>VZRQ01001738.1:12711-242578 GCA_013397975.1 Machaerirhynchus nigripectus | reverse complement strand
TATATATGAAGTTCTTCAAGACGTTTCAGGTTAGCAGCTATACTGGTAAGACAACTTTATACTGCAGCTGGCATGGTTTAAAGGCTATTTTTTATTTGAAGTTCAGTGACTTAGAAGAAAGAGCACAACGGTGGCCAGACTTTCATTCACCATCTGCTCATAGAATTTAGGAATGACCAGACTCTTTTCCTTCCAATTACATAAAATTTTTCAGGAAGTCAACTTTTTTTCAGCTGGATGCATGTACATTTCTGGGGGTGAGATTTGGCTGGTTCAGTAATTCCACAAATAAAATACAAAAAAAAAGACGGGTGTGTGGGCTTGGGGATTTCTCCCCTCTCTCTAAATTATTGCTAAACAAATGTAATCTGTGGTCCTTATAAAGAGATGGAGTTGATGGAACTGTTACCCACATTCCCATTAGGACAGACTAATGCTTCTGCTAATGCATTTTTGTCTGCCAGGACTTTCAATCTACCACATATTAAACCCCAAAGTGCTCTGGAGCCACTCTAGTCAGCAAGCAAATCACAGTTCCTCCTCCTGTGTGCCCTGTTCATGGCAGCACCAGCTCTGTAATTCTCAGTCTCACATTGGATTCATGAGGCTGTCACACTCCTCTTCTACTTCCCAGCTGTATAGACCCCTGCTCTTTAGTGAATCCAATATTTACCAAAATCCTCACTCTCCCTTGTTCAGCAAGTGACTGCATCGGTCCTCTGTAGTAAGAGGGGACTGATCTTTTGTTTGCTTTCCAAGAGTAACATTGTATTTCAGCCGTTCTTAAGGCATTCCTCAACATGCCCTAAGGCAATTTATCATATTATTCATTGATCGCTTTCCTAGTTTCCTATAAAAAGCCAACATTCTGCTTTTATTATGTAATACAAACAAAGGCATGGGCATTTCAGAAGAGCAGGGGGATGGTGATGGTTTCGGGTTTTTTATTTTCTTCTCTTCCACTCCCATCAACTTTTTTAAATAAGATAACTAGAAAAAAAATCTTCAAAATTCTCCTGTGTATATTTAGAAATTAAAAAAAAAGTCTAAGCTCTAATAGAATACTTAAAAATAAAGTGGAAGAAAGGAAAACTGAAAACTATTTCCACAAATTACAACTTCACTAGATGGAGTTAGAGCACGTAGCAAAGAAAAAAAAATGGATGTCCACATTTTGATAGTATTTTCACTTCACTCGGTGGGCATCACATGTTGTACCCTGTAGCAACATAAAGTGTGAAGCTCATTTTATACAGTTTAGTAGTCTATATGCATAGAACAGGTCATAGGATATTGTATAACATTATATATATATATAAGTATATAGAAGAATTAGTGTTTCACTATTCACCTAAATTCTGATCCTAGGCTTGTATCCAGATTAATTAAGCTCTTATTTATTTTTTATTCAGTGCAAGCCTGTCTCCTTCCATGATTGATTTTGGTGAGTAATACTGTATTCAAATGAAAACTTTAATTATATTAGTTAAGGTACAGAGAATCCCATAACCATGAGCCATAGAAAAATTAAGGTAAAATAGAAACACAAAAACAAATGGTAGGGTGAAAAAGTTTCTAAATAAGTTCAATCACCTCATTGTGATATTACTTCAGCAGGGTTACTCCTGATCAAGAGCTGTTCATGGAAAACTGAGAAAAAGAGTTACTACTGAAAGTAGCACTTGAGACACCAGTCATATGTTGTATGCATCTAAACTCTTCTTGTTCTTCATTTAGAAAGCTTCAGAGCATTCTCCAAGATTATCTGGACTTTATTTGTGTTTTCTCAGGTCTGGACTATACAGACACAGCTTCTGAACAAAACCAAATCCCTTTGGTGGTGGACATGGGACCTTTTTAACCAGCATGCAGCAGCAATCCTTTACAGCCAATTATAGTTGGAAGAAGGTAGTAGACTAATAATGCAAATCACAGTTCAGTTGGGGGAGTTAGAGCAGTGACTTCATCTCTCAAGCAACCTGGAGAAGAGCTGTACAGGCCCTGGAGTGAGCAGCTCCACTGTAAAGTCTCTGGGGTCTTGGCCGACGGGAGTCTAGACATTAGAGACTTGTGACCTGGCAACAAAGGTTAACAGCACATGTGGCTGTACCAACCAGAGCATCACCAATTTTCTAAGGAAATTATTAACCTTCCTTAATTAAGGAACTTCCGACTGTCTGTGAACTCATTGCTGGGCAACATCCTAAGGCCCCTTCCAACCTGAATGATTTATATTAATGTCACCAGATTATCAGGATCATATTTGTAATTACAGAGATCGCCTCTACCAGTGCAGCATCACCCAAAATAAAAAGCTTCTGCTTCTGCAAACTATAGTGTCCAGAAAGTTTCACGTCCAAGATTCAGCCTTACTCGGCCCTACCTTGCTTTCAGATCAGACAAGATCTCCTCATAATCATTAGGTATGTTTCTGAAGAATAGCACCTATCACACTAGCCAAGTCAATCGGTCTTAACAAAATCCATGCCAGCATATTTGAAAGATTACATGTATGAATCATTCCTTTAAAGCAATTATTGTGATGTTTTTATTGGAAAACTCTTGCATTCCTCAGATTCTCAGCGCTGTTCCTTGCAATAAGACCTACAAGCACAGAACATTGTTTCTTTTGTTTCTCATCGCCAAAATGAGTACAATCAACTGAGTGAGATTTCAAGACAGCTATCGAGAGTCAAGCCAGATTGTCTTGTGAAAGGAAACAATCACCATGTTTGTCATACTTCTGATGGAAGGGGGAAAAAAAGAAAAAGGAAAAAGAAAAAATAAAAGAAAAAAGAAAGGAAAAAATGAAAGAAAAAACAAAAGGAATTACCACCCCTGTAGTCATGCTTTTCCTAAAACCTACAGCTAAACTGGGGAGAAAGTTACTCACTATATTACTATATTAGACCATTATATTTTCTAAACATACACATTCAGCTAAAACATTCTATTCAACCACCATTCACCACCAGCTCCACCATACATGATGCAGCTGTATCTATGCCAGTGTTGCTGCAGGAACAGCAACATCCCTGCCCTTGGCGGGATGGGGAGGGAGCAGAGCAAGGAGGAAAAATGACATTAAAATATTCAATAGCAGTTAAAAAATTTGTTAAGTGAGATTAGTACATTCCAGCTGATAGATTAAAATTACTTCATGCTTCAGGCATCTCAGAATGTTTAAAGGCTTACAATAGGTAAGCATTACTTTAAGGAAGCACCACATGGGATCACTTATTATGAAATCAGACTTCAAATTAAACACATGGAAAAGAGAAACGCTTTGGTAATTTACTCTACGCCTACCTCTAAAACTCCCTGTTTCATCTTCCGCGCTGCCTGCTCGGTTCTGTGTCAAATTGTCTCCTAATGTGCTCCTAAGTCCTGCCTGTCTCTTGTTACTGCACAGGCGTGTGCCAGGCAGCAAGCCAGCCAGAGGCATGTGTCCTGATGGCTGACTGATACCGGCTGATTCCCTGCCGCCTGGAGTTAGTGTGATCCACCGAGGCAGCTGAACCACACTTCACCTCCGCACGTTAATCCCCAGCACACCTGCGTTACGCCAGTTGCAAGCGCTGCCCTTCAAGCTGGAGCAGCTTCATCCGGAATAAAGACCATTTCAATAGCTGGACTAATTTACTCCAGCCTCAGGTTTTCCATACAAACTTCCCTTTTTCCTTTAAAGCTGATGAAACTCTTTCTTCTTTGTGAGAAAGAGCAAAAAAATGCCACTACTTATGGGGTTGGCCTATTTGCATAAATTCAAGATGAAGTGAATACAGTAGTTAAAAAGTACAGTACTTCAATCATTTCACATTCATATGTGGCAAGGAAAAAGAAAAAATAATAGACGAGGAGTAATTCTTTGAAAAGCACCAACTTTCATGCACACCAGTAGAGGTTCCTTTTTGATTTTGAGCTGCATCACCTCCATCACCTGAGATGTCCATGGTGAACAGTGAGGACTACAGTGGCAGACATTAATTGCTTTCCTCTAACAATTCAACCACGGCATCACTGACTTTCTCTTCCCTACACATCAGCAGATACAAAACACGCTGCAGAGCTCCACATACCTGTAATACCAAGTACCTCCAGGACTGTATTCATCTCTGTGTTACTAAGGCTCAAGGGGAGGCATTTAACTATATTGGGAAGACGTTCTGACATGTCTTCATATTCTGACAGTCCACATACCAAAACACACGTATGACTTAAAGCCATGCAGCACATACAGCTTACCTCAGAGTGGTGTGGAGTTTGAAAAACAAACCACAACTCCTCATGCAGATCTAAACCCGTCTCTCTGCCAGGGTTCAGCTCAATATGATGGCAGCCACGCCCTCACATAGACTGGCCCTTCAAGAAAGGCTGGAGAAGCAGAGAGACTGATGCCTTCCTCTCCTCCAGCTTTCCCCCAGAACGGGGCACATATACACTGGATCCATGTCCAGATGACATCCATCTCTCCACAACAGCCCAACTGAAAACTGAGTCATCCACTGCTTCCCCAGAAAGCTCTCAAGTTAGAACCAGTCTCTAGAGACTGAAGTTATTTGGTAGCAATCAGAGAGTGGATGAATTTCTTAGACATGCATAGAAACAGCTTCATTGAAACTCCCAAGCCCAGACCAAAAAAAGCTTTTCTAATCAGATTTAGAGCCTCAGATGCTCCTGAAAAAGGGAGTGAGCCCTCTAAATTTCAATTCATCCAAAAGAGAAGCAAAAGGGCATTGACATATTACAATAAACAGGGACAAATGTCTCCTCCACAGACAGCAAGTACCATAAAATACCAAGATACCTATGAGGATCCACATCCTTTTGTGCATCTATAAGCAGAAAAGAGGATTTCAGCCACATATCCTCCACGTAACTTATGAAACACCACCACTTCTCTACTATGCCAGTCTATCTTCTCTTCTTCCCCAGCTTACATCTTTCTGTACCTTAATAATTAATTTCCACAGCCCAACAGCAACTTTGCTTCAGCACCCACACACTCACCTCCATTATTCAGTGCAGAAACCCAGAGGCTGCTACTCATCAGAGGTCAGCATCTCTTTCAGTTTTGCAGTGTAGAAGAATTAAAATAACTCATTGTACATCGAACACTACTGTAGCTGTTCAGAGATAAACCAACCTACACAGAGTAGATCCATGCTCACCCACACACATCCTCAAAAAAGGGAGCAAAACCTTCCCATGGCATGCCAGCAGCAACCCCATTTGGATTCCATCACCTGTGTAACATAGGTGGTAAAGATCAAAGCCTACATCACCACTCAGCCACATTTTTTCTGGCTCAGAAAGATAACAGCATCATATCAACCATGCTTTACAGCTGCCATAAATGCCTCTGTGCATGTCTCAAAACAAACCACATATTTTCTTTTTATTGTTTTATTTGCAAGAATATTAGAAAAAATTTTATTTCAAAAGTGAAGAGAGAAGGACTTCCCTCACAGATCTCTAACACCTTTCCTTGAAACTTCTCGGTGCATAATCCTAAGAAAAACGTTGCAAGAAGGCTATAGATTTCCTCTCAGGCATCAGGTTCCTTTCTCTGGCAAATATTCTCTTCTACTGTCTCTCCACTGCTCAGTCTTACAGATTTGTGCAAGAGAGCAAAGCTATTTAGCCCTCTTCTTCTTGCACTCTAATTCCTATTTGACTTAGTCTGAACCACTTTTCTTACACTCTTCCCTGCTTTCTGATGTGGAAAACTATGGTCAAGTAAGAATCTGACAATTCCTTAAAATGTATATTTTGTCGGCAGCGATGCTCTTAACAACAGAGTGAAGATAACATGTTGCTATATTCTTTGCTGCTGTATGATGAGTGTGAAAACACTGCCAAAGCAGCAGCACTGGAGAAGGGTGTGAGTGTCATGGAGCAGCATGTGCCTGTGTCTCTGCTGTTCCCATTAGAGAGGCTGGACACTTCTTCTCCTTGCTTACACGTGTTAAGCTCGATGGGGTTTTTTGTCAGAAATTGTCTCCTGGAGTGACTGAGAAGGGGCATCTTTAAGATGATTTGGAACAGTCAGTGTTTCACAGCTCCAAAAGAAATTAATATGGTCCATCAGGAGTCAGCAAAGATATTTCCATTGGCAATCAGAAATGCCATTATAACATTTCTAAAAGTACAAGTAGAATCCCATCTTCATTACCTCAGTAATCCTGGAAGGAAGAGAAGCCAAAAAACTTGTATGTTTAAAATTTTAGTTACGTGTTTTCCTTCATGTTTCACAAGAGACAAATCTGCCTGCCTTTTTCTGTGCAGTATGAGAGCCAAAGTTTTCCCATGCATTTCATTCCAACTTTGTTCTCTATTTTATACCTTCATTAGTATATATATAACCTTTGTGGTTATATGTGGTTGTACACTACAGTTCGTTGCACTGAACTATGCATTCTCACTTTTAAGAATGTCATATGAAAAAAAGGTCATGGATCGGTCTTAAAATAAATTTTAGAGTAAGCTTTTCATATAGACACATGCTATGCAGCTTGAAAAGCAGGCATACTATGCTTTGTGAGCAAAACTTACCTTTGGTAGCAGTTCTTCTCCTTAAAACTGAGTTTCTAGAATTACCTCTTAGCATCTGCTTCTCTTTTCTCGCTATCTATCTGCTGATGTCATTAATATATAGGTTATATGGTTGTACATTAATTCTGCTGTCCCTATTTTTTTTTTTTTAAGTAAGTTTCTGATATATGATATGGTAGGAAACATGGTGGAAAGCACCTGTGGTTGGGCTGAAAAACAGTGGTGTTTGGACTGGCTTCACTTTTATGCAGAGCACCATGGAAAGGCACTCAGGAAAGTGCCTCAGGAGCTGAAGCCTCTCAAGGCTTCTCCTCTTCTTCATAGACTGAGCTCCTCTTACAGTGTTGCTCCTTCTATAACAGGAACAGGCCTGTATGTGAAGTACAGCCACCTACAGGGGGAACAAGGGCAGCAGCTAGAATGCAGCAACTCCCAGTAGTTAGAAATTGTTGGGACAAACCCTTCTGTATTAGAGGTTTGTACATGTTGAAGTACAAATGTAAGCATGTACAAGTTTGAAGTCAAAATAATAGATTTCATGCAGACAAGTTTCAGTTCTAATTGATAATTCATGTATTACCTTGACTGCATTCACAATTATTTTGTCCTTCAACTGCTATGATATTGACTGATACCTTTCTGATTTACCTTATTTCCTCTACTCTTTTCTACCTTCACTGTGTCTTGCTTAACCAATGCCTAATTTGTCAATAGAGGTCAGGGTCTGTTTGCATCTCCTGTGTGTCTGTTCGTTTCATATGACAAGGACTCCTATAGACACGTAACCTGGTTCTCACTATCTCATGGCTTGTAGTTCTGAAATTTCACCTTCTATTTCAGCTGAATTGAAATGTGAGAAATTACTCTTGCCATGCCTGTGCCACTTCTTTTTAGGATTCATCTCACTCTTGAGGAATCTCTTTATTCTGTGAGCAGAAACAGGAACTTGTTCAGTTACAAGATATTTCTCTACAATCAAATTAAATGTGAGTTTTCTAGTACCACCAAATAAAGTATTTACATTCCTTTAAAAACCACTTCATAATGAGCTATGTCCATCCCATTAGTGGCTTCCAGTTGACCCTGAATTATGGTTCAAGCTAATATATTGGCTTTTTCTTTTGTTTAAAGCACTGCACAAAAACAGGATGTCTTAGAAGAACTGGCAGTGAAACCTGCGATCATTAAAAATCCAGTACTACATTTTGCAATATTTCTGATGAATCACTGGATAAATATTTGGCATAAGCAAGTCAAATTCTGCAAGCTTGAATTGACTTTTCTCACCCTATTTTCTTGTCCCTTGATGCTTTGATCTTGAAAAGGAAGAATGGACAATAAAAACACTTACACAGATATTCTGGTTTCACAGAACATGCTTTTTTAATTCTGACAGCTTTTAATAAGGTTTCTGATTTCTTGAAGAACTGTAAAAAGAGAAACTGTGATTTTCCAGAGAAGAAAATAAAGAATAAAAAACAAAAGAAAGATATCCAAAAAGAGTTATAAAAGAGATTTGAGGATATTCCAGTTAAAGTTCACAAAAACAAGTATCTCAAGATGTATGTTATGAAATTGATATAGGCTGTATAAAGAATAACTATAATTGTACACTGAAAAGAAAGGTTTTTTATCCTGTCATAAAACTACAGTTAAATAAAAATATTTACAATGAATGCAGAAAGATTTGATAAGGGTGGGGAGCAAAAATATGAAATACATTAAACATACGTTAAGTAAGATAAACCTAGAAATTAATTTTGAATTTAGAAAAATGAAAAGACAGCTGAAACTGAGAGGAAAAGCAGTGCACTGCCTACAAAATGTAGAACTGTCATTTATTTTTCTGCTTATATAAGTTTTACTGTTATTTCTCTCTATAGGCTAAGACAATTGTCCCTAGATTTTATTGCTGACTAAGCTATCAAAGAATATGTAGCTGTACCAACAATTAAGTTATCTGTTGTAGACAGGAAGAAAACAACCAAGATGAGAAAAGTAAACATTGATACATAGGAGAAATGCACATTTGCCTTTTTAAAAACCCAAAAATTCTCTACAGATATTCCAAACTTTCTGATTTCCAAAGTAATAGCTTTGATGAGAACCAGCAAGGCAGTGAAGAAAATGTAGTTTAAGGTTTCCTCAGTTAATTATTTTCTTACTGAGATACATAAAAAGGCACATTTCCACCAACATCTTATAAAACCACTCACATATCTGTCCACTTTTTCCTAGTGTGATTTTATACAGTCAAATGGTCACTAAAGTCTTGGAAAAATACTCAACACTCAGAGGCAAATTTAGTGTTCATTTTCACAGGTTGTGTTTGTCAAGAAGTTTCTAAGTTTCTTAATGAAATAGTTTGGCCTCCAAGTTGTTTGTGGGTCCTGATTTTTAATACCTGTCCTTGCAAAAGAATGTTTAGATAGAAGAATCAGACACACACAGTGATCCATGGTTTTTATAATGGCAGCAATTTTTCTTGGCACATACATATAACTAAAAACATTATATATCTATTAAAAGCTGCGTAGATGCCATCACAAAATGAACACCATCAGGATAACTCTTCATATCTAGCAACTGATGGTCATGTGTCCTGGCAGGTAAGAATCCATGGATTTCATAGCTGGAACTGTTTGTCAAGAAACCCAGCAGGGCCCGTGGTTTTCCCCAGGGCATATCCAACATAAAGCTTCTGTGATATGAACCATTTTCTTTGAGCCTCAATGTACAACACCTAAAGTTATTCCAAAAAAAGCAAGGAGCAACTCAACCTTATAAATTGCATTAATCTTAATGAGATATGAGGTAGGGAGGGGTCACTAGAAGACAGAAGCAGCTTATATTTTCATTGAGAGAGAAAAGAGTGTTCATCAACAAACAGAGGTCTTGTGACATGAACAGGAAAGCTTGCTTTTGGTCAATTTTGACTGCAACTTTCAGATAGGCAAAGTAGGAACATGGGAAAAATCCATTCCTTGGGACCACCAACCAAAATTAAATTCTTGAGTGGAGTAATGAAATGAGAACTTAATAAATAAAAGAAAAACTATTCTTTCTTTGGTTTGAAAAAGCTGTAAAATTTATCTGTCTTGTCTGCTATTCTCAGTTACAGAATACCAACACTCCTTGCTCTTTTGTAGGCAGAATATATGATCTAAGACAAATGAGAAGCAAGGGGGGAAAAGGCACTTAAAGATAGTGTCTTTTTATCAGTGACAAAATATTTGTCTCCCCTTTCTTGAGAAGTTTAGGAGAGTGCAGCTTTTTATCCTTTCATTAAATATTTTTCTCTCTCTCTCTCAATTCAGACTATTAAAAATAATAAGAGGAATATAATACAACTTTAAATGAGAGTTTATACATCACATACTTTATGACAGCTGCTTTTATTTCACTTCAGATTAACAAAGCCTTTATGTTGAGACTTTGGAGCTGACCTTACAAAGCAGCAATACCATTAGCCCTGAGCACATGTTTCCCATTTAATGTTTCTGAGGTAACATTCTTTGTGAAAGTGAAAGAAATGAGAACACAAACTTGCAGGAAAAATAAAAGTCTGACTGTCCTCCTTTTGAACAGAGTTAAAGTCAGTTTGGAAACTTGAAAATATGAAGTGAGAGGCCATGGCCTTACAAAGAGTTTCTCAGTGTGATCCCAAGAGTTACAATGCTCAGCTTTCCTTTAGTAAGCCATAGCTCTTTGTCATTTCCTCTCAAGAGGCTCAACATATTTTGCCATCTCAATCCGAAGTGAAAGGTCTCACTTACATCAATGTTATTTCAGTTTTAACCAGCACTACTCAAATGATTTATAAGCATACCCAACCAAGAGAGCACTGTAATAGTTAAAGTAAATGAACCCAACAGATTTATTCTGGGGTACAGCAGAAAGGAGTTGGATCTGCTCTAAGTTACTGTGATGCATGGAAATCAGACTAATCTTAATGACAATTTACCATTGCCATGTTCTACTGGCTCAGTTCAAGAGCAATGCACTTGGTTTTTTCCATCAGTAAACTTAACAGTGCTTATCCACAAGTTCTCCATCCTTCTTTTGCTCAGTACCTTCACTCATTAAAGCCTGTTCAATATTCTTCAGCTACTGTCACAGTCGAAATTTTATGCTTGCAACCCTTCTTACACTCTTTTCAGTCACTGAATGTGAAAACCTGCTGACTAGAGTCTACAAGGTTCAAAACAAACTCAAGAGAACCTGAAAAACACAGGAATGAGACCAAAAAAGGCACAGTTTGGATGCTCTTTATATTTGGGACCTTGCCAAAAAAAGAGAAAAACCTGTGTGCACAAGAAAAGGAGAAAAACTCTGTGATTTGAAGGAGAAGCTAACAAATTCAGCACTAAAATTGTCATCGATGCCAGTGGAAGTTGGACCAAAGTTCCTCTAAACATCTGGCCTTGCACTCAAAGCAAGTTTCGCCTTTGAAATACACTTCCACAAAGTCTTCCAACGGGAATGCTGCAGGATTTTCTGGAGCTGCATCCATGTTCCAAGAGACCTCCCTTGCACAGATACCTGGGACCAGTTTAGAATGGAGACATGGGACTTTCTTTTCTTTTTCTATTTTTCTTTTTTTTTAAAGAACGAGACAAAAGCATTTGTTTGTTAAATCCATGTTTAAACATTTAAATTCAAAATTCTAATTGAAAACCACTACTTTTCTCTCTTCTTACAGACCCAAATGAGAATTCTTGGAGGCTGAGCACTTCTGAAAATTAGAGGTGTTGTTTAGTTCAAAAGACAATGAAGAAGCAGACTGCTTGGAGTGTCCCTGTGACACTCTTGTCCTAAGCCTCAGGAATTTCAGCTGCTTTTTGCCCCAGGGCCAATATTAACATTCAGAGAGCCCACCAGAAGCTGCACAATACCTTTTCCTCATCTCGCTGTTAATCCGAATTTATATTCCAGATATCAGAGGCAAACAGACACACAGGTTTTCTAAGGCTTCCAAAAAAAAGTGTGGTTATTTTAACTTACACTAAGCAAGGCTGTACAGTCTTACTATTTGCTTTACTAAGTGCATTCCCTCATATGTACGTATTCTTTAGATGAAGGTTAGACTCCTCCAACCAGTAAACCAACCAATGTTCATGACTTTCCTTCTGCCCTACCTTTTGGTGCCTTTTCCTCAGCAGTGGAACACTTTGTCCTGCACTCTATGTGCCATATGTCTGAGCTCTCCCCATTCAGTTTGGGCAACCACCCTCTTTTGTTTGTTTGTTTTGTTTTTTGTTTTACGCTGCGTAAACCCAGTAATTGAGGAAGAAGAAATAACAGAACATGACATTTTTGCTATCAGGTATCTGGTATTCCTTGGCACTATTCCATGTAAGAAATTACCCCCTGCCTGTACAATCCTCCAGTTTCCTCTGATATATTTAACTTCTGACTCTAAACTGTTGGTTTCCTGTGTTACATTGATGACATAGCTGCAGTTAAGTGAATCCTATGTCTAAATGAGTATTTCAGTAAGGTTAGATATGTTCAGATCCAAGAAATCTGAAAGGTGAAACACTATGAATTAAAGTCAGTCATGTGCAAGTGCAGATTTAAGTATCCAATATGTCTTATTGAAATGACAGTCTGAATTACCACATCATCCTTGTATTCAGATCCAAATAGGCTATTTTCACCACATTACAGTCCAAATTACAATTTACTTTCGTCCATGATTAAATACAAACTCTGGGGAAATCTTCCCTTTCTTTTTTCCCTTTTTGCTTTCTCTAATAGCTGGTCTTGATATCATTAAATGGCATAGAACAGACCAATATTTAGATTTCTGTTCAATTTTCTGTGTTTGGTCATTTTGACTTCATTCTCTTTGATGTCTAGAAAATAATTTTTCTTCGTGCTGTTTGTATTCAAGGGCAAAAAAAAATAATCTTCAACTCTTTTGGCGTGCTAAGAATAGGCACGGATATGTTGGGACAGGAAATGCATGCATGCCACTACAATTAAAATAGACTAATTTGTTAGCAATTCCATAATATCCCCCAAATGCACAAGTTCTAAACAGTGTGTAGTCGTCTGCGTAACTCCTCTTCTCTTTTCTGCTGCCAGGCTCCACAAGCTGAGTCTTCCGTAACAGCGAATATCGTGGGGAGCGAGGCAGCACGCCAAATTTTGTGGACTAATATTGAACACTGCAGCACTAGCCAGAGTGATATAGTGCATATTTCATACAGTCACTGAATCTCCCACCTACTAAAGCTGGCTCCTTTTTTGCAAGTTCCTTCCATTTCATGTTTTCTCCAGCTTTCTCTGCATGCTCTCATACACGTCTGCCTTTCCTGACACATTCCCTTGCAAAGCCTGCCAGCTCTATGTGCTGCCTGATAATTGGTGATAATTGTAGTTAAAGAATGTCAGCTCTAAGAAGCTCTTTTAAAAATTTTTGAGAAAGTTTCTACTTTATTTATTCCTAGTTATGTGTCCAATGAATCAATGCAGCAAAAATTTTGTCCTTGGAGCTCTTACAGAATAACTGAAACCTTTTCTCCCTTCCCAGGTTCCAGTGAACTCTCACATCTACCAGAAGACAACCTATTTTATACCCAAACAGCTTAAGTAACAGTATCAAAGAGGTACCAAATCACTACACACAGAATTCTAATTAAAAGAAAGATTTCTCCTTTTCCATCTGTTTAAGGCTGTCCCTCTGTAGCAACCTGTTTAAGATACATTTCATAGGGCTCCACTGCAGGCCTTCAGAGCCCCCTCAGGAAGCACCAAAACTCAGCTAACTGTTGAATTTTGTCGTTAGTTTATCTTTTCTAAGACACTGGATAATTTAGCCACTGAATTCTAGTTGTATACATACAAGAGAGACAGTACTTTCTTAAATCAGGCTGGATTTGGTCTGAAGTCCCAAACTCTCCGGAAAATAACAGCCAAAAGATGATCACAGAAAGCAACTTAAGATGCAGCTCTCTGAGAGATGTTAAAACCAACACATCTTCTATACAAATGCAGTAAATTTATAAATATAATCGTTCAGTTATTTGAATCTAAAACAAGAAAAACAAAACCATGTTTTCTCTTTACACCAAGATCGTAAATTAAGACATGAAAATTTGGTCTTGTGAGGTTACAGAAATGCTGACAGCTGAAAGTTTTTGTTCCCGCATTACAGTTTCCATCTTTTTTTTTTTTTTTAATGAAACCTTTCTCTCATTTGAGATGAATGTCATTTCTGAAGAAAGAAATGTGGGTGTAAAAAATAACTACTAGTTTTATCTTCATGGCCCTCTGATGATTTTATGCTGACTCTAAAGAGAAGTTTTGTAAAATCTTAGCTGCTGACAAGGAACAAGCACTGTTTGAGCTACAGGGCAGATAATGTAAGAACATAAACTCATCACATGATTTTATTTTTCCAATTCAAAACTAAACTTCACTCATAGCCCTGAATTATTCTTGCTGGGTCACTTAAATGGGAGACAGAACTTGCTGGGAGTCACACTTTGGTCTCTGCTATACAGCTGTCCCCTGTACACCTTTGTTCTGAGAAAAGGCCTCTGGAACATTGCATGACAGTAATTTATAACTGGATTTCCACCAGCAGTGCTGCTTTTGCATGGCGCTACAGATGGAATGTTCTCATCTCTGCCACAGAAGTTACTCACAGCGTGATGCCACGTATGAAACGCGTCTCATGGTTCTGTGCAGTTTTATTGTAAAATACGTCAGAGGCTTAACTATTTGGATAAAAACCACAGCTGAGAACAGGAAGGGGAGACAATACTTTCACTTGCTTTCTCAGAGTCCATGAACCTGATAGTTGGTTAGTGAGGCCATGTAATCATCAGTCTTCCCTTCTGACTGTTTATCCCACTCTGTAAAGGGAGCCCAGGTTTGCATCGGGAGTGGAAGCACCGTCAAGAAAACTTTTTCCAGGATGCCAGATGTCTGATAGTGGGGGAAAAAAAGAAAAAAACAACCCAAGAACTCTCTCTTAAGGTGGAGAGGCTGTTGTCAACTAAGGAATCAAATACACAAAAGTTGCACCCAGCTGTTTCTGACAGGAAAGACTATCACATCAAGAAGGAAACAAGCCAAGTCAGGATGTGGAGAGAAGTAGGTGAAAGGAGGAGGTGCCCACAGCCCGACTTTGAGGACTTTGAATCCATTGAACTTGTAGTGGCAAACTGGCTTGTAGACCTCAAGAAAAACAAACGAAAAACCCAAAACAAAACAAACTATATAAATTGACTTCTTAAAATATTTTCCTAGTCACTATTTGTTTCTTTGTGTATCATTACTACCCTTAAAATTTCCAGTCTAAGTTTTGGTGACTTAACCAAAAGTGTATGACATCAGGAGGATCTGGGTTCGCATTTTCTGTGTGCCACGTGGAGTGATGGACCTGGGCTATTTTATCTGAGCATACTCAGCAGAAGGCTTCCACTGTGTGCAGATGATGAAGTCTGCCAAGCAGTGATATAAAACCATGGAGGAACTCAGGGAGAAGTCCAATCATCTTGCAACTTCTCAGCCCTCTGCTGTTTCTGAAGCTCAAGTGTGACTTCCATTGCTCCTAATTATGTCAGTGCTCTCTGTAAGTAGGCTTCAGGTCTGCTGCATTTGCACGGATTCATTTTATTTCTCTATACGTAAAAAGCTTTAATTTCAGGAGTGAGTGGTGATGCAGCTCTGTATTTTGCATCAACAGCAAAATTCCAGCCACTGAATAAGGTAATAGTCTGTCACACTTCAAGGTCTGAAAGATCCTAGACACATTCCACAATTTATAGAGGTAACACATTCCTGAATGCAGCACATTGCAGATGCTACAACACACATAGCATTGAAGAGAGGAAGCATTCTGGTTTCTTATATCCTTTCCACTCTGAAAGGCAGGTAGGGATTTTTGTTCCTTTTGTCCCCTCATGCAGAAAAGGCATCAATTTGAAAAGCTCCAACTTCACAGTATTTTCTGACAGTTAATATTAGAAAGTTACAAGCATTGAAGTTAATTACTGAGCGTGAGGCTCCCAGTCCAAAACCACATACCAGCTCTGTAACCACATACTTTGTGCCACTTCCTGATCAGAATTTTAATAAACTATCTACACCAATTCCACTTTTCCCAACAGTTCTGTTGCCAAAGCGAGCCACATATTCTTGTAAGACAACTTTTACAAGATAATTCTGACATTACATGTTCAGTGGCTAAACATCATGAAATATATTGAAAGCTGACCTCGGATTCAGCTTGTCTGAAATGTTTTAAAATAGAAAAAGCATCTGTGCAGGTTTGATGCCCACAAGCCATCATGATTATAAAAACCAAGAAGTGTAGTATTTCTAAGTAATAGGCCACTTTCTCAAACTTGTATTTCTAAGAAATGCTCTTTGTAATTCAGCACATTGCCTCTAAAGGGTCGATATACAAAGAGAAGACAGGAGAGATCCAAAATCAGAATAAAACATAAAAAATATCAAGTTGCTAGTTATTGTGTATTTTAAGGGAAGTCCTCAACATGTGTTGTATCTATAGAAATAAAAACACCCTAGAAAACCTGGAAAATAAGAAAATAAAGGAACCGAGTAATAAATCTGTCCTGAAAACACACAGATACCTATGTTATGTAGAAATATGTCATTTTTACACATCCTTGAGTTGAAACTTTATAAGCTCTGTATTACAAGCACTCTGTGAAATATCTCTTAAGGATTAGGGTGCATAAGAGTAACAGCATGACCAGTTCAAGTCTGTGCATCGGTGCAACTTCTGTGCACGCTAGTGTTACAATGATTATAGCCTTTCCAGGCATCATGGGAGTATTTTTGGAAAGTATGTCTTCAGTCATTTGGGTCCCTATAGAGCAGTGTACAATATGATAAAAACACTTTTTTGGTGTTTTTTTTTTAAATGCAAGCAGTGCTGTTATTGCCGTGCAGAAGTCTTTTTCCTTCAGCTGAATCACTCCCACTACACATCTTCAAAAGAAGTGGATACTCCCTGTATTATTTAGATGAGGAAACTGAGAAACTGTGCAGCTTCTCAGAATTAGAGAATGAGTGTTATAGAAATAGCAGCCAGATCTGGGTTTCCTGAGCTTCCAAATATGTTCTACTCACAGGACTTTTGTCTCAGGGGCAAAATGTTTTTACACATGGACACATTTTGAAGGTCAAGCACAAGAAAGTGAATGAGTATGGTGTCCAGAGTGATGTTGTTACAACAGGAGATGTAGGAGGCAAGTCACAGAATTCATCCAAGCATGTATAAGGGAAAAAGGATTCTTCCTTAAGTCTGTGTTTTCATTCTTTCTGATTATTGTTTCTTTCCCAAATACGTGCCTTTGAAATCAACACTTTATGAATTTGGGCTTTTTGTTGGTGGCAATTTTATTGCTGTTGTTTTTAATTATTTATATATGTATAGTCCTCCTTGTAATATCACCTTAATTTCTTGGGCTATTTTCTATTTTTCACATGAAGCCTTGAACAGACACAAACACGCCAGCCTTGTGGCACAACCCTATAGCCAGACCTGTGCACTAGTGTCTTAGGTCCAGCCCTTACAGTGTGGAAAGTATATCATGGCAACACAGGTGAAAACAAAGTAGTTGAAATATCTCGAAGTACTCTGATCAAGAGACAGCATAGCACAACATGGTATTGAAAACATTCCTTGCATATTAAAAAACAAATTAATATGGTGCCTTGGGGAAAATCATCAGTTAAATGATGGAGAAGGTGGGGATTAGTAAGGGAATTAAGAAACTGGCAGCCTGCAGCAGTAAGCGATGTGCCCAACTTTACATTGCATTACCCCATATTTTGAAAAGCCATGTCACACCCAACCATTACTAAGAAGAGACTGTTCCTGTGGCTTGTTATAGTGCTGTTCTAAGTACACGGAAAAGCAGAGTGCTTAGAGGATTATAATTTCTGCCAACAGAAGGAATTCCTGCACTTCTTCCACAGCAGAGTCTTACCAGATGAGCATGTCAAGTACACTGCTTTCGAATCTGATGTTGCCTATAATTTGCAAAGGAAGGACAAAGATATCTTGTGGATCTTGGTGATTCCGTTGGAGAATAGAGAGGGGCAAAAGATGTCCAGCTGATGTTCTCACTGTTCTGATCGCTCTGTTTGATTTTCTTTCAAACACAAAGCAAGTCCTTGATCTGCCTTTCTGCCAGCTGTATTTGTCCTGAATCCATAATCACTGTGAGAAGTACAGGGGAACTTGAGGAGCTGCTTGCAGAGTTGTACAAACAGACATTGCCCAAAAGCTGGTGCAATTGCAACGTTAGTCTGCAGCTGCACCCCATTAGTCTGCAGCTGCACCCCGCCTCCTTTCCCTTTAGCAAAGCCAATGGAGTAGCACACAACCTACATAGCCACCTATACTGCAAAAAGAAACATGACCTTGTAGACTGCTGATAATTGATTACTTACGTTTAAAAATACTAAGGATACTAAGGACTTCATTTAGAAAGGGAAAAAAAAAATCATCTGTTTCAAGGAAACTTAGTGTACTTTACATGTGTCTTCCTTTGGAATGAGAAGATTTTTGTGTGAATGCAGCCCAAAAGGAGATCACTAAATCTGTCCTATTTCTCTCTCAGCAGTGACGTGACTGCTGTTTCTTAGAAATTACACATCTAACAGAACTGAGGCCACACTGACTACATGGACTGCATACCTTCCCGGATTTCTCATGTTGTTTGGGTAGGCTAAGAGCCTGTCTTTGTGTGTGGCAATCCATAAAATGGCCTCAATGGGTTTTCTCTAAGTAACAGAAATTCATCAAAGCACATCTTAAATTACTTATTATGGCATCATCTTGGGCTAAAATGAGAGCCCACATCAGGAAAGAAGCTGTAAGGGATGGGAAGGCGTGGGAACTGAAAGATGACACATGGTAAGAGATACCATGTGCCTAAAGAGAAACTGCTATTTCAGTTTTACAAGATCTAGCCTGCTTGGTATACCCTAACAAGCATCACGGAGAACTTGTTTAGGGTGTGTGCAAACCAACTGGGTGATCACAGGGACTACAATAGAACAGCAGCTGACATACTAATGTGACTACAATGCATTGCAACCCTAGTTAAATCTGTAGATAGATACAAAACTAATGGTTACTTGCAAATTATTTTAGCCTTGTTTTTTTCAAAGACAAATAAAGACGCTAGACACACAAATGATCTTTATGTTCAATTAGATTAGGGATTTTACTTCCTTAAGATTCCTGAAAATTCCTCACTAGACTTGCTTGGTAGTTCCATGGGAACAGTAGGGCTTACTTTATCAGTTACAAGAACCCTTCCTGCCTGCCAGTTTGTAATAGGCTCAGTTTTTATTTTCTCTTTGCCATTCCAAAAATAAAGTAATATAAAAACAAAGCAAACAACAACAACAACAAAAATAGCTTACCCACTGGAAGCAAGCAGTGCTAAAAAGCATCCTAGACAATTTTACTGTACAAGTTGATGTTCTGACAGTAGATTTTAAGATCCTATCTCTAAAGCCTCATAACTGTCACTGACTCAAAAGCTAGTGAAAACAAAAGACCTTGATTTTCAAGAGTCATGTAAGGAACAGTGAATAACACTCCAGTTTCTGAACTGCTACCTTTCCATTACTGACATTCAAATTCACTAATTAAGGCGCTACACTTTGTATTTTATATGTAAAGTAAAAATGTTTCTTGCGATGGAAGAGACAAATGCTTTTTACATTTCTTATCTCAGGAGATGTTTGAAGAGTCCTGTAACTATCCTATGTTTTCTAATGCTGTAGCTCATTTCTGATCTAGTATTTTATTTCTGCACAAGACTGCAGAGCAAGGGCACCCCAGCTGTTTTACAGTACCTGTGGAGCAGGCTGATACTGCCACCTTGGGGAGGACTTTTTCCACATTTGAGGAGCCCATGCAAGCATCATATAAATCAGTTTGATTTTTTCCCATCATATCCTCCTAGGAAGACAACTTTTTAAAATCCTCTGCCCGTGCTGTTGTAAGACCTTCCAGATGTGTTCCAACTTGGATTGTATTACATTCATAATAATACTGGAAAGAAATGCTTTTTTTTTAATTCAAGTTTGTTTAGCCAACTTTTAGAGCTCATTCAGGTAGTGCCTCATTTACACTACTCCTAATTTTACAGCCATCTTGCCATTATAAAAGCCCTGTTCTGCATCCAGCTGGGCAAGTTTTATTTGCATACAACAATCGCCTGCTTCTGGTATTCTAGGTTTCTTGGTAGTCTAAATCCTTGTCCATGCCAGCCTAAACTATCTAGTTGGATGTGACTACTAGGCCATATATGACCTCAAATGTCATGAGGGGCATTACTGTGCAAAGGAGCAGTCCAATGAAAAACAGAGAGCTAGACTGGTGATTTAACCAAAGTCAAGATTTCTACACAAATTAAAGAAATCATATGGGTTTTATTTTACAATTTCCATATATTTATGAGACTGACATACTCTTTTGCTTTGCAGTTGAGTGACCCCTCATCCAGTCTTGAGTTTGTATTCACTAGCATATGAAGGATCTTGCCATACACTTCATACACAAATATGCCTTGAGACACAAAGGCTGTGCACAGCACTCTAAGGCAGTGGAAACCACCAGAAGCTGCCTCAGGTACACACACAATACAGGGAAAGATTTAAGTCTGACTACTCACAAGAATAGACAGGCTCAAGAGCACTTGCCTACGTGCTCTTAAAAACATTCAGTAACAAAATTTTTTACACAGCCACTTTCAGCCAAGTAAGACAAATGATGAACTCATTCATGACGAACTATGAGAATTTACACAAGGAGCTCCTGCGTTCTGCCAGAGCACTGGTTGTGCTTGTGGCTCCATAGCAGGAGACAATGAGCTTCTAGAGGAACTGCAGACCCTCTTCACTGCTGTGGCTGGCAGGAACAGCCCTGGTAACTGTGGTAAACCAACACTTACAGGCTCCCACCTAGAGCTACACCTCGGATGACAATGTCCCCAGCAGGACTGGGCTCTGGAAAGCACATTCCTCTTTTCCTACCACATACAGCTTACATACCAGATTCGCGTTCTTATTGAAATGACGCCTCTTAATATCCTTAGAGTTAACTTGTGCCTGCACCCCCCAGGATTTACAGTTGGAGAGATGGCTGATCCTTGTGAACAGACAGGACAGGTTCATCCACTCTTCCATTCTACAACCAGAATCTGGTCATTAAAACACAAATTTGCATTGATTTCCTAACCAGTTACTTTCCCACTTGTGGAAAACTGTCTAAAAAGAAAGTGCTAAGTCCTTTCTGGACAATCTTTTATCTCTGTTTTAATGCTACTATAGCACAGCAATTAATGACGCTTGCAAGAGAAATGTATTAGGCTAACAGCCAACAGCTAACGCACAACTGGCAGTTCTGCAAGCCTTCAGTTTTCTTCCTGGTTCACAAATAATTTCTGTATTTTAATATATTTGTTATTATTTTAATCCATCTTTGTTAAGCAAACATCTTTATATCTGACTTACACTGGGCGACAAAAACATTGCAATTAATAATTCATTGCAGTAATAAGGGAGTGCATTTGCTTTTCACATGCATATATGAAGATACATTCAAGAACATGCAATACAAAGGAATTCCACTACCACCATTATCACTTGTACATTTAACTGCTGGTGGAATTCACATAACTTTTAAAAATAACAATGTCATAAAATCAATTAAGCGACTTCAGAAAAAGTATTTGCAGCTCAGCTACGAAAATTCAACAGTGCCAATTACTGACCAAACATATCCAGCTGAATGAGGATCTATCAGTAATAGATTAACCAGATTAACATGTACGTAACAGTCTCAGCGTGGTACGGCGCTGCTGGTAGTTTCAAAGTTCACATATGAACTTCTTTTTACACTGAACATGCGGTTTATGAATTAAGCCTGAATGAAAGAAGAATTCAGGGGAAAATAAGGTGAGTGACATAATATGAAATTAATCTAAGTATTTAAGCGTATACTGCTTACAGGGAAAAAAAACACCCCAAATATTTGATTGTGATTTAAAAAAAAGGAATGGACAAATCCATGTCCACTACTTCCTATTATTGTGCTACAAAGCATACAGTGCATATCTATACTGATGAATAAGTGAAGACAACCAATTTCGTAAGATGTCTTTTTTAAAAGGAAACTGATCATTGAAAAATCCACCTCACTGTGAATTCAGTAAGGAAGATTAGCATGTACATATTTAATGCTGCCTGTAAAAAAATTAGTGTATTACCAGCTCTTACATCTTTGGTGTTGTATTGAAGTTATTTCAAAAGTTTGATTTAGGCATGGAATTGATATGAGAGAGAAAGCTTAAACTGCACAGCAAAAATATAAATAAATTAATCACAGGAAATCCCAGTCTAAAATTATCCATGATCTCACTACGTGTACCTAAACATAGTATCTTAACATGAAAAACCCTGAATTCTTTCTTAAGTTCACATGTCACAGAAACTTAAAATCCACTGTTTGCCACTATGGTTTTACCTTCTGAAACATGCTTCAATTTATTTAAATATCAACTTTTCCTGTTAGATGATTAGGACACACCAAAAGCCCTTCAGATACTGGGTTACAGAAAAGTACAAAGAGAATGAGAGTTTATGTTTATGAACTATTAAAGTAACTGGAAGTGATACCAAGCCAACTCCCCTCTCTATCCACCAGTCTATGCTTTTCTTTTCTGCTAACTGTGCTAGTAAGTTGGTTTAGTATACCTTTCCTAAATCTCATTTTCATGAGATTGGCTATTTCAGCTCCTCTCCTTTTTTTTAATCGACGTACTTATTTATCTGCATCAGAATGCCCTTTCAGACTGTCTATTTCAATGTCAGTGGCAGCTGATGGAAGACATATTTAAGCTGTTCTCTGCCGTGAAAAAGTACTCCCTTAAAATCTACTTCTCCTTAATTATTAATTTCTTTTTCCTAAAACAAGTAAATATTTGCATCCTGAAAATAATTGTCACTTAACAACAGCAGCACCTATTTGTCACCATTCTCTTCTTCCTTCCCTAGTTTGCCTCCTTTTCCCAACCTACTATTCTCCCAGGAAGGCAGCAGTGTTTTCCAGTTGTTCCCCAACTCCTCCCTTCTCAGGTGCCTCTCCTTAGTTCTATTTTGCTTCTTCCTAAAACTCTTTTCACATTTCAAGCAGGGAAAAACACTTAAAAGACATTGAATATTGGAAATTCTTGCCTCTTTTTTTTCTTTTTTCCCCGAAGTTATCAGAAACTCCTCTTTTAATTTGTACTTATGGACAGGTTTGTGGATAAAAGCGCAGACAATGGCAGACAGCAATGAGATGACCATCAACCTTGTCGTCCTTGGAAAAACTCAGACTGGAAAAAGTGCTGCTGGGAACAGCCTGCTGGGCAGCTCAGACTTTGAGAGCCATCTCTCCCCCAGCTCTGTGACTACGTGCTGTAGCCTTGGACGCAGCGGCCGCATTTTGGGGCTCATACGGAGAAATGGCTGCGAGTCAGCTCTCTGTGTTCGAGTACTGGACACTCCAAGCTACCCTCACACTGCTCTGAGCAAAGAGGAAGTGAGAGACACAGTGAAAGCAGCCCTGGCTCACCACTTTGGGGAGGAAGGCCTGCACTTGGCTCTCTTGGTCCTGAGGGCTGACCTGCCTGTGTGTCCAGATGAGAGCGATGACACAGTTCAGCTCATCCAGGTAACCAAAAAATAAATAGAAGTCTCTGCCCTAATGGCAACTCTTTCATCTTCAGGTGACAATAGCTATGGAAGAGGTGACTGTAAAAACGAAATATTTTCTTTCCAACAACAGCCTAATGAATTAAGAGTGGCAGATATTAATTTCAGAACGAACACTGTAATTGATTTTGAGTCCTCAGCAAATCAAAGCTCTATCCTCTCCTTCTGAAACTGATAACCCAAGAATTCCTTAGGCAGCTTAAGGCAAAATTTTGTAGGCATTTAGTACTTTTCACCCCTACTGTCTAAAACAGATTAATCAGTATCAACACAACAGGTCTTTTTAATACCCCACTTATCTTGGAAGTAGACAGACATCCTTTAAAGTAGTTTTATCTATCTTAGCATTTAGGTTACAGAGTTAGGATCACTGCAGAGTGTCCTTCATCACCAAGGTAGGCTTCTTGTCATACACAGGAGTTAGCAGGATTGCACCAAAGTTGTAATTTCATTTACACCTGTAAATTAAGGCCCAAACTCTCTTATTCCTATTAAAATTTTCTGTACTTACTGCAGGAAAAGCGGCTTATTCTCTCCATTCTCCTCCATCAGATAAATCACAGGAGTTGAAGACAAACTCTCTGGCCCATTACTTAGGGTGATGCACCTGATTTGTGTTTTTCCTGAATTGCTGAGAATAGTTCAGTTTTATGGATCACAGCTGGAACTGAAGTTGATGTTACATAGAAATCCATTTATTTTTTCAAAAAAAGGTGATTTGGTGTTTTTCAAAAAAATTTTTCGAAGAGCTGCAAACAGAGTAGCAATATGGATATGTGGTAACTACTGCTTTCAAACTAATGTGTGGCATGGCCAAGCAACCCTTTTTCCTCATTTACATGAGCACTTTTAGACTGGAGACATTCTGTTAACATCTGTAGTCAGGGAACAGAGAACTGCTAGTACTGCATGACCACATATTTCCACTGAAAGTGGATGTCAATGTCTTGGAAAGCTGAAAAAAAGACCCAGAAATTTCAGCAACTCAGATAGCATGAACTGGTTTACTGCCAGGAAAAAAAAGAAAACATACATGTAACTGGTCTGTAATGTACTAAGTATATGAAATGGCAGTGGGGAAAAGAAGTAAGAGAGAACTATTTAAGATTTGCTTTTCATTACAGGAACTTCTGGGTCCCACATGGAAGGATTTCACTGCAGTTCTACTTACTCATGCAGACAGGGCAGAAGAGGCTGGATACAGTGAGGAAACATACCTGCACAGTGCCTCAAGTACCCTGTTGTCACTACTGAGCTCAGTACAGCATAAATACATTTTCCTAGACAACCACAACAGCATAATTAAAGAGGAAAGAAACATTGTCTTAACAAAGCTCTTGAATTTTATACAAAAAAATAATTATCAAGTCCTACTTAAACAAAGCAAGGAATAAAATTAGCTTTTAGGTGCTCATGTGTCTATTTTCTACAGTAAGTAACATCTAATAGAAATAAAAGAGTAAAAGCCATCAATTCGAAAACTCCACATCCATACCAAATACCTTTGAACACACAATTAGAAATATCTCTTTAGATTACTGAACTACTTGCCTTTTATAGAGTACCTCACACTACTGCATCCAGAATCCTAGCTTCAACTACAAAATCAGAACAATTTAGTGCTCCAAAATCATGCTTCTAATACGTATGTAGTCACAAATGAGATTTTGCACTACACCAGACCGTATATTCCAGTTCATACAGAACATAGATCTGGAAGAATAAAATAAAATGTAAAAAAAAAAAAGTTAAAAATGCACTGGAGTTCAGACTGTAAGGGAGCCTCTTACTCAATTCTTCAAGCTTTCAGAAGTTCCTCTGAATTCAGTTTCCTCTGAACTTCCATTTCTAAAAAGAGCTGTCTGGTACTAAAAGCTAAGATTTATCTACTGTAAAAGGGTTTCCCTACCATGATTCAAGATTAGTTATAATTGAGTTCTTGAACTAGAAGGATTTTGTTTAATAAGACATTATTTGATATAGTTTACAAGGCAGATAAAATGGCTTCCATGTGCCTAATGCTATTCAGCACATTTAAAAGAACTAATTACTATTGCTTATTCCCAGATGCATGAAAAACTAACAGTTTACAGGCACAAACAAAACTCATTCAAAAGGGAAATCTGTTCATCTCCTCTTTACGCATGTTCGTTTTAATTTTTTATCATTGTCATTATGTTTTCTCTCCACTTACTGGATGAAGTTCAAAGCCTGCAAAATTTAGAAAGGCTTAAGTTTTTTTATTTCAGTAGTTAAAATAACATTTCCTGTTTCAGTGGTTACACAGTAACAATTTATTATTATATGCCAAAATATTGGAAGTATCTCTAAATAGCTACTTAAAAGGGGTATTGTAAATTGATCCAAAACATTTATTTTAGTATTACTGAAAGTAAGGAATTAAAAGAATTAATTTGAGGCTAATAGCCTAGCAACATGACTATTTGTACAACATAATTATGAAATAATTCTAAACGTAAAAACTGAAGAAGCTATTCCTGTTAAAACCAAAGCACTTTTGGTATAAAATATCATTGCATAAAAACACATAAAAACACAACAAAAAAATCAATTAATTTTATACTTGTTTTAGCACTGGAAACTGATGTTTTTGTTTTGGTTGGTTCTTGGGTTTTCTTGTGGATTGGTTTTTTGGGTTTTTTTTTTTAGTTTTTGATTAGTTCCAGGAATCTATTTGTTATTAATTATTTCTTAGTCCTATCTTAGTCCTTAGTTCTATCGTTTGGAAGTATATACCTAGGTGGACTAGATAAAGAACTATTCTAGCTAAGTGAGAGCTTTGATCTTAAAGAAATTATGACGGCTTAGTTGTGGGAACATGAAAGTACGTCCACTTGTACATCTTAGGGCATAAACCACCATAGATTAATCTTCCAGTTACAACTGACTGCAGACTAGAGAGAGAACACGGGCAAAAGAAAAAGGTGCAGAGGCTTATAATAGATCTGAAAACTGCTTGGAAGAAGAGAAGAAAAACTATTACTAAGTGACTAGAAGAATAAAGACAATTGTGGTCTTCACTTAGCAACTGCTAGTACTGCAATTAGCGCACAAGGAACACGGCAGAATGTTTTCCCTGTTTCCTTTAGCTCTTGCTAAATAGAACTTCTACACCTTCAAGCTGTCCAGAAAATTTACTTGCCTGCCTGTAGTCCTACCACAAACAAGCCTTGGTAATTAAGTTATGAGCACTGAGTGGTTAATAACTGCTGACAACACACAACCTCAAGGACAATAAGCACAGTGAATAAGTGCATTGTCAAAACATTGGAGAAATAACATATTCTGGAAAAGAAGACAAACAAAATGGGTCTTAGCCATGCATTTAATGTTTTTTATTGTGCTTGCATCACTTTTCATTTAACATCTGTAAAAGTTTCTAATAACCATTTATTTATTTAATTCCGCTGTTTGCCATGGTCTCTGCCCTGCACACTCCTTTCCCTTTCACTTCAAATGGAACTCCTTTGTACGTAGCAACACACTGGTCATTGGTATGAAGATCAGGTTGGATTTGCTCCCAAATCTTCTTCTTTGGATTAAGTTCCTTCTCAGGATCTCCTGTTTCAAAACAAAGAATAATAGCACACAACTCAGAGCAAGAACTCTATGTACTTACACATCTGTGACAGCCCACACAGCATCACTGCACACACTTTAAAGGGAAAAATCCCCCAACATTCCTTTTGATTCTCAAAATGAAAACTTTGATTGGAATTGGGAATTGTCTAGGAAATGCATCCAGAACCTCTCTGAAAATGTAGATCTTTCAAGGTTAAAAGGTTGTATCCGACAACAAGCGGTGTCAAAAGGAAGAAATTAAACCATTGCTGTTAGTTTATACTACAGACCAAAAGAATTACCACGAATAAAGTACATATGGACCACAGAAGTACACTGCTCACCAAGACAGGTTTGTCAGCATCTTATGTTTAGGAATTAATGGGTTTTTAAAAGCAATTAAGTGCATTTAGCAGATGCTGCTACAGTTGAGGAATACTGAACTTAGATAAGAATAGCTCAGAGGTAGAATACTGACATATAATTTTAGCCCCAAGTTTCAACACTGTTCTGCTACGTTTTGTACTGTTTGATGACAAACTGGTGCTCAAAGTAACAGACGCAGAAGACATTAGCTAAAGTTTCAGCAAGTACGGCCTCAGTCTTGATAAGCCTCAGTTTCCTGTTTCCATGGATACATCATAAGATACCTACCCCCTTGAGTTATTGACAGCCTAACTACATTAGCAAACCTGACTATTTAAGGATTTCTAATGACCAAAAAATGCAGGTTTTTTCTATTAATGTTTTGAAATATTGTCAACAAATTAGATAGCATAGTGAAGTATATTTTTCCTATATTTAAATAAGCATGAAATGCAAAGTATAGAAACAAAACAAGCTAAATAATCTTGCCACAAAGATACTGAATAAACTGCTGCCTGCTGACAATCTAGGTAAAACATGACAGCAAATTCACTGTGCTATTCTTTTCTGTTCACAGGTCAAGTAAGTTTACTCTCTTAATTCTAATACAATACAGATTCTATTAAAAATTTCATTAAAAATAATTCAATCATAACACTGTTGGGTGCTTCTAACTTCTTGTGCATCACACAGGCAAGACAAACGAAAAACCCCACAAAAATTGCACATTTAAATACTCAAAGGAATCTCATGCTATTTCATTGTTGTTACAGTGTGTATTTTTACTTACTTGTAGTGCTGTATTGGCACCATTCTGACCAAACTATCACAATCAAAAGTTCCAGAACAAGCAAGAATCAAAAACCAAATCCTAGTAATCATATCCTCCTGAGATTCTCTCAGAGGAAGAGCTCTCCAAGTGAGCAGAACATCAAGTACTCTCATGTTGCACTACAAAGTGTTCCCAAAGTTTTAGAAAACTAAGACTACAGGGATTTTAACCTTTAAATTTTTACCTTTTTCTAGTAGCTAGTTGAAATTCATCACTGCTTGGTAAGTCCTGACTGACTGACCAACAAGTGGTTAAAAACTACTCTCATTCCAGCCTGCCTCATGCCTTATTGGTATTCTCCTTTAAATGTTTTCAATAGTTCAGTCTACTCACATTCTCAATGCCTGCAAACCTGGGTTATTTCTTTGTGTAGATGGGTCTAATTCTGTAGTTTCTACACATGCAAGAGAAGCAGCCTAGGCCAGATTTCTCTGTGAAGTAAGCTAGCCTTACCAGAGCAGTATTTAATAATGCAGTCAAGTTATTTCACAACCAGATGGCATTTAGTATTTAAAAGAAAAATCAGTAATAACATTAATAATTATCTTTATATAACCCCCATACCTAATAGTAAACAGAGGAAGAAATTTTAATGCATTACTGGCCTAAATAATTACACTATTAAATAAAAATTATTAAATAATTTAGAGCTAATTGTGCATTTTCACAAAAATACTGCTTACTGCTCAGGTTTATGAACAAAGGCAAACTTGGATTTAGACCAAAGTGAATGCATACAAACTAATAAAATTATTAAACAGAATGTTAAGTGACCCATTGTGCATTTTCCTTCCCCTCTTCAAATATAAAAAGCACATGATATTTTTTTCTTCAGTAAGAAAAACCCCATACTTTTATTATAAAAAACTTGCTTTAGATGTTAATAAGTTTCTCTGGAATCCTACATCAAGTTCCCTTGGGATCTGTGGTGAGCTCGTATTAGATTAGCATAGGCACCAATTTTAAATACTACCAGAGCTTTAGGCTGTGCATTTTCCTATGCCTTCTCCTCACTGCATTCCTTCTCCCCAGAAAATATTCTTTAGAAGAGTTTCTATAAATAAAATAAATTGAAGCTTTTAATGGTTTAATCAGCTTTCCACTCTCTTTACCAAAAATGGGCCAAATAAGAGGTCCCAAATTTTGTTAAACATGTCATTTCATCTTGCAGTTTTAATACTACAAAAAATTTTTCATAATAAGCAAGAAACCTCTCCATTTTGTAACTGCTCAACAACTACTGAAGGAATATATCTCAGCACAGCAAAGGGCAACAGGACACAGTGACGTGTGACTTTACTTAATGACACTTACCCCACAGTGGATTGTAACCATGCGGCTGAAGGAAAACATCCATACACTCAAGCTTTGATTAAAGAAACCTGCTAACTACAGGCTAACAACTGCACTCCAGCTTTACTGCTTTTTATTTTTTAAAGAGATAGTAATTTACTAAATTGCTAGTGATTCTTAGACCAGAATGATAATTTAATTATATATTTTTTGGTTCCTGTGGCATCAAAGCATCTTTTACTGCTATCAGAGAAGAGATTTCACAGTTAGCTGTGAAACCTTCAAGTATTATTCCTGTCTTAAGTCAATTGCTGTGCAGGAGGTTTACACACACATGATAGAACAATTCTTCCACAGTTTAAAAATCAGACCTTTTCCAGTGAAGGTGGATAAAAATTTGATAAAGTTTTTAATGCAAAAAAGGCCCAAAAGATCTTGAATATTCATGCACTGGAATTTAAAACAGTGTTAAAAATTCCACTGAGGGCAAAGACATCAAATAAACAAATACAACAGAACAGCATTCTTTATCAAATCTCTCCTCTAACACTCAAGATGGTTCTAGGTAAACATTCCAGGTGCCACAGAAAAAAAATTTAACTGGTTTGAGACAAGATACCATTTGTTTACTTTGACTAAAACAACCAAAGAAAATTAGTCTGTCTCTCATGAATATTTTGTATGGTGGAGAGAGAAGACTTAAAAATAACTCAATTCCAAGCTGCCTGATAGACAGCTGTGTGCATTTTAGAATTGCTTTATTGTTGCTGGTGGTGCTTCTGTTGCTTCACAGACTTTCATACTTCAAACTTAAATAAGACCCAGCTGTCCTTTCTATTTTAACTTCAAGGACTCCAACCGAATCTATATGCTTTACAATTACTTTTTAAAAAAATATTCATCAGAAAATAAATGGTTACAATTAAGCAGTGAAATTAAATGACATCTGACACAACAAGGAGTCTATCCTCCCGGTAACAGCATCAGGCAAGTGCCAGATGGTGTTTGAGGAGAGAGCAGCAGCCAAGAAGCATGAGGTTTTAACACAAAAAAGGTGAGTAGAAGATAGATGTTCAAGCCCCTAAACTGAGAAACAGTTTTCCAGTCTCCCAGTGACTTTCCCCCATCTTAGTTTACAACAGCAACATTAAAAAGGCAAGTACTCAACAAATAAATTTACAGAAGCAGATGTCAGCATTATTTTGTAGGTCTCCATCTACCAATGCTTTATTTTGCCTCTTCCTATTACAAGTCTTAGAATTCTTTGAAATAAGCTTTATGTAAGAAGAAGATAGCTCACTCCACACTATTAAGCATTAGGTAAATTTGCAAAGTCAATGATTAGTTTTAATCTCATACCTACAAAATTTTCCAAGCAGCTCTTTATGACGCATTAGAAAACAGTGCCACATTTCAGACTGCAATCTATAGTCCTGGATATATACACCTTGCAAAGGGGTTGTAAAAACCTTCATTTGGCACTCATCAGAGCTCCATGTCTTTGGCTCCCCACCAGAAGGAAACTGATATAGTGCAGACAAAACCTGGTATCACTGGCTCCAAGTCACAACTTCAGAACTAGAACAACTTACACACCACCTTTAGCTTATTCTGTATCTCTTAAGGATCAAAATGTCAACACTGTGTCTGCATACTATAGCACCTGGGAATAATTTTAGAACAAATATTTCTATAATTGATTTGCTCTAGGAAAAGCTTTTTGCCACTGTAAAGAAACCAAACAACTGGAGCCAAATAGTTCAATTATTTTGACAGAACTCACTTCATTAGTCATGTGCAAGAATAGATATGCTGGTGAACAGAAAATAGCAATACTACCAGCTCTCACATTTTCAAATGCCAGGTATATGAAGCTACTTGAGATACAAGTTTGGAGTAAGGCTATATCTTAGACAAAAGCAAACAAAAAAAAAAGACCCTCAAGCTGGGCATAGGGCATTTTTGAGGGGTGAACTTGTACATAATTTTGCAGGGCTTATGCACTAGAAGTGTTTATTCTACAACTTGATGCTCTCTTGCACATCCATTTCCACAGCAACAAAAAGCAGTATGAGTGTATTCTCGCAGGTAACAAAGGTCCAACATTTAACCCATCTTTACTCACTATTATGTGATAACAACAAGAAGTTATGAGTGAATGTTCTTGCAATTTAGTCAGTGCAATTGCTGAAGCATTTAAGATTTCAGTATAGCCTACAAACTCTGCATCTGAACTAGCAAGCTTGGTATATTTTTAATACAGAAAAATAAAACTGAAAAAAAAAATGCTGCCAGACCAATTTCCTTTTTAAACACAGTATTATTTTAAAGCATTTTCAATTGGAGCATTAAATCTCAGCCACCTGAGCTATTTTTGTTTCATAGAGCACCTAGATAGAGCATTGCTTCCTTTATCATATCCCAACCAAAATATATATATATTTTTAAAGCATCACAATTTCACTCTTGGGAAGTATAAATAGAAATATATATATACACATACATATATATTTCTGAAAGGTATTTCATGCAAATATATTTAGGCATAGAGCTTGCCAAGAGGTTCATAAATCAAAACTGCTGTACAGCTAGAAGTTGTCAGAAGTACAATAGTTTAAAAAGGTTAATATGGTTCTATGCAGAAAATAAAGTTACACCATTTTCTCACACTTCTGAAAGCCAACTTTTGAACAACAAATTCATCTTGAAGATGAATACTTCATTGATAAATGCACACACATACACTTTCACCCACTATTGGAAATACTGGGAGTTGGACCACATGTTTTTTATGTTAAAGTGATGCAGCGATCCTGACCAGAAGAGCATTGCTCATCAAGACCTCTGTGATCCACTTAACAGTTGACCTGAGTAGATCTGGGCTTGGGCTGTGTTGCACAAATTCCTAAATTCTTAGGGTGCAGGATAAAGCAAGGCAGCTGATTGTAGAAGAGCCTGCAGGCAACTCCCATGTGGCACTGGCAACTGAGTGTGTCCTCACCTTTATGGAACAGGGCAGCATCAAGTTCTCACACAAACTTCCTTTATGATTGACAGTAGCAATGAGTAAAAAAATACTGCAGTAACTCCAACAATGGCAAGGGAAGAAACTCTCCTTATGGGCAGGGAGTGCACAGCATGCCTCAGGTGCATTCCCATCATCTGTGCAATGTAAGATTATTTATACTAGTCTCTATACTCATAAACAGCATGTTCATGTTCATAAACAGCATTTTAAATGACACTTTAGAGAGTCTGAGTGCCTTTTTTACTGGGATCATAATGAACCAGCACTTCCTGATGAAAACACTCATAACCATTATAAAAATAACAAAATAACAGTGCTAACAAATACAGCAACAGAAGAAGCTGATCTGACTGTATCCCTTTCAGACTGAGAATAATGAACTGGCATTTGGGTAGGAGGGAAGCGTTCATCAACATGATAAATCTATGATGCTTTATTTGAGTTCCCACTATGCAGTCAAAAATTAATCATTTTCAAAGTGGTGGAAGAAATGGAAAAATGGATGAAAAAACATCTTTTGATAAAGTTTAAATTTGGTTAAATTCTTACTTATATTCTGAAAAAATATGGATTTATTGATTTAATTAAGTGGGAAAAAGTTCAATGCGTCTCTTTGGAAACCTAAAAAGACATTTTTTCCTTGACAAACAAACAAAAAACCCCTGGTGTTCTGAATATTATGGGCTCCTCTCATGAATAGGAGACTTCCACCCCCTTCTATCCCCTCCATCTCTGCTTCCTCAAAAAAAAAATCTACCCAAAGTTCTGACACTTTCATTACAGGGAGGAGCTGGAATTAGGAATTTAATACTTCATCACTTACACTGAGACACTGTGAAAGATGCTTTACATTTGCTTGTTGTAACTTGCCAAGTGCCAAGTATGCTTATCCATATACTTCAAATCTGAAATACTAACTGAGACTTAAAGGAATGGGATATTTCACATTTATATTTTATATTACAATACAACTGGATAAAGTTACAATTTTTTGACAGATTATAAAGTATTATTGATCCTTTATTTAAACAATATTAGCATGGTAATAAAAAAATTAATAGAAGTAATTAAAAAAAATTCAACAAAAAGCCCAACCAGCTTTAAAAAAAAGCTCTTTTATGTGCTTCAGTGCTGAGGTCACCTTAGCATATCTGTTTCCATCATTTTCCCAAACACCTACTTACCAGGAAAACCTTCAAAAGTGATTCTGTCCCCAGGTACTGCTCCAGGTGGGGGAGCCAGAATTTCCACTTTTTCTGGGGAGCTGGCACACATCACCATTGCTTGAGACACTACTCCTCTCATCTTAGCAGGCTTCAAGTTACAGAGTAGTACTGCCATCCGATTCTGCATCTTAGGGGAGGAGAACAGAAGGATAAGAGTACTTAAAATGCCATGTGGTTCTGGGGACTCCCATTATTTCATTATAATGAAAGAATTACAGTGACAAGATCTTACCATAACAAGCGAAGCATAAGAGAAGCATGTAGCAACAGATTCACAATTTTAATGCCTGGACACCAGTAACATAACATTTAAACCCCTTAAGAGTTGGCCAGTGAATAAGGGATTAAATGCTGAAATGTGACATTGATCATGGAAATATAAAATAGGCAATTCAGAAATCTGAAAACCAGGCAAGGCATATCACTTGCATTCCATCTTTATTCCTTACGGACCACCACTTTAGTCCACTTTCAATACAGCACTATTACGAAGCAATTTCTATTTAATGATGATAATAATAATACTAACAACAACAACAAAACCAGTCTACAAATTAGGCTTATATGTAAAAATTTGGAAGCTTAGAGGATTTTTTTTTTAGGATTTCTGGAATTCTAATCTAAATTTCTAGGATTTCTGAAATTTAGGAATTCTGGAAGCTTAGAGGTCTTTTACATAATGAGCTCACTTGAGTATTAAATTTTATCTCATTTAACCGAAATGCCTTGAATTTTTTTTAACCACTGAAAATGGCTGTATCAACTGTACACTGAATTTGTTAGAGCAAACCTGTAAAACTACGCTTCTCTGTTTTTTATTTTAATAAAAGTTTCTGCTATAAAAATCAGAGTATATCGTTCATAAGATGCAAGTGCAGTGTATCCTCTTACAACGAATGGTTGTAGAATAGCGTTTCTGAAGGACGGTGGTGGCCTTTTCTCTTCTTCTTAAGATACATTCCCTGCATTCCTGTACTTCACTTCTGATCACTGACATGAGGTTCTCTTAGGTTAAAGAGGATTTCAGGAGGTGACAAAAAGGGGACACTGGAGAATTGCCTGAATTTCAAGAACAATTGCCTGAAACAGGTATTGATGCTAGGAACACACAGAGATCCACTTCAAAAAGCCAAATGCAGTGGCAAAAAAGCTGTCAATTCCTTGTGACATTTCAGAGATCTCCCCAATCGACCCCAGCTGCCAAAAGAGCTCAGCAATGGCATGGTCCACCTCATGCCAATACCCTTCCACATCCCTGTTACTTGTGACACATCTGTTCATGACAACAGAGGGTGCAACTTCTGATGTGGCTTCACCACCATGTGAACAAAAACACAGCATTTCACATATAAAGTGGGCATGCAAGAAGTTTTCACACCCATAAATAACTTGCACTGCATACTGAAATGTTAGTGAAGATACATACTGTGCTTCCTAACCAAAAGTAAAATCAGATGATACAAATACTACAGCCTCAAACACTGCTAAATTACCACATCAAACACCAAAATCATGAACAGCTGAATTTTTTGTGAAAAAATTTATGGCTATGGTCCTTGATCTGATGTATATATTTTTATTTCAATATATGGCAGCAGACACATGCCAGGCGTTCACATTTTTGAACACTTCAGAAAACACAAAAAGATGGAAGCTTGCCCCTAAGAATTTACTGTCTTCATAGAAACTTGCCAAAACCAAAAACAGACACGCAAAAAAATTGTTCTCAAAGAACATGCAAGGATGATTCCTAATTCTATGTTCATGAGTACTTCAGATTATTTTTCCAGTCAGAAGGAAGGTTAAAGAGGAAAGACTCTTGCTGCCATTTCATTCTATATACTTCATGTTTGTAAGTCTATTTAGAATGGCTTTTAAGATGTTTTCTTCTGCATGCTTGCTTGAAAGCAGACTGATAAAAGCAAGCAATTTGAGATTTTACCCACTGCAAATCCCGTAAGTGGACACCATCAGGTGATCAGTGCAGAATAGTTACTGTATTCAGTCTTTTTTTTTGGTTTAGTAACTTTCTGTAGCATAAAAACAACAATCACAATTCTAATTGCTTCCTATGCTTGCAGTCTTACCATGGAGACAGTGTGCAAATAAGGACTGAAAAGACATTTACAAAAGAGAAGCTTTTTCCAGACTAAGATCAATTCCTTCATGATCCATTTTGCAGTTGCTCTACACAAAAATGTTTTAAATGCCAAGCTTGCATTTGAATTTAGGAGCAGCCTTTAGTCAATTCCTTTCACCCTCTAGAAGAGGTGTGAAAGGAAAACTTAATCTTGAAGTCTTAGGTTGTTCAAAGGCATCTATAAATCATCTGTGTCAAACACCTAAGTGTATCAACTAAAAGCATAGAGGTAGATTCTATTCTGCACAAGGAAGTAAAAATATGCATTTTGTATTCCATTGTTGTTTAAGCTATTCATTGCCAGCTAAGTTGAATTTACATGCTCTCTGCTTTACTTCATGCCAAATATTTCAAGAGGCTACAAAAGAGAATTGAAAGACAAAGATTTCAAAAGTTTGGGTCATACCAAAAAAGTTACTATGATTTCTCTACTACATTGTAGGAAACCTAAAGGAAGAGTAACATCTGTTTAGTTTAGGAGTCCAGCTTGTACCAATGGCAAAGGAACTGGAATAAGATCCCAGGATAGAAGCACTGCAATCAGAAACTGATTTGGGGTAAGGGTACTTCTCTGGTTTCTGGCAAATGTTGTTAAGCATTACTGCCATCTGCATTTTATTTTTGTTTTCATGACTGTACAAATCTTTTAGCAGAATGAAAACATATCCTATAAACAGATTAATGTCTTAAGATACTTTAGGAAAGGAAAAGCTATCAGCAAATAATTTTGTCAATACCTTATCCAGAGGAACATGTTTCACTAAACCGCTGACAACAGTCCTTGGGTTTGCTTCACCAACATCCACTTGTTCAACATACAGAGTGTCTGCATCTGGATGCTTTTCAGCAGTAATAATGCAGCCAACACGAAGATCCAGATGAGAAACATCTACAGGTTTTGCATCACTACTTCCAGCAGCTGGCTGTTTCTTCTCCTTCTTTTCACCTACTGAAGAACATTTTGTTCATGAAATAAACATTTAAAAAGACACAACTAATGTATATGACTACTGCAAGGAAAAAGAGAGCTACAGTCTCAGAAATAAGCATAAATTCTGTGCAAAACACAAAAGAAGAGTAAAGAGTTAGCATCCCTACTACCAGTTTCCAGTGGTGAATCTTCATACACACTTCAATTTACATCATTACCTCAACTAATTACCACCTCCTGTTTGTAAAGTCCACCTGAATTTAAGTGCAGCTAACACGTGTGTAAGTGATATACATACTCTGACAAAGGCCACATCAGTAAGTCTGATAGTTCCATTTTAATTATTAGCAATTACCAGTAAGCCTTGCCATGGTGTTTCACCAGCAAAAGCGAACTAGGGAATCACAGTCCATCAGGTTACTAGTGCTTGTCAGCATTGCACGCAGTCAGGAGCTGTGAACTCACTGCAATGGCACTGTCACAGCTGCAACGCAACCCTTCAAGATGACCTCAGACAGCATTCTTCACTTCCCAAACTTAACAGTGCATGAAAATGATCATGACTTATGAGGTTCCCCTGGTGTGGTGTCCTTACCCCATGATCATCACCCATACAGACTGTATACTGTAAAACAACACTCAACACTCCCCATACTCAGCTCCTTATTTAGTTCATAGAATCATAAAATACGCAATATTCCTTTCAAGACGAGCAAGTTACATCCAGTTTGTAGATAAAACTGTGCTGTTAAGGAGACATTCAAGGCTTGTTTAACAGCTATAATCTCTGGGAGATTAAGAAATGTCTAAGGTGTTTACCAAATGTCTAAGATGCTTACTTTAAATAAGCATATTCAGTTATTCTTTCATCCAAGATAACTTAAATATTAATGTAAACTAAACTCCCTTCTTCAGGGAGCAAAAAAGGAAAAGTGGACACAATATGCAATTTGATTCATTCACCACTGTTCTAGTACAGGCCTGAAATTAAATGATGCATTCAATAATAAAAAGGCAGTATTTTTTAGTATAAGCAACAGCTCTTCAAAAATATTTCAGTTCATTTATGATAAATGAAAAGCCCTAGTGATTATGACTTGGGTTTTTTAATGAAATTGAAAATTAGATTGATAAAATCAGTCATATATACAATAATATAAGAGAAACTGGAAAAAAGACCCCAATAAAAATAGCTAACATATAATAACTAAGATCACTTGAAAGGCCTACTAAGTTTGTTCTTGGTTATTCCACACTGCTCTCCATGACATTTCTCTACAAGAGAAATGAAGTCTTTCATCAAAAGAGAACACAGCAAATGTGTACATGGTGTATATAAACAGATACATAGAAAATATCCATGGCTGTCTCCATGCCACAGGCTAAGGAGAAAAATGCACTTTTCTGGCCAGTGTCGGAGTCAGTCCAGAGTCAATATCCAGAGAAATCACACAGATGAGGTTTGCAAGAAGTGGAACAAAGAATGTAAGAATAATCAGAGAGGAAACAGATTACATAGACAAAAGAAAGCAAAGGGATTTGAGATATTCCACCATTTCATCAGTTTCTAGACTTAAAACCAAATTTCACATATTGGTTACTTCAACTGTTAAATACAATACCTACAACAGATGCTGAACTCCACAGAAATAGCCTGTGCAGGGCTACTAGTTAATGTTCATGCTCTATTTCACCTTTTTCCAAATAGTCACTGGAAGGCAAAAGTCAAACATTGCTTTGCACATGAAATGAGATGAGTTGGTCAGAGCACAGTGCTAATAACACCAAAATTTGTGGGTTCAATCCCTGTATAGGCCATTCCCATAAGAGGTGGACTTGATGATCCTTGTGAGTCCCTTTCAACTCAGAATATTCTGTGATCTGTGTTTGTCTGACTGAATTTAAGCTACTTGTATTGTACTTCCGCTCATCATATATAGAAAGTTTTATTTTTCGTTACCAACTGAATTCTTGCTCTGTAGCCACCAAATACTTAGGGGAAACAGTTAATTGTCTGACATGACATGTGAGCTCTGCTTTTGTATTTACAGCTCTTTGGAATACTAATGTGTCAAAGACTGCAACATATCAAAAAACATTAAATAGCTTATAAGTCTCTGTACAGCTCACCAGAAAAAAAAGAGAGACAGTGCACTACCATAATATCCAAATTGTGAAAACCCGTACAAATCTATTTATAGCAAATTAATAATAATCTGCATAAGAGAATGATTGTAAAAGGCTTAAGTTACAAGATATGCTTGCACAAAAGTACAGGTGTCCAACAGACATGCCTTGTTTTTCGTTGGTGGTGGTTTTTAAATGAGGAAGTTCAGTCACATTAAACAGAATTTGGCATGTATCCCATGCAAGGAAGAAGCTGTAGCTTACTTGACAGCCTTCATTAGCTTCAAGTACTTTCAAGATTTAAGAGCTAGCACATGACTCTTCCTACTGTAGCTGTATGAAAGCTTTTTTTCTGTGCTCAAAACCATGCAAAAGCACCTGCATAAATGAAATACCTCAACTGTCTATCACAGATAAGGAAAGTGAAGTACCTTTCTTTTCTACTTTTTCCTTCTTTTTCTTTTCTTCAACTTCACCTTTAATTTGATCTTTGGAACCAGAAGATGCTGTAACTGCTGTAGGTTGTGGAACGTCCTCTGAAAACGAAGCTGTAGAAAGGGTTGTACCAGGAGGAACTGCAACCTGCTTTACTAAAATCAAAACCACGGAAGTTAGGAGCAGTACCAGAACTTTTAACACTGAATGAGATTTTAAGTCTCCAACATAAATGAAACAGCAGACAGAACTGAAAATTTTCCTTAATATACCTAAACCACAATTGCTGAGTAGTGAAGCACAACATTACAAAAAACATTTCAGAACTTAATCTACATATGATAATTATCATCAGTTAAACAAAGCATTTGACTACACATTTTTAAATGGGAGAAACTGCTAAATACAAGAAAATATATAAGCAAATACCATATCTTCTTGTAGTTGATTTCAACATCTAGTTATTTTTTCTACCAATTCCCTATTTCCCATTTGTTGAGTTTCAGTTCATAGCTACAAGCTCTTGTCATACTGGAGACTATCCTATAAATCAGTTATGCACAAAATCATTTTTATGTTGTATTCAGATCATCCCTCAACTCTTATGATTAAACTTCAGAAACCGAGCCTGAATAATATGAAACTATTTGCAGCCCTAATAGGATCTGTTGATTTCTCATGTCCCTTCCCTAAATTCTCCAAATTACCTTCAATAGCTCTTTTTAAACTGCTAATAGAGAATTCTGGACATTGCACTTACCAGATGAAAGTGTATGAATCACCTCTGTTTTACATTCTGCTCTTCAAGCATCTCATCAAGGCTTTTAACCCAATAACTGTACTGGGTAAGCATCATTAGTGCACTAGACAGTATCATCAAGGCTCCCTTTCCCAAGAAAGGATAGATTATTAGATGGTCTTTTGAAGTTCCTTTCAATCCAGGCTGTTCTATGATTAATGACTGATAAAACCTTCTGGTGTCACTATTATAGAATTCTCCATTCTGCATACATGTTTTATTTTGCATTTCAGACATTTATTAACTTTCCTGAAGAACTGCACTTTGCTAGTTGATGCCTGTCATCTTCAACACAGAAGTTATTTGCACGAATTATATTCTTATAAACAACTTTCTAAAATAATTTGAGTATGAGATTTGTTGTACCAACAACCACTTGCTTGCTAGTTAGGGAAAGTCTTTGTTTCTCAGATTTTTGAAAAAATACCTCATGATATTTTTGATCTTCTGTATCCATCTAATTTCTATGCTCAACTACTTAGTAATTTCAAAGCTTACAAACATCTATCTCCTTCTAAAGAAAAGACATGGATTTAGTTGTACTGCCTGTTAGACGAACTAGTTAACTAAAGGAAAATGCACATCAAGTATTTCTTTTGCCATCTTGGACCAATATACCTTGAGACCTCTCTCAAGCACAACAGATTCTGTGAAATATCCTACACCTGTCAAGAACTTCTGCAGACTAACAGACAACAGAGAAATGTAACTAATGGTTTGGTTTAGTACATGAGAAGGCTTTATTAATACCCAAAGGAGAAAAAAAATTCTCTGTATTCACAAAATGTTGATCTTTTTGAAGACTGAATGTGCTATTTTACCACTAAAACATTCAGTACAGTTGAATGCTAGCATCCAGATACACTGTATACTATATTAAAACAATTTACAATACTGACAGCATGGGTAAAAATAGCAATAACTGTTGAGGGCAGAAGAGGATTTTTTGGCAATGATTTTAAAAGACAACATGCTGTATCTAAAACACTTCAGTTTTGGGGGTTTTTTACTCTTTTATAGTTTAATATGTAGTATATAATGATGGTACAAGCTGAATAGAACTACACAGAGGAGTGCAAAGAAAGAACAAGTCCAATGGAAGGCTGGTCAAAAGCATGGAATCACAAATTCAGAACACATTGTTTCTAATTTTACATTACCACAGTTTTCCTAGTAAGTCCCTGACCATCTGTACTTTGCACTATGGCTTGATTTTTCCATAGTGATTTTTCAGTTATGCTAGATTAAATAATTAAAGTAGCAAGAAGAGTTAGACATGCAGCAATTCCTAAGGTATTACACATTGCCATCAGTGAGGTTTGGGGCTTATTATGGAAGGCACTGAACAAAAAAATACAAAGAGCTAGTTCCATTTCTGATTAAGTTTGGTATATGGATCTCTCAGGCCTGCAGCTCATTAAAACGTTGTAATCAAGTAACTTGTCATAGACAAGGAACCTAGGAAGATCCAGGATTTTTAAGAAACACCATAGACGCACATACAGAAAGATAAAAATCAAGAAGAACTAAGATTGTTTTGTGCTAACTACGTTATACGAGAATAGCACTTTTTTCCCCACCTCCATTTCGAATTTCAGCCTGAATCAGCTCCTGTTTCAGCCCTTCAATTTCTTTCTTCAGTTTAGCATTTTCTACACGGAGCTTCTTCTCTTCTCGGAGAGAAGCCTGCAAGACTAGAGTTGACACATTAAGAATGACAGGTTTCAATAACTGGCATTCATCACTTTGAACACAGAGGTTTGTTTTTAAAGAAAAGTGAAACATGGTAAGCCAAATAGCACGAAAGTGAAAACTTTCAAGGAGTATATAATCAGAAATACTTAGGAATTATTTTCTTTGCTGTTGAAATAGCCATTTTTACAATACTTTTATTATCAAGTTGCCTCTCAATATACTATCTTCTCAGTCCCCTAAACAGAATCACAAGAAAAACCTCCAAGAAACCTACAGAAAAACCTTGATGATGTTTGTAATACACAGCACCTTAATTCACGGGTACAGTGAAGTTAAGTAAAAAATATCAAAGTTGAAGATATGATACGCTTGAGAGAATGCCATAATTGTGAAAAAGCAGTAATAAATTCAGGATAATGCATAGTCTCATATTCTTTCCAACTCCCTTACTACCTTCAAATGGAATTGTGTCCTATCAAATTTTCATAGTTTGTTTGTGTCATTAATTGTTCCTCATCCACACCTCTTTTAATTTCAGAATAAGCAGCTTCAAAAAAAAACAAACCAAAAACCCCAAAAAACAAAACAAAAAACCAAAACACAAAACCCTCACAAACCACAGGACAGTGAAATGGTGCTACTATTACAAGGTTTATCTTGGATAACTTAAAACACATTTTAAAGGCTGACAGCACCAAATATTCTCATTTTCTCCTATGAGTATTTATTGTTAACCATCTGGTTAGTAGGTTTAGCGTAAGATAGCTAAATCCTTACTGGCTTTTTCCTTGAGCAGAGCAACCTGTTGCTTGAGGTACTCAATAACTTGATCGGCCTCTGCACTCTTCTGCTCCAGTCTGTTCAGCACTGCATTGTTGGCTGCCATCTTTACCAAAAAACGGGATAAAAACCTAGACAAACAACAAGACAACCTAAAATTAATGACTTCTTAATGCAGTAACACTATTACCTATCTCTTACCATGTCAAGCAGTTCTCAAATCAGTTGCTGAACAAGAAAATTTGCTAAGTGAAAAGCTGGGCTCCCACCTCTTAAAGCAAAGCCCAAACAAAAAGCAACGTTAAACAGAATCTGATGTTTGACAGCTGCTTTCAAGTATTTGGGAAAAAAAGCTATTTTTCTTCCCAGCTGCAGAAAACATGTTCTTCCTTCATGAAAAAGAAAAAAAATAAATCAACCCTCTCAGAAAGAAAGGTATGAATACACTGGGGTGGGGGGGGAGAGTGGGGGAGCAAGGGGAGAAATAAAAGCGAAAAGACTGGACAGGAGAAGACTGTATCCTGGCCTTAACTAAAAAAGTATATATTAAGTGTATATCAAATTTTATTGAGACTAAGGAAATGGAATCATCCCACAAAAATTTCCAAACTTTTCTAATAAATTTATTCAGAATATAGTGAATACTTTGTACATTGTGGTTGTGTATAGTCTAAGAATTTACTGTTGTTTTACTTTTCATACCCGGAATTCATGAGTATTTTTACTTATCTGAGATAAAAACCAACTTTTATTACAGGTTTACACCTTCAGAGTTATTTTAGCACCAATTTTGATTGTTCGATTTTGCATCCACTGAAATGGAAGGGGCAGCACACAGATAACAAAGAAGCAGGGAACACAAAAGACCAGCAAAGAGCACAAATAAATGCTGTCTAACCTTCTTTTATGGTATTCACCGTTTACTAATGTTTCACCAATGTTCCAAAAATTAGCTATGCCTTGTGTGCAGCCTTTATTTCTTGAAAGCTGCCAGATCTGGCCTACCTTCCTTCTTGGCAATATTTGTGTCTAAACACAAGAGCTCAAATAGTGGCAACAGAATGATGAAATACAGTTAGAGTCACTCATATCTGCCGCAGATAGTGCTTTTTCCCTCCCACTCAGTATCTAAATGAGGGAAGAATCTGTACTAACAGCTGCCTCATCTGTAAATCAAGAAAACTGGTTACAGGTGGGAAGAAAAGATCTTTACAAGCAATGGTGATTGAATTGCTGTGAGGTGATTTAATTCCTGTGAATTTGTCCATCAACTGCAACAAAGGAAAGAACTGGTAAGAAATTGGCAATCCAGGCACGTGTATCAGCTCCTCAACTTTATCAAAATCCAAAAATGCCTTGTCTCATATCAAACTGGCAGAAAACTTCCTATTTTATTCCAAGACTGTTCTAACACTATGATCTAAATCTGGTTTTAACATATAAATATTCCCTGTTGGGATTTGCAACCAAAGTCATGCTGAAGACAAAACAGATCAGAAATAACTCAAAGGTGAACAGATACAATCACACTCATGCCAGGGTTAACATACTGCCTCTGCTGCATTCTAAGTACCAACACACATTTTGTTTCTGATCTTATGCTATAAATAACTCAAATCTCCACAGCAATATATCTATCTAAATAAATAAATAAATAAATAATAGGAAAAAAACCCAGGAAACAAACCACAAAATTATTCAGGAATAGTGTATTTAAAAGGAATAGTGTCTTTAAAAGATCCCAAAGTAAAACTCACAAAGCCAGAGACAGGCCTAATAGTCAGATGATGCATGGGGTATCTTGCAAATGCGATGCATGAACCAACATCCTGCCTTCTTTGCAATGCAATACAATCAAAGTCTGTTTTACACACACTGTTTCACTTAAAGATGTAAGAGTATTACTGCCATCACACCTTCCACTCATCCACAATAGATTTTTCTTTTAAAAGAAAGAAACTCTCATGCAGCAAAGAGCAGAAAAAAATCTCTCCAGGACAACTAAATAATTTTTATATTCAAATTAATCTCTGCTAACAAGAAAATAATTTTGTTTTCATGGGCAGCCTGAAAACAGAGCATTCTAAAAAGGAAAACAGTGATTCCAATAAGTTACTAATTAAGATGTCAAATGGAAACAGACATAAAACTATTATGGCACAACACAGCATAATACAAAGCCTGGGATATTACTGTCTGCATACCAGTAAGATTTCTTGCAAGCTACAAATTCTCTCAGGGGAACACAATACTAACAGTGGAAACTTTGCCAACAACAACAGAAATGCTACTAAAACTTCAAAGTGAATAGAATTGGTACATTTTATAGATTTTAGCCAAGTTGGCTAATGAACTGAAGATCTGGGAATGAAGTTACATGATTACAATTTTCCCACTTGTCAAATAAATTTCTGTAAAGCTAGTATTGTAACAATAACACAAAGGAATAGGTATTTCCGATGCTAATATAAAAAAGCAACAGGCTGAAGTGAACTGCTGCAGGAACAAGCACAGAACCCATACAGCAGAGTGATAAAACTGTATCCAAAAAGGGCACATTAAAAAAAAAAAAAAAGCAAGATTCACCCTCTGTTACAGAATACAACACGCATTAAAAAAATTAGAAGTGCAACAATCAAAGTTTACAGTTTTTCTGGGGTTTTTTTATTTTTTAACCTTTACCCTATTGGCCTCAGCCTTAGAATATATCCAAATCAAAAACTGAACACACAAAAGACGCTAAAAACATAAACCTGGTTGTAGCTTACTCTTCAATATTACTATTGTCTATTGTTAAAAGCAAGAAAAAGCCAAAATCCTCGTAAAATTAATGAAAAATTTAAAACTTAAACTCTAAAAATTAGTTTTGGAATCTATCCATAGTGTGAACATGGAACCAGTTAGTTTCCACTATTGGAAAAGCAATCATTAAACAGAAAAAACAAAACCACAAACAAGCAAAATAAAAAGCAACACCTGAAACTGGAAAACAACTGATTCCTAAAGCCTAAAATAATTAGCTCTGAGCATTTCTTTTTCCAGCTGGAAGTTTTAAAAAGCTCAGTACTTTGAAGTTCTCAATTTTTTCTTGCAATGCTTTGCTAATATCATCACACAAAGTAAGATTACAACTTCAAGAGATTTAACCACAAGTGCCTCCTTCTCCTCTCTTCCTGTCCCACGTACACATCAATTCCTTCACAGTAAGAGGGTAAACTTTGACAGCTCACCACGCCTGGGCAGCATCCTCCTCTGCACAGAGCTTTGCTCTCACCATCACTGCTCTTCGATCTGTGCTTGCCATGGAGGAATCAAGTATTCATTCCTACGGCAAACCTAACCCTATTCATCTTTAACAAAGAGCAGATAACAATCACAAATGGCCCAGGTGGCCTTCTCTGTGAGGCATATGTTTATGGTACATTAATGAGTGGTTGCCAACTAAGACCTAAGATTTTATTTTCTCACTAGAGGGAAAAAGTAAAGATCTGCTAAAAGACATGCTGGCTTTTCAGCTGAGATGATCTGTTCAAATGAAACAGAACCAGTGGCTTCTTCTAAAACTTATCAACAACACAAAGGTAATTTCCCCAGTGCTAACTAAAGTTCAGTAATTTAAACTATAGAAAAATACTTAATGTTAATTCCTCTGCCTAAGCTTTTGGTCTTAAGTTTTAAGCAAATTTCTAATTAAACTTTTCCTTAGTGAGATTGTGGCCAACTTGTACAGGAAAGTATTCTAATTTCTGCAAAAGACCAAGTACCAACAATCACTTTGCTTCTGCAAGAAGTGTGGTCAAAGCCTTCTATCTGAGCATCTTTCCAGAGTATGGTCATTTCTGGCAGACAATCTTACAAAAACCCATAAACTTAACAGAATGTGCCAGCTGTTTGCCAGATTCTGCTTTCCTATGCTTTGCACTTCTATGAACTGTGAGGATACAGTGAATCAGATTTGAGAATCTCACATCACACCTTTTTATTCTGCAAGGTAAGGAACAACAGTTAGCAGATCAAAACAGAAGAAAGCAGACTGGAAGTCTTTTGGCTGAACCAAAGTATCACTGGAACTAGGCAACTGTTGTAACTCCTCCCACCTTTTCTCATCTTGGAGAATTGGGATGCATGCTTTAAAAATCAATTCTCTCTTAAAGGCTTTTCCTAACTTCTGATAAAGTATTCTAGACCTGATGCTGTCAGCATCTTTGGCTAATATTCAGAATACCTGATTTGACGATTTCACATTTTTGGTAGAAAAACTTAAGGTCTAGTTTTCAAACCTCAAAATTTAAACTATATAAAAAACCCCAAACCAAAACATAGGAGAGCTACAACTAATTAGTTTTGTGATCAAATCTTAGCTTTGACTTGATCATCACCATACTTCACTCTATGTAAAGCAAAGAAAACCAGCAGCAGTTCCCAATTTATCTCAGAGAAGCAACAGCCCGAAACACTCAGTTACAAATTTCTAATTAAATAGTTCTGTTGCTAGGGCATTTTGGAAATCAGGTATATTTAGTAAGTTTCATGCACTTACACCTATCACTACCACAAAAGATTGGGTATTTCACTGGTTTTATATCTGTTATATGTTGTAAAACACAATCATGGCTTTTACACCCAAATATTCCTTCTCAGGAAATGCAATTTTAAAGATCATGTGATTTCAGGCTTCAATAGCCAGAAAATAATCAGATTTACTATTGCAAATGCAGGTTTTCCACAGTTTTATGTGTGGAAAAATATAAATCCTCAATTAAAAAAAAATCCTCAATTAAAAAATAAATAATTTCTCAATCAAAAAAAGGTCAAATATGAAGCTGGTAACAAACAGTTTCAAAAAATGTGCCTTTTAAACTCATATGCAAATAGGCAAAGGTATCAATAAAAAAAAAATAAAGCTGAGAAAGAAAACAGAAGTATCTTAAGTATTAGATACTTTTGCATTGCATTACTATTAAAACCCTTCATTTCCTTGCTATAAAAGAGCAAAAAAGACATAGTGTACTTAGACTTAAATAACATTTCAAGTACATTTGATGGATGCACATATCAATTAAGATTTAACTACCAGCTCATCTGTCTTTCAGAATTAAGTTTATTGTTAGCTCTGTCAGAGAAGAATGTATATTTCCTACACAGCACAAAGTTCACACATCTAAAAATACCGTTCAAGCCCTTAAGCAAATATGTGTAAGTATTCAAAATATATAAGCTCTCCCAGGTCCTTCTCCACATACAGCAAAGGAGACCTGTCAAAACATTTTTGGCAGAACGATGGCAAACACTTGAAAAGCAACAGCAATATTAAAAAAAAAAAATCCAGCCAAACAAAAAACGCACAATACAAACAAAAAAACCCCAGAACACACACAAACAAAAGTCTCCCCAAAGGAAACGAAAACAACCCATAAAAAAAATTGAAGAGATTTAAAAAAAAAACCCAAACCAAACCAACAACCCCCCCCCCGAAAAAAGCAAAAAACCCAAACCCAAACCACACTGTATTTTTTTTTTCAAAACTTGAGAAATATTGGTAGTTGCAGTATAAAAGTCAAAACCTAGAAATTATCAAATGAATCATCATGGAACCTGATTTTTGACTCTCAGTACTAGACCAGTGATTCCCTGCCAGGTACTAGAAATTTGGGCACTATAAAAGATCAAATGAAATTTTAACTACTACCCTTGTATTTTTCTAAAAAAAGAATGGTCTTTTTAACATGAGCAAAATGAAATTACAGCCTAAAATGTGAAAGGGTGTTACAAAGTATGGCGGTACAGATTTGGAGATTCATAACTGCAGAAAGACATCAGAACTCATCTTCCTTTCTCCCCAAAGAGTGATTGCTGTAACTGAGGCTTTAAACAGTTGAACAACTCGATATTTTTCTTTTAGCTCTTAAGTACAATTTATTATGTATTCATTATCTATAAGCTTCCGTGTAGTCAGTACTGAAAGGAATTCGCCAAGCACCAAATTAGTAGGCAAAGTTGCACATTTCTGCCGTATGTTATTTCAACGCACATCTTTGGCACTGAGAAAGTCAGAATAATTGCTTTGCAGATTTTCAAACACCCTAAATGTCTAACACAGTCCATCCAAGTAGCAATGTCAGCTCTATGGAATGATTCGCTAGCTCTGGAGACAACAGTCCAAACCTTCTGGCTGCCAGATAAATCAGGCTCAATCCCAGCTGCAGACAGGTCCTTTTAGTAGTCCTAAGAGCCTACTCCTCCCTGTTTTAAAGGGCTGTAAATAGTAAAAACACAGAAAACTGAACTTTTTCATATTGAAAAACACTGCAGCATGAAAGAGATTTTTTAAACATGTGATGGAACATCACACAACAAAAGGCCCATCCACTGGTACCAATTTTGAGGCAACAGAAGTTACTTCGTAATGACTATTTTTAAACATGAAGACAAGTCTGCCTTGGAAGGGAACAATGTCCCAAAATTACAAGCAAGTCATAGCATTAATGAGACAGGCAAAATTCAAATCTATGAGAAGCAATGAATGAGGAAGGCATTCATTGCAACAAATAGGGTAGAAGCATGAAGTTGACTTAAAATGCATTAAAATGGAAGTCTTGGACTGATATGGTAGAGATCATTAGAAAGCCAATAGTCAGAAGTAAAAATCATTTTAGTATTTTGTTCAAGTTGCATTTCAAGACTTTAGTAAATGCCACACTCTATTAATTAACTTCCTCATACCTTAGCACGCTACAGATGCAACACTCAAAAGGTTAAGAGTACTTGCAGTTTCGTTCATATCCCTGATGTAACTTGTGCTAAATGTCTATTCAGGGAGAAGAGAAAAAGAGAAGTTTCTACTAATGCTTGCCTCAGTCCAATTCTGAATCAACTCTGTGTTCTTTCCCACCTCTGAGCAGACACTCCAAGGACTAAACAAAGCAGAGACATGACTACCCTTAAGGAATTCTGTCCAGGTTAAGACAACAGTCAGGTATTTGAATGTGTATGTAACAAAATTTACACCTTAATTTATTAATCTGAGAAGTCTGCCCGGTAATTCAACAGCCAAGGATGGCTCACAACAGGGCTCAAGCAAAGTAATTTCTTTGCACCACTCGACTGAAGTCTCACCAGGTTCCACACCCACTGCATCTGCCAGGTCCCTGCAAGTGCCGTAGAGATTCATCTGGTTGTGCTTTGTAGTGCAGTCTGCAGTTTAAGTAGCAGCTCATATGCCAAAACAGTTGGACAGCCTTACATATTTTTCAGCAATGTTTATCTTTCGAATCCCACTGCATTAATATTTTAATAATACTATCAAAATCTTCCAGTAAATGATCACCATGTGCACAAGAAATTCCCACAATAAATCCCATGACGGAAAAGATGCAACACCCACAACATGCGGCCTTGTTTCTTTGACAGTAATCACCTATTTCCAAACCCAAAACACATCCAGTTCTTTAGAACAGAAAGTTTACATCAAAAACTGACAAGTTTTTTGTGGGCTTTTTTGTTTTTCTTTCATTTTCTTGGAGTTTTTTATGCATTTAAAAGCTTAAATTACCAAATCACACTGTATCCAGTGGTTATACATAAATCTGTGTGCATATACAAATAAAAATACATATATTAAAAAGTATTTGCTATTCATGTCTCAAAGTATCCCCATAAAACTTCCCTGACAGGTGATGAACTTTACTATTACAGACACACACATATGCCTATAAATTCAGAAATTTAAGAGGACTCAGCTGCATCTGGACAAGTCTGCAAGGTCAGCATATGCCACAGGAACTCGAAGAATCTGTACTGTGGTTCACCCTCTGGGGTTTTACTGGGAAAGTAAAGTGAAAGCTTTAGATTACTGTTGTAACTACAGAATAAACTACTCATAAATCAGACAGAAGAATCAGAATTGCACTGAAATCTACCTGCTAATGCCAAGTAGAACAGTTTCTCAGGCATTTTTTGCCTAAGAATTTGCCTAAAAGAATGCCTAAAAATCAATTTTATTGATTTTTGTAACTTTAGCCAAAAAAAGTGAACATTAACGCTACTTCCTTAATTTAGAGCAAGTACAGCAGTTATAGAAAGGAAAAGAAAGAATAAGAATATCATTAAACAATGTATTATATGTCTGCAAGTGTCTGCAAAATAATGGTACTGGTTAGGTAGTTCACAGGAACGTTGATCCCATGTTCCATTTCAATTCATAATGTTCTTAATATCTGAAACATGTCTGCTAGTTATCTTACATAGTCCAACTGTGTTAAAAAACAATGTTGAAATTTACTACTTTTACGTTAATATCAGCTTTTTTACATGTGAAAGTAGTATCTAGTAGCACAGCTAAAGGAATACAAGATTTAACCATTCAATTAAAACAAGTGCTCAGGTTAAAAATGACCATTATTTACTCACAAAAGCACTGAGCAGACCTCATGCAGATCTATTGCAGAAGAATCAGTGTCCTCTAACCTCAGATACATTAGCAACTGCTGGTATTTACCGAGGCAGAAACTTTAGGTGTTCTTTATGTGGGCCAAATAAAAGCTGAAGAAAAAACTGAAAACATGCATGTTTGTGTGCACGTCTGTGTGTAATCAATGCAAGAATAATGGCAAATGTCTTTTAATGGGGGCAACACAGCTGTCAAACAAAACTTTCAGAGGAAGAGCAGTCCTTGATGAACTTTGAGCCTGCAGCACCTTATTTACACAGAAAAAAACCCTCCCTCACACATCACAAATAATTTTACTTTCCAATGCTGAATTTACTCATATAGGATGATATTTTAATGAAAACCTATAAAGATACAAATTAACCCTGTGCAGAGAAAATTATTTATTCAACTGTGAAGTCTAAATGAACTTTGGTATCTAAAATGGGCTGACAACTAATCCTCAGCAGCCAGAAGCAGTTTCATGTCGCTTCAAAACCATGTGCCAGCAGTATCTACCACTTCTTTGTAGTTGTATGTAGTGAGAAGCACTTGAGGTTCACAGCTTTCAAAACTTTTAGGATGAAAATTATTTCCCCTCTTTTAATACTGATCTGTGGAGTGGGAAAAAAAATTCACTAAAGCAAACAAACTCCCTGTGCACTCATCTTGGATGTTGAGAGGGCTGATGTCAGCTATTAAGACTGATAGTTTCTGACAGAAGAATCCTCCAAGCACCTTTTGGGGAATGGCCATTTTTCATTTATGGATTCAAACTATAGGAACAAAACAAGTTTTAAGACAAATTGAGCTAAATTCTAATTTTGCTGTGTTCCAAATTCTTCTATTTAAAATCCAATAATTTTTAAACAATTATTTTCAATTAAAATATGTTCATTTAACAGCTTCAGAAGTGCTAATTTGCAGGTAAGTTTTCAGTAAAATGCAAAGGAAAAAGAAAAGATCTGTGTGTGCCTAGTTCTTATCACAAGCATAATTTTATAGAGGGTCACTTGGATGTGAAATTACTTACCCACTGTGATGCAGCAAAGGTAACTGAACCTCTAAGAAAAGATTAATTTCCCTGGGGTACAATTCAGTGTCATATCCTAGTTGGAAACAGTGACTTCCTTAGCGTGTGACTGTTACCAATTATTAGAGCCCTTGACACAGGTTTCAAACCTTAGGGTAGGACAAGCACAGATGTGAACTTGGGGCCTTGCCTCCAGAGCAGCTGCCAGCAAGCCAAATGCAGTGCCTCCCGCATGCCATGCACCAGCCCCTGCACTCCTGTGGGAACAGCAGCCCCCAGCTGCCCCAGACAAATGAGCTGCTGAAATGATCTGTCCACTCATCTTGAGAGTCTGAAACAAGATGCCACTACAAAGCTGTATATTAAACTGCAATTGAGAAACACTCTGGGATAGAAATCAGATCCAATAGCCATGGATAGTTTCCGAGAGAGGGTCCTGAAGTCAGAGACTAAGATTTACACTATTAATTTGTACTCAGTTATGTTGAGAAAGCTCCTGATGAGAAGGAAATGGAAATAGAAGTCTTCCATAATAGGTAGTTTTATGCCAAAAGATTGAAGCAAATTACCTCAAGAAAACATGTGCTAACTTGAGGCAATTTTTGATGATGTTTAATGCATTACCAGCTGCCAGGAATTCAATTTTCCCCTAGTTCAGACTAGAATCTCTGTCAGCATTTCAGAATACTGAGGAAAGAATGAGTTCTATAAGAATTGTGTTTAGCAGATGATGATTAAATACAGTACATGTTGCTTTCTAATATGAGTGCTAGTTTATTCTTCCCTCTCTACAGTCCTGGAAGTCAAAGAACAGTTTCTAGGCTGATATATAAAGTGGCATAAGAACTTAATAATTGAGAGTGGTGGGGCACTGGTTGATGTTGAGGCCCAGAGAAACTGTGGATGCCGCATCCCTGGAACTGTTCAAGGCCAGACTGGAAGGGGCTTTGAGCAACCTGGTCTAGTGGAAGGTATTCCTGACCATAGCAAGGGGGTTGGAACTCCATGATCTTTAAGGTCCCCCCCAGCCCAAAAACATTCACCATGTGCCAATCCTGAAAGGCATGCCTTTTTAAGATGGTTTCTTTGTGGGGGTAAAGGAAGTCAAAGCTGGCACTTAGAAAAAATCCTCTAAATTAAACTGATTTCTTCGTGTGTTTGCCAATCACCTGGTATTATGGAGCATCATCCAGAAGCAAGCCATGATTTGCATCATAAGCAACTGCCCCCTAGAAAGAACAGGAATCTGGCACACTGAATTTTGTAATCAAGAGTGACAGCAATTGACATGCCTAAAACCAAGAAATTTCTAACAGTACTGAATGTAAAAACATTTCCTAGTAGCACAGAGCATGCTCAGGCAAGGAACTTTTCCTATTTAAATATAAACATGGATCTTTGACAGTTTAGGAATACTCAAATGAACATGGTGACAATCTCAAAACATTTGGAGCCATCATGCTACCCAAGTAACCTAGCAGATTTTATTATGCTCAAAAAACCACTTTCCCTTGTTCCATCTATCAAATCTATTCAACTGACTGGAGCCACAGGGGCTTTATTTTCAGGAGGCAAATACCTGCTTGCAGTATGTTTCATGCTTGTTATGGACTTCACCATTAGTAAACTTTATGGCTCAAAAAGCATAAAGGCAACTAATGACTCAATCAATTAACAACTCTACACCACAAAAACTATAGAGAATGACTTCTCACCTGGGAGTCTATTACCCTGCCACACCTGTCTGCTCCAGTTCAAAGAAAAAAAAAAAAAGTTCAAACTGCTAATTTCCCTAGAATGCAAGTGTGAGGGACACAGGATATAGGGAGAAGCAAGTCAGGAAAGGCCTGACCAGCCACATTTTATTATAGGCAAACCGCCTCAGCTGCTCAAGAGGCTGCCCAAGCAACACTCATGTTGAACTCATACATACTCAAGACCCCCTACAACTGGCACAGAGATTTGCCTTTGTTCAGATTCCCCTTTCCTGTCTCTCAACTTTTTCAAGACACTTCAAAGAAGATCAAAAAGCTTGAAAGAAGTGCAGTTGTTTAGTCTATAGGAGACAAGATAAATGGGAGACCTGGTCTTGTTCTTCAAAGACAAAGCAAGTTGGTACGAGAATGGGACTAAACTGTTCACCAGGTCTGATGCAGACATGAAAAAGAAAGCAAGATTTAAGTTTTGGAAAACTTTCAAGTAAGAGTAATAGACTGAACAGACTGCCTTTGGAGGCTGTGGAATATCCATCACTGGAAGGTTTTAAAAACAGGCTAGGCAAACATCTGTCAAAAGTGATTAAGTTATAATAGATGAGAAGATCTTTTGCTCCTCTTCTGCTAAGGTCTTTTTGTTACAGCAAGTGTTAAAAACCCAATCACATTTCTGTCTTTAACATGCCTGTGTTTTATTTAACTTTAAAAACCATGCAGTAAAACCTACCCTTCTGTGGTATTTCCACATATTGAAGTGTATTTATTTGGGACAACATAATAGACATCAAAGACTTGCTAAGTGTGAAAGCAGGATAAAGAAACCACCTGTGAAGTAAAATACCAATGTATTAAATTTACACTCACTCTGAATAAATTGACCTCTAACATCATAATGCAGACAGCACTGCATTTTTCTGTCCTCCAAGAGAAAAAATTGTTCAAGTGATGACTAACTGATCTGCAGTAATTTTTACAATTTTCCTTAAAGGAATTTTTTTTAAAGAAAGCACTTTTCCCCAAGCACAATATAACATAACATTAAATATTACAAAATATTAACAGAAAAGAGACAGCAGAAGGCTGCTTTGAGAAGTATCCAAATCTTTTTTAAACTATATTAAACTACGAGTAAGTACGGCTTCCATCACACTGGAGGAAAAAATGCCATCAGAGACCTTTTTCCTCCCCCTGCTGCTTAATAGTAATGTAACCATGGAAACAAAAAAATAAACATTGATTTCTCCTCACCCCCAGTATGACAGGAAAATCTAACAGAGGAAATGTTTCTTGGTAAAGGTAAGAACCATGCAGGTAACTGTACAAAAGAACAGATGGGTTTCTGGGGGTCTTGGCTGGACTGACTTCATGTAACTCATATCACTACAAGAAGCAAGAGGTGCTGTTTGCTTTGTTCACATCTGATGTTCCTACCAGCTGCCCTCTGTGCTGACTCCTCAGTTTTATCTATGTTGGCTAGTATTTGACCTTCTTTAGGTTTTAGGTGACACTCCCTTAGAAGAGACAAATAGGAATTAATAGCTGTGACATAAAGCAATCAGATCATAATCAGGAAAGTTAAAAAATATTATGGCCAATACCAGACTTGTCTTCCTGCACACTTGACCAATCCTTCTAATGACAACTGTTTTATGTTATTTTCATTAAATAGGTATTTCCCAAGTATGTTCATGGGGACTTGTAAAGTAGGTGAGATTTGCAGGCATACAAGAACTCAGTTCTTCTTTTCATTATTGGTCTTGGATAACATTTTTCTCATATTTTGCATCTCAATATATGTTTTTTCTTGTCAATTCAAGATCCACCCTTCAGTCTGATGTCAAGCTTTCTCAAGAGTAACATAATATCCATAAAATTATTTATTGTACTTTAATGGGGAAAGGGCAGGGAAGCTGAGAAACTGATATTTTTCTAATTTGACTCTACTGGCAATTTGTAAATTTACATAGAGCAACAATTTTAGAAGTGGTTTATAGAGTCAGAAAGAAAACACAAATCACTGCAGTTGATTATTATCTTATGTTATCTCTCATGATCTCATAATTAAAAATATCACAATTCCATAGTATAAAATGTGCTGGGTAATAAAAGTATAGAAATACTTTGAGGCATATGTACGATATTTCCAGGAACTGTTTTTAAAGCTTCCTGCCAACTGAAATAAGTGTACTGTATCTCCCTGTATTACAGACTAATATAGAATCAAAGTTTTTAACTTTTCTACTTTAGTCCTTAATTAAGAAACAAGAACACACAGCCCAACCCCCAAAGTTGCAAACTAAGTCTCTATGAAGTTTAGGGAACAAAAACAAAGCAAAGATTAAGAGGTAAATTGGAACACTCAGCAAATTATTGTAACAATGTGTCAAATAAGGAATTCAGTGTATCAAGCACATAGCACAAAATTTCAGTGATAAACTATAGTCAAGTATATATATTTCAACATTCTCAAAATTAGGACCCTGTCCTTCACAAGTGTGATTTCACCAAGGATATTAAGCAGGCAACTTTAGAAAGAATTAAGAGAAAGTAAAGGGAGGAATGCCACCAATACATCTTGCAAGATGGGGCATTACTTACAGGATATCTTATGGCTCTCTTTTCAGGAAAACATAATATTGTGAAACTTGCAGGTCACTAGAAAGTTAAAGACTCTAGTAGACTAAAATCCATACATTTTTGACATTCAAAATAATTTTAAGAAAATGCTGTGATTTGATTTAAGGGATTTTGCAAAGCATAAGAAGTCCTAGGGGGTTGCTTGCTTCCCCCCATCACGGCATACAATTAACTTCATTCCTAGTCTTGTATAACACAACTAATCGAAATAACAACAACATATTAAACAGATTTCAGTCAAATATATTCAGGAGAAAAGCCATTACAGACAACATCTCCTAAATCAAAAGGATTAAGAAAAATCCATAGACTGTTTAGCCCTCCTTTGACAAGGAGGCCCTAGGTTAACTTGCCACTACTAAATTCATACTAAATTAGAGTTATAATAATATCAAAGCTGTACCATCATACCTTGCTGCATTAAACTCATTTCTCAGATTGTTTTCCCACTCAAACATGCTTCGTTATCAGAAGCATCAAGTCTTCAAGGCTCTAGGCAACTCGAGTCCTATTATTCCAATCTGATGGACTATTTTCAGATTTGCACAAATTTTTTTAGCAAATACCTTTTTTCATTTGATACCATTTTCTCTACACAATCCACTGCTTTCAGTCTGAAGAACAAGAAGTTATTTCCTTCTCTCTTTACATTTAAAGGTGTAAAATAAACAAAAATACCTATAGCAAGGTATGGAAAATATGCACATAGTTACAATAGCAAAAAGATATTCCAGAGCACAAATTTGCTGAAGATAGGTTTAAGAATCACTTCTGTCTTCAACATCTTGCACCTTCAGCATTCAGTGCTGCTAAAACATCAAAGCAGCTCACAAATATATTGCTTAAAATTCTCGTAAGTCAAAATTACTGCAACAAGAATATACTGTTAACATGTGACAGGGTGGAGAGAATATATTATGATGAAGCTGTGTTGATAAGCAATGACCTTTGAGGCTACCTAAAAATTTCCAACACTGCCTCACCTTACTACAGATTTCATGTAAGTATCCTGAATCCCAGAACTATTTGTGAAAAGCAATGACTTCACTTAAAAGAAAACAAGAAACTCTGAGTCAAAGAAACAGAAAGAGGAAGAAATGGAAGTATTACTCAGTGTTTGCAGTAGGATCATCTTTATTTTGCCAGATGCTAAAATCATCTCAAAATCACTTACTGCTGAGCCTCAGGTACAACACTACCTGATATATTCAGTACTGATACATACAGATATATATATATATAGTGATATATACCCGATAAATACAGTGTTTCAGTAGCGTTGCCACATGCTGTAGAGCTGTGGACTGGCAACATAACTACAAGCTCACCCCTGCTGATCCAATGCACGCATCCCTGCACAGAACGTGTGTTCTATGTTAAACCTTGTATCTCTGCTGAGATCTACCAAATACTTGAGTTATACTCTGCTTTTCACTCAAGTCTATGCAAAAGTATAACGAATGTTATATAATTAATGAAAAGCGAGGCAGCATCTAGATTTCCGTAAGTAATAGCAAACGTCAGCAGATACTCCGCACGTATTTTGGAGGCTAATATACCATTTTCTTGAACAGCCCACCACCACGCCGCTTCCAAACCCTCATTCCAGGAACAGGGCCGAATAAAGGAACACAACCGATCTGAGATGAACCATTTCACATGCGGGCGCGTCCCCCACGCAAAGCGCGGGATCTGAATCTGCAATGCCGCCCTACAGCTACAGCGCACGTCCAGCCCTGCGATAAAATCCCTTGCATGAACTGAACCAGGACCGTAACGCCGCTTCCTGAAGCTCACAGCTATGACCCTGCTCCTCCGCTGGGGTACTGCCCTCACAAGGGCGGCCTCGTTACGACCACCGCCACAGGGCAACCCAGTTCCACTCGACCCGCGCTGCGCTGGCGGCTCGAAGCAAATCAGCGTGACCGTGCCTGGCTCCCGCCCACCCCAGGGAGCTCGGCCCGGCCCGCGGGGCAGCCGCAGGGAGCCCATGGCGCCGTCCCCCAAGCGGCTGGCGAGGGAGCACCGAGGCGAGGCCCGGCGGGGGCCCCGAGAGCGCGGTGAGGGGCACGGGGAGCGCGGTGAGGGCAGAGCCCGCCCGGCCGAGCCCGCGGCCCCGCCGGGACACTCACATGAACCGCGGAGCCGCCGCCGCTGCCCGCCCGGGGAAGAAGGACCCGCTCTCGGGGCTGCTCCAGCTAGCGCCTGAGGTTTGCAAGCAGGCGCCCAGGAAAGCCTCACTCCCGTTCAGCAAGCACAGGGCTAAGGCGCCCAAAGCGCCGCTCCTGGAACACTGGCAGAGCACGCACACACACGGGGGGAAGGGTGTTAAACTCTCTCTCTTTTTCTTTTTCCTTTTTTTTTTTTTTTTTTTTGGTTTGTTTGTTATGTTCTTTTTTCTGGTTTTGTTTTTAATAACCCGAACAAAAAGGACGCTCAGGCACCGTGCAGGTCGCCCCTATGGTCCTACAGCAAGCGGCTGGCGGAGCGGAGTGACGTCGCTGGGAGGGCGGGGCGCGGCGGGGGTGGCGGCGCTCGCGCAGGTACCACCCGGCCCCTTTTCCTTTCCTCTTTCCCGGACCCTTGCCTAGCCCCATCCCGCCCTTCCCTCTTTATCCTCCTCCCCATCCCTATCCCCATCCACTTCTCCATCCCTATCCTCTTCCCCATCCCTATTCCCCCTTGCCCATCTCCTTACTCCTTCCTATGCCCTTGCCCGTTCCCACCCCCTTCCATCATCTCTTGCCCCTTCCCCATTCCCTTTCCTCTCCCCTTCCCCAGGGGATCTCTGGCCAGTGAGATTGTAGCAGCACAGGGGGTATCAGAGTCCCCAGCATTGCTGAGTCATTTAGAGAACCGGGTAAAAGTGATTTCTCTTATGCCAGGTTTAGTTCCTGGGATAAATCAAATGGTAACAAACCCCATTCTAGGTCTGTATTGGGACACTGACGTAGCAGAGCAGGCAGGCTCTAAACAAGAAACCACTAATAAACAAGTTAAATAACAGATTTATAAAGGAGAGAAATGGGACTAAAAACCTATTCTGATCTATCAAATGATGTATCAAAGCTTATTCTATATGTTTTCTTCCAGCTATCCAAGTGTTGATATTTTTTCCCTTGGATGAATATTTTAGCTGCAGCTCTGAAACTTGAGGTGTCTGTGTAAATCTCACCTGCTCTGATGCCTGGCTTTCAAAGCAGCGATGTTTTAATGCATGTAGTAAAGTTATAAATACTCCAAACAGCACCAGGAACTCATGCAAATACCTACACAGAATGCAGAGACATTCATGTGTGTGACAAAATTATCCAAATATTACTGATATATAAACAATCAGCAAAAATTTAAAAATGCTGTTTCACTTGAGTGATGTTTTAATATCGCTACAAAGGAATTACTGTTTAGCATTTTCACGGAGTAACTTTTCAGATATGGTTAGAATACTGCTTACTTCAATGAATGTTAGAGAAGTTAGAAAATTTTGTAAAAGAAGATGTTTTGATGTAAAGTCATAGGGGAAAACATTTAATTAAAAACAGTACTGCTGACGTAGATTTTTTTTAGCAATATTATGGCATTTGTAGTAGATGCTTATATTGCAGATGGAAAAAAAAAATCCCATCTCATTATTATCATTGTCCTAACAAACCCTTACTTATTTTCTGTGTTCCCTTCCATGGGAATCTGAATTCAATCTTCCTTCAATACCTATTCTGCATTTTAATAAACTTCGTGAAGTCACTCAGTTTCAGGGTTTTTTGGGAAGTAGCAACACTAGTTAGAATTGTATCTTCTATTTCAGTTATTTTATCAAAATAATAATTACTGTAGTTGCGGCAGGAATATTTTAAGAGCAAAGTTATTTTGTGAAAGAATTTCCTCTTACAAAATAGCCTACTTTGTTTAACTTCCCATGATTTAATGAAAAAGTGTAAGTATAGGATGTTTAGGCTAACTGCTCTCCTGAAATTTCTCTCAATTGCTTTAAAACTAACTCAATAGCAGTATTGATTATAATTATGTCTTAATTCTGAAAAGCTGCCTTCCTTCGGTAAGGGATATTTACACCTGAGTATTCAGGAGGTATTTAACTAAGTAGCCATTTCAAGTTACTAATGGGGCTACTTGCCATTATTGCTGCATGTGGATGCTTTAGGAATTTACAGATATGTTTCAGTGGATGGATTTGTTCAGGTTGCTCTCTTTATATGTGCAATATTTGATTCTGAGAATCAGATTTGTTATGTTTTGACTCTTTTTCCCTAAGGGCAAAGTTCTAAGTGTCCATTAACTCAATCACCTTATATGTGCTGCAGTGGAGAAGTTGTAAACGATGTTCCTAGAAGAGGCTGGCTTCTGAAGAAAAAATATTTGTTCTCTGAGAGCAGTAGATACTCAGAGGAGCAAATAAATTGCTCGGGAGATGGAGTTCCATTTTGTATTTTATATCTCATTTTTGGACATCAAGCAGCTATCCAGTGCAAGATTTTCGAAATAGTGCTAATCTGAATATTGGAAAAGGAATTTCTAAAGGTCTTTTTTTTTTTTTCCTGATTTTGCTGAGGATGTTGGTTAGTGTGTACTATATATGTTAGTGTGTATAGTTGTGTACTATAAAGGTTTCTAAGGGGGATTTAGATGAAACTAGGGGGCTAGGGAAGGTTGTTCCTAGGTGAGGTACAACAAATCCACTTCTGCACTTCTGATCTTCATCCCAGGTGTGTTTCACAGATGTGATAGACTGTCTCTCATATATGGAAGAAATGGTGCTTTGGAAACAACAACTCAGTAATTTTAGATGACATTAATAAGTCTTTGCTTTCTCTTCCATCCTACCTGTTTTGTATTATCAGAATTGAATTTCCAGAATTCAATCCCAAAATTGAATTTGTGTTAACTGGTTCTGATGTCAGTTTAAAATAATAAACCTCTCCTCTTCCAATTTTGGTTTCAAAGTCACAGGGAAGTTCTGTAGGATATAATTAATTCTGTCAAATCATAAAATTAATGCAGTATGTGTATTTTCTATCTAGTAAAAGTGAGTTTGAGGTGTAAAGTTCTGTGCATTGAACTGAGGGCAATGTGTAGCTCTCCTGTGTTTATAGTTCTGCTAGAATTTGATGTGGAGTGAAAAAAGAAACCAAAAACAAACACCCTCAATTTAAAATAGAGGAGAGCTTTTTTCAGATGAACTTTCAAAATACATAACCATTCTTTTTGAATTTAGAAATGTCAGTAAGTTACTAGAGAAATGTTGAGACTGAAAAAGATTTGTTAAAGAAACCCCTTTCATTTAGGCTGTAATATGTGTCCCTTTCTAAAGGTGGTGTAAGGCTTAAGTTTGGGGTTACTTCTTTTATTCTTCAACTCAGTCCCTGGAATTTATGTAAATGGAGAATTCAGGAGAGATTAGAGTTTGACTGTGGGGGTAGCAATTGACAGAACTGGCTGGTTTCTTTTGGCATCAGGGAAAAAACATTTTCATACATTTCGTGGTTTCCCTGGAATTAATTATGTAGTAAAAGAATGTGTTTTATTGCATACCTTTTAAAGATCTTTATTGATTCCTTTAGGTAGGCAACAGGAAAGTTTGCTTATCCGATGTCTTGTTTTTTGCCCATCTGGTTTCTAACCAAAGGGGGCGAGTGATAAGTCTGCAGTTGCCTGCTTGAACACATTGTAGGTGCTGTAATTCCTCCTTGTAAGCCAAGTGATCTGGAGTGCGAGGAAAGTTTAATCACTTTAAATGGTGATTGAATTGATGGTACTCGACAATTCTTTTTATTAAAATTCCTAAGTGTCAGCTGAATGCAGGTATGATGTATTAGAGAAATATTATCTAACATTATTTTTCCACGGTAAAAATGAGAATATTCTACCTCAGTAAATATATTGTACACAATGTATACGTATGTACATACTAACCTTCTTAGAGACATGCTATATCTTGCTGCTAGGCATAATCTTACTCCCCCTTCCCTCCACTCTGATCATAATAACTTGGTTTTCTTTTATTGTAGAGCAAGCATTAGAGGACCATTGTGCCAAGCAAGATTATAACTGAATCTGTAAACTATAATATGTATTTTCTTTCTGAAACTGAGTAGTTTATTTGGCACACTTGATGTTTTTGCAGGAAGGGGCGTTCTTATTATAAATACACAGTTAAAGGTTTCCAGTTGGAACCTGCTACACGCCAGTAAATCTTTGTGCTTGCACTCTGTCCAACTGATGTCTTTCCAATGGAAAATTCTAACTGTAATGTGCATTGTTCACATCCTAAATTAAATCATCTGCAAAAAGTATGAAATATTCATGAGATTTGGAAATATTGTATCTTTACAAATAAGACTTTTAATACAAATACTAATATAACTATTCCAATGCTCGAAGCTGTTTCAGATTTTTCTTCCTTTTTTAAGTTTGATTCCTTAACACTATGCATTCATATTTAATGTGGTTATATTTATTAGAATGTAAAAGTACATATCTCATGTCTGTGTTTCTTCGGGGGGAAAAAACGCAAATGAGATCAGTCTTTTGTATTTGCTTTGTGTCTTAAATTGGACTGTATTAGTTAAAACAGAAGGTATCTTTTGTTATTTCCGTTTGTATAGACTTAGTAAATAATTTTGGTACATATGGATCTTTGTGCAACCTTGTGGTTGCACATGTGGAGTTGCTCTCAGTTGGGATTCACAAATAAATTTAGTAGTTTTTTACTGGGAATTTTGTGCTTTGAACAAGATTGCTCCCTTAGAGAAAGAATAATTTTGAGATACCAAATTTTTATGTCTTCTGTTTCTCCTGTGTGACTTCCTGAGGAAAAAAAAAAATTAATTGCATTATTTAGTAAACAACTAGTAACGTGAGTCTGTATCTTTTGCTGATGAATTTTTACTCTGTGTTCTCTATTTAAGGAACACGAATAGCTCTGAAGGGCTTAAGATTGTGTGAAAAAGATGTTTCCTTTAAAAGACACTGTGATGGGTGCCTCCACGTTCTTTGCCTCAGCTCTGCCACATGATGTCTGTGGAAGTAATGGCCTCCCTCTAACACCTAACTCCATAAAAATTCTGGGGAGATTTCAAATCCTTAAAACAATCACCCATCCCAGACTTTGCCAGTATGTTGACATTACCAGAGGTAAACATGGTGAGTATCCATTTTATAAGCAAATTTTATGTATGATTGCAGTTTTGGGTTTGGGGTTTTTTGGGTGACAATATATTTTAAGGTGACTGAGTAGGATAGTGCCTTCATAGCACCAGAAAGTGGCCAGTTTTCAATCTCAAAAGTCCTGAATATCTTTGCTTTGACCAGCAGTATTGGTCCTTTTGTTTCTTCTGTATAAACTCAAAGCAGAGACTAGTTGTCTGTCTTGTTTTGTGTTACACTAACTGATAAAAGCTGAGCGCTTTGTTCTTTTTATACCTCACTAAAATTCCTGTACTCAATTGCTCTGCCCTGTCTTTGTGTGGAATATGGAAATACATGTATTTTTGACGGTGAACTCCTAACCCATGTTCTAATCTTGTGAACATTTTCATGTGATGGTTGGGTTTCTTGTACTGGATTGGCAGCTGGTGTTGTCATCTCGTGTCCTGGCTGCAAGCTTCCTGTATTATTATCTTTTGATTTCTGTAAGATTTCTGTAAGATTTCTCCCACTAGTGGATACGTTATTCTAGTCAGGTTTGGGGTATTTTTCAGTACCTATTATCTCACTTATTGTTAGCTCAAATAAAACTTCAGTTGTTTCTGCTCTAGATACTCTGTTGCAAGCTCAGCAGGACTACAGCACTTAATTTCCACAAAAAGGCTGCAACACCTGTGACAATTTAAGTCATTGCCACCTTTAACTTTTAAATCACCGGTGTTCTCATACAAAAGTGCATTGTGTATTTGATTAGCTACAGGGTCTCATAAAGTGGAACAAGTAATTTTTTTCCCCCTTTAGCATGCAGTATGATAAAATGCTTCAGATTTTTACAAAATTAGGATATTGCCAGCTCCAGATACTGAATTATTTTGTGGGTCAGGGAGTTCTATGTGTTTTCCTTTGCCCTCAACATGTAATTTTTTACTTATGCATTCAGGAGGTCTAGAAAATTTAACAATTTTCATTTACATTTACTAGTGTCTCTTGAAATAAAAACTGGGATTTTCGTACAATATTGTTTGGGATGAAAGGTTAGGAAGTATTAACTAATGTAACATTTAATAAATAAAAAATAAATAGTAAAACATGGCCTTTTTTACAACAAAGAGTAAATTACATGAATATTCATGTGTGTTAATAAAAATGAAAAAAAAACCTTCTTATAGTTGAAGTAACTTGAAGGATAGCAAATAAATGTCTAACCATGAAGTTAGGAGAGTGTTCTGTTTTAACAATGGTTAGAATGGCAGCTAATAATTTTGAAATAATATGGAAAATTTGGTGGCAAATCTAATCATGTCGATACTGACAGAACTTTCCATGTGTCAGTTCTATGCCTAAAGATTTAATGTTTGTGGTGGTTTTTTTGCAAGTGTCAGTTTCTACTCTTGCAGGGAAATGTGAGAGCTGACTAGGAAAACAATGCAAAAAAGAATTACAAGTATGAATTCCCCTCAAAAGACTTTCAAAGGGGGAATATAGAAATAAAAGAAAAACATTCAAATGGATTTTTTTTGTAAAATTAAACTTTTTAAAAATCTTTGTTAGCATTGTAGAAGACAATCTCAAAATTTTTTCTTCCAAAGCAAGCTTAAATTGTCTTTTGATTTGAAAAAGAAGAAACTGAGTTGAGTAACAAGTGTTCCAGCTTTAATGTGATGACTTGTTTTTCTCAATTTTTCATCTTCATCTTACTGTAGCAGTCATGTTACAAAAATGTTTGTAATAGTTTCATTTGATTTGACTTTGAATGGGAACATCGACTGCTAAGTTAGTGGAAGCAGCAAAGCTTCTTTAGAGGTTTTCTCACACACCTCTGTAAAATCTTATACCTTTGTCTTTTCCTACTGCATGGTTATTGTCTTCAGTGCAACAATAGTCTTGGTTTTCCCCTCTATGTTCAGAGCCAGCCATCAATCTCCAGAGTATGTGGGATCCCTACAGCTCCATGTTGGGCAAGAGGTGCTAGAGCTGGTAATGTGCTCATCGGCCCGTCAGGACTGAAGCTCCTGTGCTCACCGAGTCCCTTTTCTCAAAGCTGGTGCTACTTTGAGTCTCTTTCATCAACCCAGTCACAGATTTCTGCAAATTTATATATGCTTATCTTTGAGACCTCTGTTCTTCAGTCAGAGCTGACTGACATTGGCTGAGGGCTTCAGTATTTGTTAGGAGATTACTGGATGCATGGATGGTTGGATTGACAGTGCTTTGCATGAGGAAACTGGAAAGATAATTTGCTGTATCTCATAAACAAAAACTAGTGGTGTTATCCATAAATTGTACATCTTGTGACATTTAAATGCGTGTAATTTTCGGTACAATGTATGTCAAAATACTTTGACATCTGCCAGATAGGTAGAGTGAGAAGTCTATACTTGCAGAGTTTCATTTGGATTCCAGTCCTCTTACACTTTTTTGTTTTCCAATTAGAGAGACTGGTTGTGGCGGCTGAGCACTGTGAAAAGAGTCTGGAAGATTTGCTCCGAGAAAGAAAGCCTGTCAGGTGAGGTGTCAAGCAAACTCAAATCCACTCATCATTATTTTACATATCATCTGTGGCAAAATTCTGGACCAGCTTTTAACTTAACTGGTTTATATAAATTTCATTCTGGTAAAGTTTAACCTAAAGACATTGTTTATCAGACAAAATATGCGCCCAAAGAGAGAGTACTCATTTCTGTGAAATTTTGTTATGGGGAACTTGCTTGTAATTGAAATATATTGTAACTTACAAAATACTGTAGTCTTGCAGTTTCTTTTTAAAAATTAAATCAGACCTATGACAGGAATCTTCACATCAATTCTTAGAAAGTTAAGTCTGCTAGGTGATGAAATACAACTTCCACCAGGATGGATGGAATTTGGTGTGTGTTTTTTTATTTATAAAAGTCTACTAATTTATCATCCAGAAAGTGGGCAAAATGTCAGATATTATGCCAGAGTGCTAGTAAGTGATTTGTCTTTGAGTTTGTATAGTCACTCCAGCAAGGCTTTGGTCCAAACCTAGTCCAAAGGCTGGCTGTCAGGACTGTTTGCTTAAATAGTAAGATGTATAGAATAGTTGAGCTTTATCTTTAAAGAAATAAGCAAAAACCCAAAGTCACTGTCAGACTTGTTGCGAAAAGTGTTTTAACTGTCATTTTGAAATTTATCACTATTACTTTTGAAACAAAGAAGTGGTATCTTGTCCTAGATAATACGTAACACAGAAAATGTGAAGAATGGAAGGAGATAAACATTATTTCCATTGGATAGCAAGGCATTGCATGCTAACTGGCTGGTTAAGAACACAGGAAATACATAAATATAAAACACATTTAGAAAAATCCAGTCTCCTCATCCTGGTTTCTGAAGTTTATATCAAGCATTAGGTTTCGTCTCTCTTGATATTTATGCAAACATGGAGATGATAATTACTCGGTAAAATAATTGACAATTTTTTTTGTCTTCCGGGTTAACATGATGCATCTCAGGTGGGCTGTGTTCAATAAGGTACTATGCTTCTGTGACTTCCTGTGGTCCATCCCAAATTAGATATGTATAAATGGAGTAATACTGGATCTGTAGCCTTTTGAGCCTTGCAGTCCCTAAATAGAATGCTAACAATGTCTGGCAGAGATACATCTAAATGTAAAATGCCTTGTGTTTGTGTTAGCATTTTGTGAACTTGAACTTGTATGAGTGTGTGTTGCAGAGGGCTGTAGCTTGAGGAATGTTAGGGAAATAGAGCTTCCATTTTTTCTTAAGATAGAGAGTTACTTAGGTGTAAAGGGGTTTTTCATGTGTGTTATGTACTGTAGTTCTTCACACAATTTTGTGACAGGTTCTTATTGTGCAAAGTTCCAGAAGATAAAGCGTCAGAAGCTCTTTTCATTCCTTTTTAATTTAGTTCTCACACTAATTCTTGAGCATGTGCATCTTGGTGTCAGATGAGAAGTAGCCCAGACTACCTGCTTCCTTCTAGACTGTTTTGGAAAAAACTTGCATGTAGCTATTTTAATTTGCTTTAAATTGCTTGATGCAGTATACTAAGGCAGATTCTCAGACAAAACTTCCTCAGATAACAGATGTTGTCTATATGCACATCCATTATGCCCTTCTGTACTAGCATGTCTCTTGTGGCATCCAGAAGGATTTTTTAGATCTTTTTAGATAGCTTGCTAAGGTATACAACTTTGGGTTTTGGCATGCCAGAGGAAGTTACTTAGTTTGTGGCGTTACCTCATCTCTTTGAGCTGTGGCTCTGTTGAGAGTAGTTGCAGAAAGCCTGGCTTTATTTTTTCTTCTTGTCTTGAGAGAGTTTTTATTGTAGCAAATGATTCTATTATCTGATCTTTCTTTTAATGAGCCAATTGGGATTTCTTCTGGAAGTTGTAACACCTAAGGTATAGGGCTAAAATATAGCCTTTATGTGTATGCATAGTTTTAAGAGACATTAGTGATTCATCTACTGTAAATTACAGCTTTTGCAGTAGTAGCTAAAGGAAAAATTACGTTCACTTCAAATGAAGTTTCTTGCAAGACTGATATTTTCCTTTTACTTCTATTTTTTAAATGAAAACAGAAATCTTTGTTCCTATGGAGACCATGAAATTTCCAGAAATATGTTGGATGGACCAATTCCCAGTTATTGGTTATGTGATCTGTCTATATCAATTATCGTTGGAGGAAGTATTCGGCTTTTTTATGAATTCTGATTGCATTGGTCAGCGATAGCATAGCTGGCTACACATCCGGAGTTGATGCATGTGCTATTGCAATTAATTTTATAAACTGCTCATGGAATGTGAGAAACTGCTCTTCTGGTTTCTAGATTAATTTTCCTTACGCTTGCCAGTAACCTAAGTCCTTTGCACCTGTACCACAAGCTGATGTAAAATCAGCAGGAAATCTTCTATTATGTTAGTCCTGAAATTCAAGACATTACATTATGGACTGTCTGTCTTTCTATACATTTTGGAAAACAGGCCATACAGCTGTTTGGTAGTTATTTGCAGTTAATCTTTGCTGAAGTCATGCATCAGGTGTAGCATACATTCTTTAATATATGAATTATATTTTTAAAAAAGAAATGTAGCAATGTTCTTTCGTCAATTAACTTCAGACTTCCCCGGGTTTTCTAATTATAATAAATCAGTTGCACATACGGGTCAAATAATGGAAATTAGAACTTTAACTGTTTGCTTTATCTGCTCTGTCACAGTTCAGAAAGTCATTTTACTGAGCATCCCACCAAACATTTTCTAGAAATTAGACTTGTGATATATTCAAGAATTCATTCATTCATTACCTAACAATACCAGGTCAGCAGTCCCCAGGAATGCAGAGATAGTTTATCATTGTCCTCAAAGTTAACATGCTCAACTTCATTTTCAAAGATTAATGCAAGTAAGAGTTTGGTAATTTATGGCCAGATTATTTTCTTCTTTGAGTGTTGCATATTTGGGATCCTGGAATAAACACCTGCTGCTGTTAGAACTCCTGTCAGGTAAATTTCAAGAACTCTCAAAGGGAGGAAATGAGTGTTGGCTCATCACAATTCTTACCATAGGTAACCAGGTACAGAAAATGAATTTAATACAGCTCTTTAATGTTTTCTGTTTCAGAGGATAGCCATGTGGACTTTGTGACTACAATTAATGCTTCTAAGAGTGGCATTAATCCCAGTTTTCTTTACTGTGCTTCCATAGGGCATCACAGTAACAGCAGGGGAGCTCTTTTGAGTTGTGTGCCACAGGAAATTCAGGCTGCAACCATGGATACGCTGGTATGATAAGGGTAGGATAAGAATTTTAGGCATTGATAACCCATGTTTGACCAGAGTAGTCTCCATTGTCCTCTCTGAGAGAGATTGTAGTCCGGATCGTTGTGTCCTGTTTGTGTGTTCCTGATTTGGTGTCCTATTTGTTGTTGTGCTCACTGCAAGGGTGCACTTCATTTCAGTTTGTAACAGTCACGCTAGTGCAAAATCAGCTCTCTGAAGTGTGTTCAGGAGTCAGTTAAATTTTTAAAGGACTGGAAGTTTATGTACAGTCACACAAAACTAGTAAATACCTGATTTAAGCTCATAATGGTTTATTGCCGTTCAGAGATTTGAGAATGTGTGTCAGTCTAGCTGGCTTCCTCTGTCTTCTTGCACATACAAGGATTCTTTCCTTGTGAATGAATTGAAAGTAAGTCACAAAAATTATGGCAGGTAGATGTTTTATACTTTAACAGTCTCACTAAAGGTAGTGGCAATCAAAATTTCAGGTTTTCAAAGTTGCTAGTTATTTTAGCACTGTTGATACCAAAAACCAGAATGTAGGATGTATATTTATCTTTAAGGTTCTTCATCTTTTAAACACATTTCCAACTACTCCTTTGAGATACCTTTTCCAGACAGTGTTAAAGGAGTTATTTTCTCTGCTCCTGTGCTGTTATAAAAGGAGTTGTGAGCGTTTCCTTTTCTGTCATGCTTGAAGTGTGTTTCTTCTTTGAAGAAGTTGGTCTGCACTTGTATTCATAATAATAAAAATGCCAGCAAATACTGACATTCAGCAGAGTTTTGGCACCTACAGTACACTTTCTGGATTGGTCTTCAATTTGTGGCTTGGACAGTCTAAGTCTATTCCTTTCTTCAATAAAATACAGTTGTCATATGTTTTGAAAGTCATGGTATTGAAAAATTACTAGTGAACCATCAGAGATACAAGGTATAGGTTGTTATACATGGAACATTTGATGGGAAGCAGACTGTGTCTGCAGCTGTTTACTAGTTTGGAGAAAACATTATCTGATGGATTCGGATGAGTAGATTTTATTTGGCTATATTAAACAGTTGTCTGTTCATTGATTGGACTAGAATTCTTCATGACATCATTGCTGTTAGTGTGCTTTTGGCAAACTTGAAGTGCAACTGTGGTACAGAAGTTATAAGATGTGGGGGAAACAATTTCTGAGTAGCCAGGCATTCTTCAAAAATATTTTTAAAACAGGTGCAAGTCATCAAAAGGCCGAAGGTTTTACATGACTTGACTTGAAGAGCTGCGTATGAGCAGAGCTTCATGGGCTGAGTGTATTCTGCTTTGAATCAAGTCTGTGTTGGAATTTCACATAAGAAATCTATATATCACAGTAAGGCTGAATTTGGCAAGAATAAATTATGTAATAGTAAAATGAAGTAGCATTAAGAAACAAACTTAAAGTTTTTTTTTTCTCCTAAGCATGTGTGAAGTTCTGTAGTTTGGGCATTTAGTGTCTGTAGACTTTTTCTTTACTTTCTTCATAGTGCTTTACTTGCGAAGCTATGATGAAAGATTATCTGTTAGTCTGGGCTTGTTTTATATTGTCCAATTACGCTTTTCTTCATATAGAAGTACTGGTTTATTTCTGCAAGTAATTTTTAGCCTGACCGCAAATCTTCCTGTAGTGTTCCTTTTAGCATAGGTTGTCTCCTGTGATTGCCTGTCCTCTCACAAGAAAACAGTTGTTTGGAATGGAAAAGGGGTTGCATGAGACATTTGTGGTGAACATTGTTGCTCTTGAAGTTTGAGTGATGTTTTTAGGTATGGAACCAAATTCTTTGCTTGTGTAGTTGGCTGCACTGTTTGATGGCAGCACAAAGACATTTCGGAACACATATGTGTTTCCTTCTTACATGTGAAACATAACAGTGAGTGCATGCTTGTTTCTTATCTTCTTCTCTTCCAGGAAAAAAAAGAGAAGAATCCTACTCTTTGAGGCTATGAAAGTCTCTGCCTCTTGCTATTAAAATGTAGATATGATAGCTGTATATCATTGTCCTGGTTTCAGCTAGGGTACAGTTATTTTCCTTTCAGTAGCTGTTTTCCTTTCAGCACTGTTACAGTGCTGTGTTTTGGATTCAGAATGAGAATGGTGTTGATAACACACTGATGTTTTGGTGTTTTGCTAAGTTGTGTTTATCCTGAGGCAAGGACGCTTTTCCTTGGCTTGTGCTCTGCCAGTGAGGAGGTACACAAAAGAAACTGGGAGGGAGCAGAGCTGGGACAGGTGATCCAAACTGACCGGTGGGAGATTCCACACCACGTCACGCCCGGCACATCAGCTGGGGAGAGTTACCTGGAAGGGCGGCCAGCCTGGGTCTGGGAAGGGGGTCTGGCATCAGTCAGGGGGTGATGAGCAACTGCATTGTGCATCGCTGGTTTTCCCTTTTTATTACAAATATTACTGTCATTTACCATTATTACTGCATTTTACATTATTGTCAATTATGGCACTAATCTTATCTAAACCTACACGTTTTACTTTGATTCTTCTTCCCAGTCCACTGAGGTGGGGGGGAGAGAGGGAGGTTGAGCGAGTGGCTACGTGGTGCTTAACTTCCAGCTGGGCTTAGACCATGACAATATAAAGTCTGTAGATGGGGAAAAAGTGTATGATTATTTCAACCTTTTGTTCAACTATGCTTTTTCTGTAGTTCCTTGTAGACACTTCATACAGATTTCCATGCTAAAAGCAGTATTAAAGATCTTGAGCTGGAGATGAGTTATGCTGAGTTAATTGAGAACAAAAGTACTGGAGAGTTTAGAGTCTACAGTTTCTAGTGAAAGAGAATGTTGAGTTTCAAACAGACAAAACACCATCCTCAGCGGGGGGGTGGCTTCATCCTGCAAAGATATTTCTGCAAGGAATTGTGTAAGGATCATGTTAAAATTCCATTCTGCATTAGTGAGCAAATTACTACTAATGAGCTAATGGCTGAAAAACCAAATGTCAAATTTGTCCTGAGCAAATCTTAGGGGATTTCAAGCACATTATTAATCTTACTGTTGATTTATGATAGCTGTGTTTAGCATAAAAATCGCTGTAGATTGTGAGAACAAAATGTGGTTAGTATATGGTTATTCTAACAAAATACAGTGTTTGGCACTTCATCCTGCTTCTAGAAAAGAAAAAAAAAAGAAGAGTGAACACTTGTTAGACTTGCTTTATAGTGCAGCCTTCTAGAAAGGGATTTTATTTTCTAAAGTGCAAGTTCTTGCTTTTGGACTACTGAGCAATGTCTTCAAGGGAGCATTTGTCACTAATTAAGGATCAGACAGCTGGTTTATTTAGATGCATTGATATGCTTGCAAACATCTCTAAGGTCACTGTGGTTTGAGATTTGTTTCTTCTGTGCAAATGGATATTCTCTTCTTGGGTGTATAACTAGATAGGTACCAGGGCATTGGACATTGTTGTGATGGCAGTGTTTAGAAGGCTGGCAGATCAGGCTAGTTTTAAGGTTTAAAATGTTGATTTCATTCATTAGTGGTACACCTTGCTAAAGGTTAGCTCATGCATGTAGTTACTCATCACAGTATACACAAAACTGATACTTACTGTAAATTAGCTGTGAGTATCCAGTACCGTGGAGCTGGTGCTGTACAGTCAACAGAGGCAGCTATGGCCCTTGGTGGTTCTTAGAAGTCAAGGTGGTAACACTTGAGAGCTCTTCAAGCCAAGCATGAACTGGTCTTTCTTCTACGCTTATCTAATGCCTGATACTTTGTGTAACCAAAAGGTTCTGCTTCTCTTGCCCTTTAGTCTGGCAAATTTTGGTGTGGATTTCTCCTACATGCAACTATAGCCCTCTCTGTTTTCCCCTTTGGTGATCACATTTCTCATGTCACTTTAAAGAAAAATTAGTCTTAATTGTATGCCTATTGATAAATTTCTAATTATAGTCACAGGCATCTGCTTTGTATACATGTAACTTTATGGTTGCCTCTGTGGATAGGTGTTTCCTGCCTGTTGTGATGATGTGTACTGGTTTATAGATCAAAGTGATGCACTTCCTAATGGCTTTTGCAAGATCAGTTGTTAGCTATGAAATTCCTAGCATCACCACTGCTTATTGGCCTAGCTGTAAAGTCCCTTTGATCACTTGAATTTGCAGGCTGTTCTTCTTTTGAAACTTTCTGTTCTGTTTCACTTTTTAGCAGTGTCTGTACCACTGATATAGGGATCCAGATTTTTTGAGCTAAACACTAAAACATACCTAGGTAGGCTTTTCACTTTAAATATTTAGATTATTTTTTTTTCTTTTTAGGTATGTTATGGACAAGTTAATTTTTAAAATAACACTGTTCCAACATCTAATTTACATAGAGTGCCCGGCTTTGGGAAAAGATCTGTGCAATGTTGCAAGATTTGTTCATAGCTTTGAAAGTTCTGTTGCAAATTTATAAAATGGGGGAGAAGGGGTTTGATTAGGAAAGCAGCTTGTTAATAATGCTTAATCCTCTCATAGAAATGCCTGCAGAAATCAATTTTAAAAAAATCAATCCCCTCTGACTGCAAGGACAGCATTATTTATTGTTAGCAAAGTCATGATTTCTAGAGCTGTCAGTTCAGTTTATACTGCCCCACAGCTGCAACAACGTTAACCACCACAATAATTTCACTTCATTTTCAGCTTTTCTTTTAAAATTTTTCATTGATCAGGTTTTTCTGATCCACCTAGGGCACCACAGTAAGAATGAGGGAATATATCTCCTTCTATAGTGAGGTTAGGGATCCGTCGCTATGCATCTAGTTCTGTTACGTTACTCAGAGTGTATAGTCAGTGATAAGAATGTGGAGTCTCTGATGGGGTTTTAAATCAGGGCTACTTTACCTAATCTTTGCATCTAGTGATTGAAATAATTTATTTCATTGCACGTTTTGGTCCAATGTAAAGTATTACTATTTTAGATATGAGCCAGCTGAGGCTAAGATGCAAAAAAATCTTTTTAGAAGTTAATCAGGGGCAAGATCAAAAACTGGGAATATGGATTGTCATTCCTGTTCTGTGCATTAAACAGGATGGCATTAGAAGTTTCATTTAAAAAGCTTTTAATTAAAAAAGTTTTCATTAAAAAAGTTTCACTAAAAAATTATAAGGTGTACTTACTTTTCAAAACTGCTTTTTTCATTTGCTCTCCAATTTTTTGGGATGAATGCTGGGTGTCTTAAAGGAATTCAAGGTGCAGTGTTTGAAAACTTTTGGTTTATGACTTAATTCATTCAGAGTGATAATGTTCTGAAAAATCACCTGTCTGATAAAAAATTTTGTATTCAATCTGCTCTATATATAAAGCTGTTCTTTATCTGTGCCTTCATCTATTGTTTTTTATGGACTTTTATCATACATTACAAGTTGAGACCTTCATAAAAGTCTATGAAGTTCATCACTTCATAAAAGTGTAACATCATCTGTGTTGCTTTTAAAGTCATGCTTGTACCTTAGAACTTTAAAAGAGGAATGAAAGGACTTTCTGAGTTTCCTCAGGTGAGCAATATGAACTTGTTGAAGATATCCTGTGTGAAATAACCTTGTGCATGAGTTAGAGACTTCTGAGGACTCTGTCTATAAAATTCTTTTTTTGTGTGTGTGTCTTATTCTCTGTTTGTTGCATTCCCCTCCAGTTCATTTTATTCTGATAATGTGAATGCATTTCCAAGTAAATTGGCAGTGTTTACAATCTTGGTCCCCAGTGCCATTTTTTAATCAAACACATAATAAAGTGCTAAACAAACCATTCCCACCTGCATCAAACTCCTTATGTTCTATATAGGGTATTTTGTAATTTATTTACCCAGGAAGACCCAATTTATCTGCACATCTGGTTTTCAACCCAGTTCTGCTTTTTATCCAGTTTTCCAGCTGGTTGATTGAGGAATAAGGAGGTCAGATGGCTTTCTTGAGGTTAGTGTAGTGATTGTGTCAGCTGGGATTATACCCAAACCTTATCCTATGCTGAACCACTTGGCCACACCACTCCTAACCAGTCTATCCACGTTGTTGGCAGTAATGGAACTAACTGCAAATGTCATTTTCTTTGTTTTATAGTTTTGCTTGTATTGAAAAATTGTCACTTTTATGAGTTCAGAAACATTGCATCTGTTTACAACCTGGTTCCCTTTCACTTTGAACAGACACAGTTTTTTGTGATGAATCTCCTTCCTGGATTCCAAATGTGTATTAGTTTCACAAGTTCAGGGGTAGTGATTGATGACATTGCTGGTTTGTGTTGCTCTGGTGTTCTTCCTCAGGGCAGACCCTGTCTGACACTCTACTTTGGAAGAGGAATCCATGTTTTTGCTCCTGTGTATCAGTGCCATAAGCTTCTTAAGACTCCTGGTTGTTGAGGTTCTCCTCCTCTAGAGTTTACTTTTTACAGGAATATTACAATGTTAGAACAAGATACACAGATTTAGTAAAGAACTTACTTAAGCATGCACTGCTATGTATGTACCCATGAACTGTAAGTCTGAGGAAAGAGAAACTGAGCAACATGGTATCATCAGCATAATCTTACCCTGTTCGGTATTACTCTGCCTTCCTGAGAGAAGTCAAAATAATTCTGGTTCCAGTCTTTGTTATCAATTTCCTCTTTCCTTAAATTGCCACTGCACCAAAGAAACACGACTTCACACTAATCCACGTATACATCTCTAGTACCTACAAAATTAGAGGACTCTGTACAGTTAAGTAAATGACAAGGAGGCTTGCTTTCTGATACCAGTCCTGTGTTGTTTTCACATTCTGGTGGGGCCTCTGTTCATTTCACTTCATGAAACATTCTTACTCAAAATTGTCCATTAAGTACTGAATGCACTGTCATTACTTTCCAGGCACAGCTTTATTCCTTCTACAAACTGGAGTGGGAGCTCTATGTTGACAGATACAAAAGCATAAAAGGAAATGAAATTTACAACTGGCCATAACCAGTTAAAAATGTTAAAAATACAAATGTATTTGTAACAGCCAGAAGTACTGCTCCTTTCCCCAAGATTTTGCTCCTGCCTTAACTTTGCTTCCAGCCTGTTGTTTTTGCTCCTGTCCTGCTGTCTGGGTATATCACTGTGTTCTGATTACCTGCACTATAATAGCTGCCTCTGCCTGGGTCACAGTCATCAAAAGGGGAGATGACGTAGTCCAGGAGAAGGTAGGACTGGACACAGTAAGAAGACAGGAAGATCCTTTGAGATACCAAATTACACATTCTTATTAACCTATTTTATTGTAGCACTGAAAAAGGATGGAGATGATGTATTTCCAGTTAATACCATGAATGCACTTCTCTTAAAGATAATGGAGTGAATTTGTGTGTGGATTGGCATTAATTTTCCTTTAAACTGAAGGAAAAGAAACTTGCGTGAACCTGTAACTTCCATGATATTGACATGAATGCTGAAAAATTATCTCTTCTTTTCATTGTTTCTTTTCTCATGTTTGAATTTTTTTAATCAGACAATTTAATAAGTCAAGCCTCCCAAACCCACCCATCTCCGATTTCCAACTGTGTGATCTGCAGTCCTCCTGTTCTTAAGTATTCAATATGTCATGCATGAAGTAGTTTTTATTTTCCCTCCAGCAGTCTGTGGTGTATGTAGCGACTACCATGCTGCTGGCTGTCAAATGCATTTTTTCACAGTTGCTTTTCCTGCCCCAAGGTTAAGCAATGATAAAATAGCGGGAGATTTTACCAATAGAATTCTTGATGGCTGTGAATTGCCACAGGAGCTAGTAGGTGACATAATTATAAGACATGATGCTTAGGAAGCAAACCTTTGTTTCACCCAGAAGAAAGCTTAAATTAGAGGGAGCTAGAAGCCGGGAAAACACCAAAGAAAATTTCATATGTGCTTGCTGCGTATTCCTCTCCTAGGCATCTGCCTGCTTTTTATTTTTTTGGAAAAAGGACAGTGGTCTTAAATAGTTTTTAGTCTGAGCTAGTATGACTGTTTTTAGGGTTTGGAAGACCAGTAATTTTGTCTAAAATGGAAACAATTAGTAGCAAGAAATTGTCCTAGGTGGACCTAGAGCATCCTATCTTGGAGCCCAGTTCTGCTTCTACAAGCAGCTGCATTATCATTCCCATTAATCACAAATAATAAGGTAATAAATGACCACTTGAACTGAATAATGTATAGGTAATATTGTTGGGGTTATTTTAGCAGGAATTCAGCATACCACATTTTTGTCATAAAATTTTTGATTTCTAAATGTTTCCAATATTTTTGTTTAATCTTGTGTTTATTTGGACCTATGGCTTGGGTAGTTCTCCTTAGATGTTTCTTCCCAGGTACTACTCAGTCACTACTGGGTGAGTATGCTCACTCCTAGCTCTCCCAATCCCCTAATTATTTTTAGAGCTTATTGTCTTTACTTGGTTCTTGATAAATACATCTTTCCCATCTTTTCAATTCTCTCTGCTAAAATCTGATCCTTTTGAAGAAGGTAAGACTCGGGGTATGCCAACTTCTTCTAGTACTTTCCCTTTCACCCTGGCTCAGAAGCTGTTCTCAGTCAGATCAGGAAGTGTAGAGGGTGCACTAAGAATCTTTTCTTCCCCACTGCACCCGTCTGAATCCAAAAAGTGACAACAGTCTCCTAAGTAATCAGATTATTTCATCAGTGTGTTTGCAGAGCCACAAGAGATGGAAACTCTGCTAAAACATCTGTTTCCTGACAGGTTAGGTTTATTGTTCCTGAAGTAAACTTCCAGAAAATGGCCTTGTGTCCTTAACAGTAAGAATTCAACAGACTGGAGATCAGGCTGGCTGCTAAGTGGAAAAGTTAATGTTTTTTGTGAAGGCACAATGCAGCCACCTGTGTACTATTACAGTGTGGAAATTAGTCATTTGTCTGGTATAGCTTTTGGTCTGACAAGTTCTGGAGGTAATAAAACAATCCTCCTTTTTGTGGGTTTTTAAGTCGACTTCCCTTCTCTCTCCACCCACAAATGCCACGCACATGCCTCTCTTAACCATGCTGGGTTTTGCACTGTTGGCTCAAGTTGCTCATATCAACTTGTAGAGAATTTTTTTTCCTCATCCTACTTACAGGATGAATCTGAGGGAGGAATACAGTTCTCCTTAGTGCTTCCTTTTCTGTGCATTCACAGTATAGCGCCAAACCTGGTATCACTTTTAATCCTTACAGTCTTTTAATTCGTGATCTCTAGTATGAAGGAACACAAAATGACCTGTTTTCATGGCTATGTTTCTTCTCCAAACCAGGAGAATCATTAAATTTAACCAGTTTGATTTTATACCTGTATGCAATCCTTTCACTTGAAGAGAACCCCTTTTCAGAGGCCTAGCTGACTAGACTACAGCTGAATAGGTTTTTTGGTATCCAGACTGAGGATAAAAATGCAGACAGCTCCTTGAATGTGTGTTTGTTTTGCAAAGAAATTTCTGTTCCTTTTCTTGCTGGTGGAGAGGAAAATAACCTTAAAATAAGCCTTGTTGGAAGAGCTAGGAAACTCCAGTGCATCTCACACTTTCATGCTTTTACTTGCTGCATCCTACAGTATTTCCTTAAGCAGGGGAGTGATTTGCTTCACTGTAATTTGAAGTCACATCCATGGTCATCAGCTGCTGAGAAGAGGCTGCTTCATGCCACAGCTGTCATTATGGCTCTCCTTAGGTCAGTGGTGTGGCATGATTGGTGTCAAACCTGGCCACCCTTACATTTGGCCACCTTATCTCATGTGCTGTTTCTAGTGCTTTTGCTGTTGTTTTTTTCCTTCCACCTCCTGTTAAAGGAGGGTGCTGATACCTCTCTGGCTCAAGAGGCCCAGTAGTTAAACAGGACTATCTATCATAGTCCAGCACTAGCTAGTCTATTGAAAAACAGGCTTCCAGCGAATTGGGGGAAAAGTTTCTGAATCTGGTCAGAGCTTGCCACCAACACTAGTTTTTTATGTGTCCTCCTCATTTTTAGTACTGTTTTCTTTTTCTGTTTGTGGCGGGTTTTTTAAAGGTCGAGTTAACCTGAAGCCTGGAAGCGGCTTTATGAGTGTATCTTGTGCATTTGCCAAAGGTTGATGCAATGCTTGCAGTGTTGACAGCAGCTATAGAAACTGGGAGAGAGCTGAGACCCACAGAAGCAAGGGGACAGCCTTGGTAGTGATCTCCAGTGAGACTGGGAACATCTGCTGAACTTGGCCATGGGGAGTTTGAAGGAGAGAAGTCTCTTGGGCTTGGTAACAGCAGTAAATGTAGTTGTCAGGCCCTTTGCAATTAAATACAAATCTCGTGGGTTGTAACCACACAGTGTATTTTCCCTAATAGATAAGAACTACACAATGTGCAGCAGCACAATGCAGAGCTTGTTTTACAGAGTTCCCTCTCTCCTGAAGGACTGGCATTAGGTACTTGGCTCAACGCTTCTGCCCAGCAGGGTGGCATCAAGAGTTTAGGAGCACTGAGCATTGAATGCACATTGAAAAATAGTTATCACTCATGTATTCCTGATCCTTGTAACGAAGTGAAGGCTTTGTCTTAGAGAGTAAAAAATCTCGGTTTCTGGGGCGGTTTTTTAATGAATTGCAAGAGAACACGGGAAATAAATGGGTGGCTGAGGCCCCCTGGTGCCAGCAGAGCGCACTGCACGCCTCCAGCAAATAGCCACCAAATTGCACTTTTAGTAGTTACTTTTGGTTTTTCAACGTGCCATATTTACTTCTATTTTTTAGCACAGAGGAACAATTTTTAGGCTAAAATACCTCATAATGTACTAATTGTTCACATGCAATTGTTTCCTTACTGGAAACATGAATATTCCATCATTTATTTTTCATGTCTTGTTTTGCAAAGCTGTGCAGAAAATGAGAGAGGGGATTCTGTTTGTTACCGTTATCGTTAGTATTTGCATTGCAGGCAAAAAAATACACAAGGAAGCCAAAGACTACTAAGGTAATTTTTTTACCACATTTATATCTCTGCCCAAGAATGACTTCAAAGGAAAGGTACACAGCTTATAGTGTCTGATGCTGTGGTGTAGTATTTAACTTGGGGGTGGGAGGTGCTAGGGAGGGAGGAGCTAGATGGTTGTGGGGTTTTGTTTTGGTTTTGTGGTTATTAGCCATGAGGTTTTGGTCAAATTGCTAAGACCTTGAGAATTGCATTCAAATGCTATGACCTAGGAGACAGCAGTATGGACACATGTTAGAATGGATTCCCTTTATGCTTAAAATTTATCTTAGAAGTATATATTCACAGCTATTGTAAATTAGAACAGAGCTCTTCTGGGAGAAAGGTGAGGATCTAGAGGATAGCTCCGTGCAGGGTAACTTAGTCATGGCTTTTATCAGAATTTCTGTGTAGCACTAGTTTCGCAATTTGTTTGAAGTGTGGCTTTTGTCAAAATCTACCTATTTACTCTTATGACAAAGTTTTGTCATTACATCAGGTATGAGTAGCAGCTGATAAAGTTGAATAAAGCAATTAATTTTGGTGTTTAGTCAGTTCGTTTGTCACTGTCATCAGTCTGTAATACTCCTCCACATTTTGCTGTTGCACAAGTTTTTAATAAGCAAGAGAAGGTGGTGGATGTCTTCCGGAATGCTACTGTATGTTATTCTTTAACAATGAAATACAAAAAAAATTGGAATGTAAAGTTAGGTCTATATAAGTAGGTATGCTTTGCTTTTTGGACATTGTGTAAACCAGTGCCTGCAGAGGAAGAATTGCCAAAAAGACCTGAAATGGCTGAGGGGGAGTGGACAGAATGAGGAAGAGTAGAAAGTTCAATGGAATCTCGCTGGGTGACATGAGGTCCATGCCTTTTGTTCTTATTTTGGGTGCACTTTGTAAGCCTGTTACTGGTGATCTGGTACAAATTCCCAATCCCTTATTCACAGAAACTCCTCTTTGAGGTTCTCAGTCTTTGGAGTAAATGGTAACTTTTGTCAAAATGCATTGCTATGTCAAAATGTTTTGGATGGTAAGCTTCATTGTTTCCTTACAAACATGGTAAGGTTGATACTTCCAAGGTTGTGAAACAAACTGTGCTGAAGATGCAGTCTTCTGCCCTTTCTTTTTCTTATTCTAGATTTTGAGATTACTGAAGACTATAGGTATGATCTAGTCAGGCCTCTATGCTATCTTCTGAATAAGCTCTAGTTAACATCTGAGTTTCAAAAACTTTTGTTCAGCTGAACTTTTTTATGAATATCAGTAGGGTACTTAAGAAGAGCAAATAAAAATAAGGGAGAGTTGAGATATTTTTTCCCTAATTAGGTGAGTTGATGTTGCAGAGAGTATTCTATACTTTGTCAGCATTTCCTACACTTCCTAAGGACCAGTTTCATGGTAAAAAAATCTAGTTGTGGGATTTTGAGAATATGTGTGTATGGCACTGAACCTATCCCACCGTATTCAATGCTGATCCCTTAAACTGTTCTGGAATTGTAAATGCCTCACTCTTGTTTGAAATAGCTGTGGAACACTATAATTTTACAGATTAAAGAGGAAAACATGCACTATAACATGTTGTTGGTTTGGTTTTTTTTCAGTTCTTCAAGGATCTTATGCATAGCATATGAGGTTTTGCAAGGTTTACAATATATGAATAAACATGGAATGGTCCACCGAGCACTCTCCCCTTGCAATATTCTTTTGGATCGAAAGGTACAGCTACAGAAATAAGTCTATGGGTTTGTTTGCTGCTAACAAGTGCCATGCTGTGCCATAGATGGAGACTGGATGGTCACAGTCGTTCCAATAAGGGAAAAAGCTGCGTATTTGGAAAGGCATTGGTTTTAATTTTTTAAAACTACAGTTTTCCTCCATTTCCCATGTTTCAAATGTATTTCGGAATTTGTTTTTCTATTTTCTTCTATCCCAAACCACACTGTTTCTCCCTTTTCTTCTCAAAGTGGTAATCTTAGTCTACCTGTCATCATTGTCATTAGTTACAAGACCTTCCTAACTGAATAGAAAAATACATCTTATGATTAATTACCAGTCAATAGTATTTCTTGTGTTCCATGGTGATATGATACTTGACTTTTAAGATATCAAGACAGTTTTTTGGTCATGTTAAATTATTCAAATTTAAGTATCTGTTCTGTTATCACAGACTATTGAGTTGGCAGTGTGGAATGTAATTTCTGTTCGTAAAAGTTGAGAGAAATAGATACTATTGTAGTTGGAGCAGTTTCTTCATCAGAACTAACAGCTAAAGAGTTTAACCTGTCTGCATAACTCTTCTATCCATCCTTTTTTTGCTCAGTTTAGGTAGAATAACTAGATTCTCCCCTTAGAAAACAAAGAGAAAGGAGAGGACAAAAATAAGGAACACGTATATTTTTATATGCTTGTAAATAAATCAAAATTATAATAATGCTTTAACATGCAAAAGTTCTCTAGGATTTTAAGATAATCCTAAAATCAGTAAAAGAACAGAAGAGAGGGAGAATAAACTTCTAAGCTCTCCCCTGTCCTTTCAAAGCTTTCTGACGTAGCCTTCTCTGTTGCACCATCTGGAGGCTGGCTGAGTGTAATTCAAAATCCAGCAGAAATAAGGCCTCAGTTAACTTCTATGCCTAATTTTTTGTTGCTTTGTTGTTAGCTTTCTGTCTTCACAAATAAAAAGGAAGTATCTAGAAAAACTGTTTGAAATGTGTGTTGATACAGTTAAGGAGAGCAAGATAGTAATGAGTTGATGTGAGGTCTACAGAAGCAAGACCTGGTAAATGAAGAGTTGAGGGAATAGTGATCATGTTTAGGGAGTTCTTGGAGTCAAACAGGACTTTGAGCAGTTTTCAAAGAGGAAAAATGTTCAGCGGAGTATTTAGGCCTTTTCAATTTACTGAAAATATACTGTAACTTAAAAAGTTACGATGTGTTCCAAACTAAGTGATTTAGTTAATGATCTTGAGAAGTAAAAGCATTAGAAATAAGCGCCTCTTTAAGTTGCGGTGAACTTCTGCATCATAGATAAGACAGAAATATAAAAGGGTGCTTTTTATAGGTTTCTATCCTCAGACAGCTAATGCAATCTGAAATGATTTTTGGATTTTTTTAACTTATTTAACTTAAACACAGACTCTTCCAGTGTTGGATTCTGCTGGTCTTGATCATTTATTTTTCCCTTTTCAGGGACACGTGAAGTTGGCAAAATTTGGACTCTACCATATGACTGCTCAAGGTGTTGATGTCGATTTTCCTATAGGGTAAGGATGTAGCTACACAACACAAATATATCAGAGATGTATTTTTCCAGGAAATACGTGATGTTTAGAGCACCCCTTATACAGAAGCTTCTGATAATGTCACTAAAGAGGTTGTTATCTGACTAGGTGAGATGAACGAAAAATAAAGAAGGGGTACCATGCCAACATGTTACCCTAAGTCTGTGATGTCAGGCTTTACTCTCTAGATTTGCCTTCCGATATGGATAGTTCTCTATGACTTGGATTCCTAATTTCAAATGTAGGAAAATGCACAATCAGTGTTCGCTATTGCCCACCAATGTATGCTTTCTGTCTCTTTATGATTTTATGATTTATTTTCAAGTGATCATACTGCATTACAAACCACTGGTTTTTTGCAGTGAGGTTTTTGTCACTTTCGGGTTTTTTGAGGCGTCATGTTGTTTTGAAAGGAAATACTGAGCTGATTCTTAAAGACATGGCCAAAAGAAACTGATGTTTCCTTTCAAAATGTAATTGTAGATTTTTTTAGCTGTTATAGTGAATTGTTGACAAAAAGAAATGTGATAATACTATTTTAAAATTATCTAGTAGAAGGTAATCTATGTCCTTAACAGTTTTTGTTACTTTTTTTGCAAATTCAAAAGTTATTTGATGGGAATACATTTCAGTGGAGAAGAATACTGCCACCACCCCCAAGTATGAGCCTAGGATACACTTATTTAGTATACTAATGCTGAAACTCAATGTGTGTTTTCCCTAAGATATGTAAACATACTACTTTTAAAGCTGAGGTTTCCTTTCACAAGAAGACAGAACTAGTGATTGGGATTTGACCTTTTATGTAGTAAGCACTGTGCTGGAGTGAAACTTTGCTGCAATGTGTAGATTTTGACTGAATAAAATAGTCAATATTCAGATTTCTCAGAATGCCAAACTATTCTGATTATGTAATGGGAAGTCACACTTTTTGGACAGACAGGATAGTATCTAATATTGCTGCATCTTTCTAGGTACCCATCATATCTGGCACCTGAAGTAATTGCACAGGGAATAGGCAAACCAAGTGATCACACTCAGTGTGAGAAACCTCTGCCTTCTGGTCCTAAATCGGATCTGTGGTCTCTGGGTGTAATATTATTTGAGCTTTGCGTGGTATGTAAAAGAATAATTCTCTTGATTTTGACTCTGGTGGAATAGTTTCATCAACTTGATTGCTCTTGAGCCTGCAGTTAATGACACCTTGCCCATCACTCCAAAAATCAGAATATGTTAGCACTCCTACCTGGACAGTACTGGTTGTTCAAGGAATAGGATGCTTGGTATATGTGTTAACCATGAAGGATAGTTGCCTGGGGAGCCACAAGAATTTTGACTGCAAGGCTGTTCCATTTAAGAGAAGTTATCAATCATGCATTTTTACTATATCATGGCGTGAAACTGTTTCTGCCATAGTTGGGGGTTTTTGTTCTTGTAGATAGTTTTGATATGTCTAAAATTCACCTATAGAAGCTTATTTCACTGGTTTTGTATACAGATGGGATACAATGTTACCTAAATATTTTTATGTAGTAGCTGTTTCTTTCAAATTCAGCTGTAATCTCACTTTGTTATTTGTTTAGGGAAGAAAATTATTTCAGAGTTTGGAGATAGCAGAAAGATTGAAATTTATACTTACGTTAGGTAAGTAGCACAAAATCAATTTTTCAAATCTCCAAGCAGCTCTATGATTAGAGCTTTACAGACTAATCAGCTTATTATTCTCAGACCTAAAGCACTTCACCTTTGTCATCTTTCATCTACAGATTTAAATAGGCATTTGTAGCGTGTTGGCCCTCTAGAGAAAGTATGGAGCTGGATGCCAGGGAAAAAACTTGGGAAGAGCTGCGAGTGTGTTACAGTAAGGGCAAGCTATTAACAGAAAGAGAAGAAAAAAAAAAAAGAAAAGAAAAGATGCTCAAGAATGATGGTTGTTTTCATGGTTATTTGTTGGTTTGTGTTGCAGGGGGTTTCTGAAATGAGTTAGGAATTGATGCTGCTGAAGAAATCTATCCCCACACTAGCAGTGCCTGTGTAGTAATGGCCAAGCAGGAAAAAGCAGGACTCAAATAGGAAGACAGAAATAAAGAGCTGAGAAGTGTTTAGTGAACCCAGGCTTCTGTCTCTGGTTTCACCTTCAAACTATAGAACATCACTGTACACGTGGAATTTTTGCTTAATGTAGATGAGTCAGAAATGGGACTATTCTTGTGGCTTTTAAAACTTGATTTCTGGTGATGTTTATGAATAAACCATGGGAAGGGGAAAGGCATGAATTTGCAATTTGAAGCTTTAGCAGTAAGTTATTTTCCAGAGCAAATAGCAATACTGCTAAAATTAATTGCTGTGAGGAGAAGCATTTTTTTCATTCAGCAGTTAGTGCTTGAGTGCTGAAGTCCAGACTGTTTCGGGGATTTGGTAACAAGGTTTACTGAAGCATCTCCATCCACTTCAATCTGAATGAAAGTTGTTTGTTTATCCACTGAAAACATTCTTGTCGTGACTTGGAAATTATTTATTCAATAAAGTAAAGACAAGAAGTTCTAAAATACTGCTAGTATTATCTGCAAGGAGCAACAGAGGGAAAACTGACTTCAGGATTCCTGTAGGTACCCTTAAGTTCTTCCAAGGATTTAAAAAAAATTTTTTTATTTATGAGTTGAAAGAGTTTTGCTTTATTTGGCAGAGACTGACATTCTGGATTTACTAGGCCCGTGAAAAGATTTTCACTGTTAGCTTAGATGTGCTACTTAACTTTCCTAGGCTTCTCTCTGCATAGGTTATAATAATTTTCATTTCTGATTTTGATAACTCATTTTCAAGTGATGTGACTTCTTTCTATGGAGTGGACATTTATCTGATATCCTGTTTAATTGCTATCACTTTATTAATAATCTTTTGACTTTTAATTGTCTTGTTTGTTTTTCAAAGGCTGTGTAGATGATATTGTAACTGTACTGGCTGAAGAACATGGTTGCCTTGATGTTATTAAGGTTTGTGAAACTAGTTTGCTCTTCCATGCTGTCTTATCCAGAATATTTTATTATTGTTGCGTAGAATTTCACATATATATTTTTTAAAATTCATTTGGTCACTTATTGTATTGGAATATGATGAAAGATTTTGAAGTCCAAACTACATATCTAAGATCCTTTCAAATAACCAGTACTGGTAATACTCTTTCCTAAAATTGCTGTCAGTCTCAGTAAATGTTAATGCTCTCTGGGTAGTTTAATAAGTTCTAAATTTTCTTTAAAGTTTTGATGGTTAAGTATTTTTCTTCCAGAAATTAAGTCTTATATCTGGTCACTTTATGCATTCTGATAGTGTAGATTTATATAGTTCAACTTTCCTTACCCACAAAAATAATCACTGAATTTTAGTGTCTGTATATTTTGGGACATTATATGAAAGGGTTCTGATTGTTAGCAGAAGGAAATTGCAGGTTCTGCATTGTTTCCGGCAGGGTACGGAATATCTAAATTAAAAAATAAGTAAAAAGCTGCATACGTTGCAAATTTTTCAGATTTTTTTTTCCCCTAAATCAAATGTAGGACTGGGAGGTGAGAAGAATTGCTTCCCCAGCATTTTGGTCTCACACAGCTAACCTCATGTGCGTAGGTGTGAAATTTTATTGCCCTCAAAGGAATAGCCTGTCTGTTAAAAGTTAAGTATGAGCCGAGTGACTTGCTGAATTAACACAGTAATAAACAGACCTCCTCCATATTTTTCTTATGTTCCAGGACCTTTCTGAAAATACCACAGCTCTACTGAAGAAATGCCTAACGTTCCAGCCTTCTAAGAGGCAAGTACTCAGTCCAAGGGCCTAGTAAACTCTGTGGGTTACTATGAAATTAGAAGAACTGTTGCTGAACCTTTTTTTGCACATTTGGGCTACCTATAAGAAATTCCCAGATTTGTGCTTTTCAGTGTGTAAAAGAGAAGAGGTCTGAATTTGGGCTGTAAACAAGCTAGTATGTTATGCTGCATGAATTGAAAAGCATTGGGAGACATTTTTTGCTATTAAAATTTCCAAAATCCAATGTAATTTAAAGTAACTTGCTAATATTTGTTACTGGGGACCTTTTTGCTAAATGCAACATTTTTGATCTAATTGTTTTATCCTTTTCTCTTAATTTAAGGCCAACTCCAGAGGAATTGCTACATGACAGTTTGTTCAGTGAAGTATCCTCACTATATCCTCCCTTCCACAAACCTGCTGGTCTGTTCTCATCTTCTCCAAGGTGTGCTAATTTAACACTTCCTGAAGACATAAGTCAATTATGTAAAGGTAAAAGCAGGTGGTGGGATAAATGTCATTGGAGGGGGAAGGAAAATAAAAGTAAAATGTTATTGCATTTTCTCTCCCAAAAATTATTCACAGAGACTATTAAATATTACAACACTATATTACTGCAATAAGTTGTTTAGTGGACAGAGATATGGGCAAATGCTTTGAGGGATGTGTGCAAATCAAAGGAGTCAAATCTTAATTTTGTGCTTCAACCTCAGGGAAAAAATAACACTAGTATTCAAGTCCACGTTGCAAAAGCTCATCTTTTGCCTTTAGAATTTGGACATGTGCATGTGTAAGGTCTTTTTTTTTCCCACTTATTGGTAATTGGATTCTGCTAGATCATAGCATCAGATGATTTTTGGAAGTACTGGAAAACAAGGTCTTTGTAAAAGAGGTCACATTCTAGACTAAAATAGACTTCTAAATTTTAAACTAAAGTATGTTGAAAATGTTACCTCTCTTAAATCCTCTTTATTTTTTTTTTTATTAACTTGGAGATGTTTAGAAAATCTCACTTAGACAAAGATTTTATACCTTGTTAGAATGAGTATGGTATGTGAAGGGAAGAGAGATTATAACTACTCAGTAGGATTCACTTGTTTCTTATTTCAAGTCTTAGTGCTGTATACAAAACACTGTTTTGTTTTGGGGTTTTTTGTTTTGGTTTTTGTTTTTGTTTTGTTTTGTTTTGTAACACACAGGAAGCAAAAGTCCACACTTCAATGTATTCATGTGAGGGGTTCATGGCAAACTTCAGAAATATCTCCTTTTTTAATTACTTCTTTTCTTACATCTCCTTAAAGAGCGCTTGCAAAGGAAAGATCACTTTTCCTGTAACTTCATATTAAGGTTATGACCTTTCAAGCATCATTTTTTTTTCAAAAGTATGTGTTCAGAGTTGTAGAAAGAAATACAAACTACCTAAAAGGCTGTAATTTGCTTTTGTGTAATTTCTCCCAACAGATGAAGATAATGATTACCTAGCAGAAAGATCAATTGAAGAGGTTTATTATCTCTGGTGTTTGGCTGGCGGAGACTTGGAGAAAGAACTTGTCAACAAGGAAATCATTCGATCAAAGCCACCTGTCTGCACGCTTCCCAAGTAAGGATGGAGAAGCAATTTAAGGAAAAGGAGGGAGGATGGATGGATGGATGGGTGGATGGATGGATGGATGGATGGATGCTAGTGATTGCACGAGAACATAATTTAGTTTAAATACCTGTATATGTGAAAAATACTGAAAATGGCATTCTTTAACAGCAGGAAATTATCACTTCCCCTCTTAACCAATTCAGGTCATTATTTGAATGCCTTGTATCTGTCACCTACCTATTGCTTTTTGAAATTTGAAAAGATGCTGGTGAAGTGAAAAATAGTGAATGGAAGTCCCTAAATTTTGCACATTTTCCAATAGAATTAAGTTTTAGTTATAATGTCTCACTGTGCTTCAGAGGGATATTTGTAATTGTAATTTAATTTGTTATGTAGCAAGTTCTCACATTCTGAATTCCCTTTCACAGAGCAGCAGTAGTGAATGGACAACCCAGTTATTCAGCAGATCAACTGACTACTTTTTTTCAAAATTCTTCATCTTATGACTTAGAACTCTGTAGCAGCATTGTAGTGATTGCTACTTTTATGTTACTGCTGCATGTGTTGCAATTTTACGTAGTACATTCATGTTTAAATCCTATGACCTGATCTTAGTAGCATAATTATGTGCCCATACATATCAATTTACTGTTTCTGTTTAAAAAAACAGATGAACTATGTGTACAGCCAAAATGCAATATCTGTATTTAATTAAAAAAAGAAGTGGATATAGATTTAAAGTGTTATTTTGGTATCAAAATTAGTGTGAGATTTTTGAGGTATTGCTTATTTCTTTGCCCATAGGTGAATGTAGGTGCTTTTGAATTATGAGGGAAAAGTATTTTCCACCTTATTGTCTATCTTGAAGGTGAGGAGTTAATTTTAAAAATGCAATCTAAGTCTTAAGTGACACTGAGAATGCTAGCTTAAATTCTGAAAATGAGTTTCATGTGGTCTACTTTAAAAATATAATGTAATGGAAAATTTGTATACTCTCTGTCTTGGATGCATTTGTATCCTTAGATGGACTGCAATAGAAAAGGTCAGGCTTTTGCTTGGGGTTTTTTGTCATGATGGGAACTGGCTTTCATGTGATAATAATATTTTATTTTTGCTTTTAACAATAAATGACAGTCCTGGTCTGTGCTAGATCAAGGAATAAAAAGGGAGCATTAATCCCATATCTCATAACTCTTCCTTTGTGTGCAAAGTTATAGAAAACCTGAAATGTGCCATTTTACAAAAAAAGCTGTCTGAATAATTTAAGGTGATTGTGCATTCCCTTGATAGCAGGTTTCATGCCATGCAGAGTCAATACAGTATACTTCTAAGGCCAAACACTTTGTTTTAAAGAGCAAACTGCTTGATGTAAGAAATATTTTTCCTAACTCAAGCCCTGTGTTATAAAACGACCTATTTCTTTTTTTGTTCTCCTTTTTGAAGCTTTTTATTAGAAGATGGTGAGAGCTTTGGGCAAGGACGAGATAGAAGTTCCCTCCTAGATGACACAACTGTGACTTTGTCTCTGTGCCAGCTCCGAAACGTAAGAGGAATATTGTGCATTTCTTATGTTCTTCTCTGCGGAAACATTTGTGTAAAGGGAATATGTAACAGCAACTCCTACTGCTGTTTCTACCAACAGAAGTGTCACTGATTCCAAGAGAACATTCTTGGTGTCCAAGTCAGATTCTGCCTTGTGCTATTAAATTGCTTTGTCTGCAAAAGCTTACTAAATAGGATTTATCTTCTGTCGCTCCCTTTCCTTTTTCTGTTACCTGTTTTGTTCCAATGTAGTGCAAATAGTTCTGTAGTACCTGGTATTCTCCACAATTGCTAAAACTATTTGAGTAGTAAGTGTCTTCTGTATGCTTTAATTACTGTCTGTCAATAGCTCACATAATCCAAAATAAAAATCAACTCCGTTCAGTTTCAGCTCCTCAAAATCTTTATACTTAATGTTGGATATTAATTTTCCACTAGTTGATTACTAATCTTTTGGCATGTATATCTATGAAACAGCTAGTTCAAAAGATCTCTTCAAAACATTTTACAAAAATGCTGTAATGCAGTTTTCTTCCATCTTCTTTGGGAAAATCAGCATATGATAACTCATGGTTTGGCTTGATGTAATGATCAGTTACAAGATTCACTGCATATATTGCTGAAATGTTTTAATTGTTTACATGTCTTTGCTCATGTAGAGCTTTATTGCTGTCAAATTAGGAAACTATGCTGCACTGTTTGCAGCTTGCTCTTTAAAGTAGGAAATGCAATTCTGTCAGTTTTTTTAAAAAAACCCTTTCCATATGATTACAGGGGTTAGTACAAAAAGGAAGGTGACTCCTGATGCTGCCACCCTTATTTTGGAGGCAGTGTGTCAAACACTGTGTAAACACATTTCTTCAGTAGAACTTTGCGCTACTTTGCACAAAAGCATCAAGGCAGACCAAAGAACTGGGTTATTTTCCTCACTTGGTCAGTGGGGCTTGCGAGGCAGGAAGGAGTTTAAAAATATGCAACAACTATTTTAAACATAATACACACTACAGCTCCTACTGTTGTTCTTAGTAGAGAGCAGCTTTTTCAGGCTTTTTATAAACATTTGGATTTGTAATTTTGGATATTGCTGCCTACTTCTATAAATACAGCAGGAAATAATTATGTAGTGAAGTTTCATTTTGGGGAAGGTGCAAGCCTGAACCTTGCAGTGTTAGTTGAAATAAATTTTTGAACTTGCACAGTCTTTCAAACACCTTTTATAGAGCAAAGCATGATGCTTATAATCAAAAGAGAAGCAGTACTGAATGAACTGAGAATGAACTCTTCTGTCAGCCCCAAGAGGAACAGGCTGTGTGCTGTGTGCCTGCAATATAAGGGCTGAACTGCAAAACAGAGCACTGCAGGGAGCATGGTATTAAACATTAATCATGCACCATAAGATGTCTGAAAACTTCAGTCAAAAATCCAGCCATGTTTGTCTGTCACCTTTGCTGAGTGTATTGCCTAAAAGGAATTCAAGTTTGCCTAACTCTTGAACTGGTTAGAACCATAAAAGTAAGTTGTGCAGTTGCTTTGCAGATACTTGGATAGGAAGTCCATGTAGAAAAATGAGGAAACAAAGAAGAACTAAGTAATATTATTGATCTGTTAATCCATGGTCCGTATTAACTATTTTTTGTGTGGAAATGGATGATACAAATTATCTTCAGGCAGGAGAACTTCCATCAACTCCAAAAGCCTGTATTAACAAAAGTTTGTAGTGTTGAAGAAAGTATGCTTCATTGCTGGCGAAAGACTGAGCTAATGCTTAGGTCTCAAGGCAAGCTACTGAATTTGGCAAATGAATTGCTAATTAATAGTTTTTGTATTCTTCTAAGATTTCCACTTGAATTCTGAGCAGTATTCTGATAATGAATTATTTTTCTTCCTTATTTCAGAGATTGAAGGATGTTGGTGGAGAAGCATTTTATCCATTGCTTGAAGATGAGTAAGTATGTGTGTAAATTAGTACATCTTTAACGCACTGAATTTTGAGTTACTAGTTTTATTTGAGTGGCACACTGCACAGCAGTGCACAACAGATACAACTGCTTCCCAAAAGCAAAACTAACATGTCTTTGTTTGGCTCTAAAAGTTGAGAGCTGATTAGCACTCTGCACTGTAAGCCCTGATACCAAACTGAGGATCTTAGCCTCTGTCCTGGAAATCAATCGTTTGTACTGAATATTCAAAATTATCCATTTATACTTGTTTCTGACTCAGAAATGCTTCATGGCGTACTAATTTTTTTCAGTGATTTGTTTTTCTTGCTGTTCACTATTACTATCCTTTTTTTTCTAGCCAGCCAGCTTTACCTCATTCCAACAGTAGCAATGAGCTCTCTGCAGCTGCTACTCTTCCTCTGATCATCCGGGAGAGGGACACAGAGTACCAGCTAAATAGAATTGTCCTGTTTGACAGGCTGTTGAAGGTATGGAGTCCTTGTGATGCTGGGTAATTGGATTCGGTCTGTTAATTGGAAGTTTTTGAAAGACCAAGTAATTGTGAAAGGAAGCAGAGATACAAGAGATCACAGTGGGAAAGGGGGAAGAAAACCCTTCAGAAGTATGAGAAGATTGAAAATAAAAATAGAACAAATTATTCTCAGTACTGATGAATATAAAAGTAGATTTTACACACATGAAGATAGAGCTGCTACTAATACTGGTTATTTACTGATGAAAACAATTTTATCCTTTATTTCATAACAGACTAAGCTATTATAGGTATAAATATGCCTGCAACATTTCTGCATTTCCAAGCAGTAAAGTCTTTGAAAACATGGCAATGCCATGTTAGAAATGTGAGGTTTATATTGGGTAAAGGAATAGCAGCCCCTAATTTACATACATGCAGAAAGATGGATTCCTGTTTAAGAATGAGAGAACTGATGCATGTTATCAAGTATAAACTAGAAATGTGTAATAGAAACAAGATGGATACGTAGTATGAAAGGAAACATAAAATGAAGAAAAAACTTGTCATATGAATTTGCATTAGTAGATCTATAGAGCACACGAATGCATTTATGAGAAAGAGTGGATATCTTCACATCAAACAGTAGTCCTTCATCCAGGCCTTCCAGTTAGGAATTTAATTCACTTTTAGTAAATTTTGTGTTTGCTGTTCAGGCTGTTTCACTTGGGTAAAGACTGTCCCAGCTTTGGGATTTTGAGTTGTTTCGGTTACAAGTTAACATTTTGTGCAGTTAATCTCTTCTCTTTGAAGGCCTACCCATACAAGAAAAACCAAATTTGGAAAGAAGCCAGGGTTGACATCCCTCCCCTTCTGAGAGGCATAACCTGGGCTGCCTTGTTGGGTGTTGAGGTAAGGGCATTTGAAGAAGTTGCAGTACTGACTGGGAATCGAGTGGGATAGGAATGGGGTTGACAAGGAAGCTGGAATGGGTTTAAAATTTGGCAGGTAGAGTTGCTGGAATTTCAAACAAAATGAGTCATGAAATTGTGCAAATAAAGACAGTGTTCTGGCAAACTTGCTTTTTGTCTGTAAGGTTATTTGATTTCAGAAAGTGGATGTAAACTTGACTGCCTTTAATTTAGATTACGGGGTGAAAAATAATACCCTGACATTCGGTAGTTAACAGGGGTTTTTTGTTTTGATTTTTGGTATTTTTGACAAACACAGTTGAAAATCCTTCTGCTTCAGTCAGCAATAGTTGGACAAAAGAGGAGAAAACACATGAAATGTGTTTTTCTCACCTACCAATCAATACACTTCCCAGAAAGACTGGAGGATAAATAAATCAAATACAGTCCTTTTGGACAATGGAATGTCCCAGAAATTAAGGCTCCTCACAGAGTTGCTGGGCTACCCAGCCTTTGGATTTACCTTGCTTGCAGTCCTGCAGCAGCGGAGCAAAGAGATTCTTAGAGATAACACATGCCAGTATATTCAGGAGGTTTATCTTAGGATGTGATCTTCTGAGTGCTATATAATATAGTCAGCAAAAAAAGCTGTAAAGGAAAAGAAAACTGCTGGTCGGGATTGTAGTCTGAGTCTTAGGAAATGAGTCAATTCTCATGTTTCAGCAACTTGCCATCTGTACAATATGGGTGTTTTCCTGTCCCATAACATTAAAATGGACTTGTTAGTGTGCCTGCCTTGGGATTTTTGCAAGGACAGACTACTTAAGTCATCTATATTGGCAATATCAATTAACAGGCAGCTGGATTCAGTGCCTTTACAGAGATGATGCTGAAAGCCACTTGTCAGTGGCTGAGGTAAGCGCTGGATTTAAACTGAGAACATCTCTGAACTTGAAAATGGGAAAGTACAAAGGACATAGCTTTCTGCATAAACAACTGAAAATCACTGAAAATCATGCTGAGGAGATCCGTAGAAAGGTCTGTATGTCCTGAGTTAGTAACAGAATAAAGATGGTTTTGTTAAAATTAAGCTGTCAGAATTTTCTGTTCTTCTGCTAACTAAAGTTCTTAACAAAAATGGTCAACTTCTGTGTATCAGCATGTACATTGTCATGTGCACTTAGGTTGGTAAGGGCTTTCTAAATTCAAATATTCTTCTTCCACATTTAGGGCGCCATAGAAGCAAAATATGATGCCATTGATAAAGACACACCGATTCCTACAGACAGACAAGTAAGACTTAAGGGTGTCACCAAATATCGTTACTTGAAGATCTTTTCCACCCATCACTTGCCTATTAGAGCACGTGGTGGATAATAACAATATGGTTCCCCTTGCCCTCTAGCCTTATGCTGTAGCAAGAATCTTGCAAAACAGGTCGGCACAAGTACTTTAACTCAACTTTCAACATGGGGAAGCTGAAATCCTCTTTTACTTTGTAATCACTGTTTCTGTAGCAGCAGCAGTGTAGTGAACAATATTAATGATTTATTGTTAAAAATCCTGGGTTTATAAAATGCTTGTTGTGCCTGTTGGACCTTGTAGCAGATAATGCTGAGTACCTTGAGATCCTGTAAGGTGGGCTATACTTCACAGCAGTGGGGGTTTGAGCAGTTTGGTTCTCCAAGAAGAGAATGTTCTCAAATGTTCTCTTACCAGACATAAAAAGACATTACAAACAACAGCTGTTCCTTTCAGTGGGGTGAAGAAATATTGTCCATCAAACTGGTTACAATATAGAGAACTCTGATTTGGTTACCTTTTAGAGCAAAGCAATATTACCACCTGAAATGAGTCCAGATGTAAAAAAACTATAACTGTCATCTGTTTTCTGCCTTTTTCAAGGGCTAGAACCCTATAGTAAATAGGAGTGCAGAAAAGGGGGAAAAAAAAAATCTCTATTTTTTAAACTTTGACAGGTCTGTTAGGTCCCCTATCAGTTTTGGTTTTGAGAGTGATGGAGGAAGCAGCTTGTGTATGATGGTGGTCTGACCTACATATTTTGGCTGACTTCCACCTCTAGTGTTGCAAGATTGCTGTAGTACTACCCCACTCATCCCCATTTCTCTTTATATGCTTGGCTGTGGTGCAGATTGAAGTTGATATTCCTCGCTGCCATCAGTATGATGAATTGCTGTCATCACCAGAGGGTCATGCAAAGTTCAGACGTGTATTAAAGGCCTGGGTTGTTTCCCATCCTAATTTGGTGTACTGGCAAGGTGAGTTTGACTAGGTGGCGGGGGCGAATAATTGAATGGAAAGCTTTGATTGACGTAAAAGTACCTCCTGCTTTTCACCCCCACAACATAAGCCTTTCTGGAGTGCTTTCTTTTGTTTCCTTTGAAGAATGAATCTGTGGGTTTTGCAAATTTAAGTCCTAATAACTTACATTTAATTTGTAATAAAAATTTGCCCCACTCTTTGTTATATATTGTCTTCATAAGTTTCAGTCACTTTATTTAAAAAAAAAATTCTGTTGCTTGCTATTAAGCTCCAAGATAATACTGCAAAAGTTACTGAGTTATTGGGATGGTAATTGGCATTTCTTGGATGCCTTGGCAGAATAATCAGTTTGGCATTATAGCTGAACTATTTGAAATCCTTGCTGTTCTCGTGCATTGATTTCACAGTTGTTCTCACCATTGCTTGTGAAGCCCTGACAGTGCAGAACCAGTATCTAGTGTGCAAATTTTTGTTATAAATTAATGACTTATGCATTAAAATAAATGAGCTCTTTGTGCTGTTTCTTCATGGCTCTTCTCTCTTTAGGTCTTGACTCTCTTTGTGCACCGTTTCTGTACTTGAATTTTAACAATGAAGGTGAGTGTATTTTTCTGCAGTGAGCAAAGAAAAGCACAGTCTCTCATCTGTATCTGTGTGCAGACAGATGTGTGCACCCACTTAGGGATGGAAAGTTTCTGTATCTACAAAGGAATTTTAAAGTTCTTGTTGCCACGGGTCAAAAGAAGTGGTTGGGTTTTGAAAACTGCATATGGTGTACTGCACTTAAAGGAGGTGTTCAAACACTGTTTATTGCCAATTGCAATAATGATATATAATAAAAAGCACAAATAACCTTGAATAGAAAAAAGCAAGAAAGGCTGCTGTGGTACTTGTATTTTTCAGTGAAGCTGTAGTTCAGCCTTGCTTAAGGTGAATATATTATTTGGTAACCTAAGTGTTAAACTGTCAGACCAGCTTTATTCAGAAAAGCTGATGGTAGTTTTAAATGCCTGAAAGTTTATCAGATCAGCTTTAGATATATGACCTTTCTCTTCTTAGAATGGGATTTGTTCAAAACAGGTGTAGTCCAAGCTTTTATTGTCTTTTACTTGGCTTTCTTTATATAAGGTCTTTGTGGGGGAAAACTAGTTTCTTAGGACAGTGACTCCTACTATACCTACTGTGCATGCAATCATTTTTGCATATAGATTAATTTGAGTATTTATGCTTATTATCTGGTTAATAATGAACTTTTTTAGGTCTAATTAAGTTCTGCCTCTGTCACTGCATCTGTTTTTCTAATTCTTTCAGCTCTGGCATATGCCTGCATGTCTGCTTTTATTCCAAAGTATTTGTATAACTTCTTTCTGAAGGATAATTCTCATGTTATTCAAGGTAAGTCCCTTTATTTGGTGTAGTTCTAAGAGAAGTAGAATTATTTCTGGATATGTAAATACACTTTTTTAAGTGGTTGCAAAATTGGGACACAGTTAAAACCACGTAACTGTGCAAGAAAATTTGGAACAAAATAAGTGGTTAAAGATTAAGGCAGGAGAAAAAATCCAGATGTGCACACACACAAAAAACATTCTACATAAAATCCAAGGTAAGAGTCAGTCCATCCTGCAAAGTTGTGGAAGCAGTAAATAGTCTTTCTAGTGTTACATTGTAAAGACTTACCCTTCAGATGATCAAAGTCATCCTGTTAGAGGAGCTGTTGAGGCAATGAGGGAAAATGAAGAGGAACAGTACAAACTATAGGTTCCTCAGAAAATGGAAGTTATGGTATTCAGGAAAATAGGGATTTGAGGGGAATTTCACGTTGAGCAGAAGATGATGTTATTCAATACAGGACAGGAGTTGGAGAACCCTGAGGAATAATGTTCCATAATTCAGCCTTCAGAAAGTATATAGGTAACTTAGAGAAATTAAAACAATAGCTAGGAATGTCTTTTCTAATTGAAAATTAATTTTAAATTTAATGGAAACATGAAATAGGAATTGTCTCGACCTAGAAAATCACCTTGGCACAGTCTGTGTTGGGAAGATAATTTGTCTTCCAGACAGTTTTTAAAAACCAAAAGAAGCTGTTTCAAAAGCCATCAGCAGTTAAAAGAAACAGGTTCTAATGCATGTTTTTAATTGCAAGCAGTTATGAATTGAATTTTATTCATACTCAGTTTACTGAATACTGAGTATCAGCATGGCTTGCTGTCCTTGTGTTTCTTTCAAAGAAATTCTTTTGTATATTTCTTGTGAAACTCATCAACTTTAAACAGTGTCTGTCATTTTTTGTCTTCAAGAAAGGTAATTAAGAACTGATCAACAAAACTAATTAGACGTAAAAGCATTTACATATTAGATAATTGGGAGAAAGCTAACGTAAGGAGAGAATTCAGGGGTTAGGAGAGTTTGTGTATGAAAGACAATGGGTAAGAAGTGTTACAAACTGAATAATAGGAAAAATTATTCTAGAAAACATGTTTGCATCCTTTTGTCTGTAAAGAAAGATTGCTTGCAGTAAAGGTCTAAATATGAAAAGAATAAATATGGTCCTCTGGAGACAAGTGCTTTAGACTCCAAGATTAATAGCTTGGTAAAGACTTTTCTCCAGAGGTTATACTGTTCCTTAAAGTAATGCTTTTGCTCTCCAGGGTTTCCTGATGTTATTCCTAAGGAGCTTTGAAAAAAGTATGTATCAGCCAGTGTTAGAAATACAGGTCAGTGGGATTCTGTGAACCAAAGTAGTGTAGGCATTCCTGAGTTCCTGTTCTACATCTGGCATCGTCAAGGACTCAGTGAGACTAGACCCTTTAGGAGTCTTTCAGTATTCTAATTAATCCTTTCTAGGGTTGTATGTCAAAAAACAATGTATAAATAAAGGTTTAAAGGAAAATTCTGTGTCATTTCCCTGCCTTTTTAAGGTAGAGGAAAGGGTTGAGAATGTGTAATTTACTACCCACTGCAATTTTAGCTGTTTTGTGTCTTCTATGTAGATATAAACTGTGTGGAGCATTGAGATGTCAGCATGTTCTGGAAGCAGGGTTCCCATTGTCTGTCTGTTGCTCCCCAAGACTAGCTGTCCCCACCCTAATTACTTGGGAACCTGGAGGAAAAGGAATTGCCATTGTTACAAAATTGCAATGTTATTGCCTCTTCATCTTTCTTCTAACAGAGTATGTGACTGTGGACAAAACTGGGAGAGGGGCAGAACAGAGAGAGAAATCTGTCACTGTCCTGTGTTCTGCTGTCTGCTTCTCTTCCAGTTAAAAGCAAGTGTTATTTAGACAACCTCATGAAATTGTACCCATCAACCTATTAGGCCAGGCTGAAGATGTAATACATTTTACCTTTTTTGGTGGGTATTTCTCCTTGCTAGTTACTAAACAGTCTTTAACTTTGCATGTCAAGCATGCATCACAACCTAAGTGCGAGCCAAGTAAACAAAAAAAGTCCAAGTAAAATCCAACCTGAGAAGTACTAAAGAAGAAAAATTAAATGTTTCTTCCTCTGTATTGAATGTAATGGTAACAAGGAGTACAGTGGTGGTATTCACTTGTTGTTTTATTGTAGGTTTAAAATTAGTGGCTTTCCTTTCCTACAGCTCTATTGTGAGCTAGCAGCATGTGGTGGCTTGTGTTTTTGACAGCAGTCTTGGATTTGTCATTCCAGAGTACCTGACAGTGTTTTCCCAGATGATTGCATTCCATGATCCGGAGCTGAGTAACCACCTCAATGAAATTGGCTTTATTCCAGATGTAAGTGCTAAGGGTCTTTGTAAGTATTATCCAAAGGAATTAAAAAATGGAAAATGAGGGAAACTGGGATGAGATGCCTTTCCAAACGGCTTCAGTAACACTTTGACAAAAGTGAAACTTCTATGTTAGTAGATGGTCCTGAATATGCTGGTAAAATGGTAACGTTTTGATTCTGGTTTTATGTGCTTTATGTTCTGCTGGGATGCTAAATACAATAAAAATACTACTAGCCAGTTATTATAACTTAGATTCATCTTAAAAGGTATACATACATTTATTTTTGAAATGTGGTTTAATATACAAAAATTAGTGTACCCATAAAATGCTAATAGCAAAATTACTGCAGCTAATTGAATGCTGTTGTTTAACACAAATGACACATTATTTTGCAAGCAATAGGAAAAGTACATTCAAGGGATCATCAGTCTTGTAGAGATGTCAGACCCTGGAAAATGCTTAGCAGTCATTTGCTGCAGTGTGTCACAAACATGGGACAAGTGCATAACACAGACACAAGTTTTATGCTTCCATTGGAAAGAAAATCTCTAAGATGGAGGAAAATGAAAACGGAGAACATGGCCAAAACATAGTAGAGAGGGTGGGCTTTGTTGGGAAAAGCAAAACAAGCCTTCTTTAGAGCCTCACTTCAAGCTATCATTCTAAGTAGTAAAGCTTTCCTCCTTTTTTTAGAGAGGTATGTATAGTCAAGAAAGCCAGAATAAAAATGTTTGTCTGCCTACAAATACTAATGTTTCTGAAAAGAAGATTTAGGCATGGCCATAGAGATAACATTAATTGATATGGTCTATGTCATTCTATCTTTGGCATTTAGAAATTTGGTAATTAAAAGTTGGTATAAGAACAGATGATGACAGAGAGGTCAAAATGGAAGAAGACAACTGGACTCAGGAGATGTTGAGTAGAAATACAAATTTCATAAGTAAGAAATTCATATGCATTGCTTCTATAAGCAATATAAAGTTTCGTTTATCAGAAAAGCCTTATGCTTGTTAGGAAATACTTTAAGTTGGAGCAGCAAGGCCAAATCTCTGAAAATCATTTGTTTTAGATAGTTCCTGAAAGAATTTATGGAATTTTGGGACTGGCAGATACTCATAATCACTGCTTACAAATATTGTAATGGAAAAGCAAGTATATACTTTCATTTGTTGAGAGTGTTTTTAATGTAATAATGTTGTTTGACTGATATAAATTTAGGAGATACTGTGGTGTTAAAATGAGCAGAAGAGAAAGCCACTGTATTGCCTTATACAGAGAGGAGTTTGAGAAAGCTGCATGTATTTTGGATGACACACATCTGAAGAGGACAGAGGGGAGGAAGATGAAAGTGAGAAGAAGGAAAAATAATTCATCTGTAGAAAGCCTAAATATTTGGGTAGATGAAGTGCAAGGGTTAACAGCAACATTTAAGTTTCTGAGGGAGAATCAGTTTTGCAGCATCACTATATAAATGCATTTAATGTTTATTTTTTAAAGGCTGCAGTTGACCAAAGCAATTCTTCTGCGTATTTTGTCCAGGATGCTAGTTCCCACTAAAGAGTTAGAGATAGAATTTCCCTGACCACCTTACAGGTCCTTGTTTGGGCTACTAATCTATGCGAGAGCTCTGTAGCAACCCAACTTGGGTCTTATCTGGTATTTCAGCAGCTCCTAGAGTCTGCTTATAAAGGTATAATTCTCCACTGAAGACTTCCAAGGTACAAGTCAGATGGAATAGTTTAAAATCACGTTTTGATATATTTTGGTTTCTGTTGTTCTAGTCACTGGACAGCACATAGTCATACATGAGCCTTGTCTCTAAATATTATGGTCTAGAGATGATCAGGTGATATAGTAAACAATTGCAAAAGAGGTGTATTTTTTTAAAACTCTTGCATTGAATAAAAATGCAAGTTCTAAAGTTAACACTAACCTCTGAAGAGAGGTTGTCCTTTCTGAATTATCTGTCAGGGATTGGGGTTTTTTTTAATAAGTAGAAGTTGTTCTGCTGTTTAGATTAGTTAGAGAGGTGATTTTTTTGTAACTGTAACAAGGCAGCACAGGATCCATCAAGGTGAAGGATATGCACTGTAGTAATGAGATCTGAACCAGAGTTTCGTGCTTGAGTACTAATCCTATCAAAGTAAACCCTGATTAATCTTTCATCATTGAAACACGGGCTCTGCTGCAGGGAAGATTGTGTTCCTGGCACCCTTCTCATTTGCTTCAGGTCACGTAGCTCTCAGAATATTGAACACTGCTGAAGCTTGAGTCGTTGTGAATATTATTAGCTGATGTGATGCCTGGATTAAGTACATTGCTGTGGCTATGTGATTTACATATAAATAGAGGGATGATACAGTGAATCTTACAGTTCTTCTTTGCTCACTCTCCCAAAGTTTATGATCTTCTCCGCCCTATATAGTGCTTTATAACACATTCCTTATTTTGCTGGATAATTCTGACCCAAAACAGAAGACCATTTTAAAGTGAAGAAAAACAGGTAAGTGTACAATGTTGCTAAAAGCGCAGCTATAGCCATAAATTATTCTAAAGCACTTTCAGCTGTGAAATATGGAAAGTGGACACAGTCGTCATCTATCCACTAACATAGAAGGCAAACTGATTGCAGTTCCTTAATATCATTCTGCTGAAGCTGCTGGTACAGGTTTTGGTGATATGCAAACCTTAGCTTGGTTTTGGTGATATGCCCGAGGTGTCAGTAATAGGGCTTCATCTTAAAAATCCTGCCCTTGAAGTACTTCATCTCTGTTTGTCCTGTTACACAATTACCTGATGATGAATCTGGAGGACAAGTTTCTTGCTGATATTTTTATCTTGTGAAGAAAGTGATCATTCTTCAAATTTTGTTTGTGTAGGTACATATAGCTGGGTAGAATCTAGTATTAAAAATGTGATTCAATTTGCCTTATCTTTTGCACCTTTCTGTAGCCTTTAAATATATGATTGTCTAGGCACCATATAGGATTGAAGCTAAGTGTGTATGTATTTCAAACATGGAACAGGAAGGTGAAAAATCAGGAGTTTGTAGAATAGACAATTTCCTTTGGAAGGAACCTACAATACTCGTGTAGTACAACTGCCTGACCACCTCAGGGCTGACTTAAAGTGTGTTGTTAAGGGCAGTCTCCAAATGCCTCCTCAACACTGACAGCCTTGGGGCATCAACCACCTCTCTAGAAAGCTTCTTCCAGTGTTTGACCACCCTCTCGATAAGGAAAGGCTTCCTAATGTCCAGTCTAAGTCTCCCCTGATGCAGCTTTGAACTATCCCAACATATCTTGTCACTGGATCCCAGGGAGAAGAGCTCAGCATTTCCCTCTCCACCTTCCCTCCTCCAGAAGCTGTAGAAAGCAAAAAAAAAGTTTTTATTAACTGAAAATTAAAGCAAAAAGCAGCAGCTGGGACAGATGTTAGAACAACTCAGCAAAATAAAATTCCACTTATTGTTGGACAACAATGTTTCACACATACATCAAACACACACACAAAAAAGAAACATTTAATAGCAAAAAAAAAACCTGTTTGGTTTTGGCCCCTCATATAAACTGCAATATATCGTACAGAAGAAGTATAAACAGAAAAAACATTACTGAAATGTTCAGAATAAGATTGTAGATATTTTTTTCTTTTAATTTTATTAAAAGGTTTTGTTTTATTCTTCTTGAGAGAGTGGTTTGGGCCTGGTCATACCACAAGTCGAGTCAGAGATAGGTAACAAGAGATACATGTTTCAAAGCCTCCCTTTTCTCAATCTGGCATTGCTTAACAATGGTGGACTTCCCAACAATATGTACAAAAAAATTATCTGAAAAACACAAAGAATTTATCTTTCAAAGTACTTCTAAGAAGGAAAGCAGGGCCATAAAGTTCTGGTGCTCGGTGGTGGGGGTGTCTTTGGGAAAGGTGGGTGTTTGTGGCAGCACTGAGCTGGAGGGCTGAGGTTCACTCTACTTGATGAGGATGACCATGACAGGGGAGGGAGGAAGGTGGGTGTGTGCAGGGATGGAGTTGAGACAGCTGGGGGAATTCTTTAATTCTGTTTGACCAGCCTTCTGTGTAGCTATGGCAAATGATTTTTAGTATACTGGAAAAGAAAGATTGGATTACTTAACAGATTTTCAGTATCTGGGATTGTTACTGCACAATCCAATAAAAAAAGAAGTATATGATACCTTTTCTGAATCTTTCCTTTGTCATTTAAGCTAGTGCCTGCCTAAAAAGAAAGCAAGTTAGCATGGCAGACTCTGCCTTACAACTGTCAATTTCAGGGTTCTTGGCAGGTTCTCCTGAAGCAAATGAGCTACTCCCTGTAGGAGTTACAATATTTGCCCCTTGATTGTGCCACTGATTGTGGTAGTTCCTGTATTTCTGTGTGACTTCAGCTGTGAGAAGGAAAGGCTTCACCACTGAAAGTCTCAAACACTGAAAATAGTGTGAAATATCTACTATATCATAGCGGTTTCTTGTTATCAATTTATAAATCATTTATATAATCTATAAGTTATCTTAATAGTGGTGAAGACATGACAGTTTACCAGTTTCAAAATGTGCTGAATAAGAGATTGTCAGGTGAGGATTCTTCTATAAGAGATTGCAAAAATAATTGTTACTCCTGTTGTGGTTGCAATCTTTAAAACTGTAGGTATTTAACCTTAATCTCAGCTCTATAACTCTGAGGTGTGGAAGGTGAACTTCCATAAAGATTTTTGAATTTTCCTGGAACGTTTTGGTAAACACGTTATATACACGCATAACAAATAAGTTGTAAAAAATGCTGGCATTTTTGATGTTCTGAAAACTCAAACCTTCAATTTTAAGTCATACATTTACATTATCCTGCAAACAGGTGCACAGCTCCCTTTTGATGTTCCTAAGATGCATCTGGATCATACAGAAGAGCTACTTCATTCTTAACAGACTTCTCACAGAGCAAGAAGCTTGTGTGCAGCTTTTAATACTTCCTAACATTACTACCAACAAACATTAACACTTATTTTCATCTTGTTCTCTTCCCTCTGAAATCTCTGTAGATTCAACGTCACCTGAGCCTAAATTTCCTTAGAACTATTGTCTTTACAACTGAAATCTCAGTCTTCTGTAGACACAAGTATGTAAAACTCTCATATTCTGAAGGAACAGTCAGATAATGAAACAGTCCAGACAGTTTTAGCAGGCAGTAAAAGAATCCTATTGGAAAAGACTTTCATCAGGATTTGAACCAATATCTCTAAGAGCTTTGAATGTTTGATGGAAGATGCACTCCTCTCAGAACGTGGCCACTTAGCAACAGGCAATTAAACATCTTCATTCTGCTGAAAACCAACAAACTGCTGCTCCAAGCTCAGGTACTGAGCAGGATTTGTCATAGCAGAGTGAAATTAAAAAGGACTTTAGCTCCCAAAAAGGAATTCATCTAGGGATAATGGAAAGAGGGAGAATGAAACCTAGTCTAAGGTCAACAGAGTTCAGTTGTAACTAGAAAAGCCCTGTGGATTTATTATTAAGATTGTTTGAATGTGAACTGGTGTTAAGGGGACTGCTGTGTACTCCATATATAAGAAATGTCGAGGTCCTTACTTTAAAGCACAAAAGAGCTTGTATTTCATTAGCAAAGCAAAACTATAATTATGGCACTGCTCCTCTAAAGGTCTCTCTAAAAAATGGTGTGTTGGTTTTACAGGCTCTTTTTTTAATCTGACTTCTTCTCAGGCTGTTCCAGCTGTTCTGATGCTACTTTTATTACACATTACGTACACTTCCCAGGTCCGGAGAATTAAGTGTGAAGTAAAACCACGACTCCGTTGCGTTTCAGGGTTCAGCACTGAAGGGTTGAAATCCTGTTTTGCTGGAGGTTGTTTTTGCGGAGGCGCGGCGCGGTGCTGCTCCGGGCGGCGGCCGCTGGAGGGCAGCGTTCACTAACGCTGGGTACAGTCCTGGCCCCAAGCGCATCCCGGAGTCAGCGCAGCTCCTCCTTCCCTTTCACTGCCGTCGTGGACTAATGCCACCCGTGTTGTGCCTTTCCTTTCCTTGCTTACTGATAGCATCCATAACCTCTTCAGGCTTACCAACACCTCCTTGTCTTAAACCAATTATATTTGTTAAAATCAGAAGAAAACCTCCCTTCAATAAAAGCTCGCCTGACAGCTTCTACTTAAATTGTTTGGCCTACTTTTCATGTCACTGCTGATAGGTTTGGTGAGGATGGTTTGGAGCAAAGCAGTGATTTTCCTTGTGATTACCTTTTAATAAACTTCAAAAGTTCACATTTCATGTATTTTTTTGTATATTTCTGTGTAAATGCATGCACAATAGAAGTGTTTGTGAAATTAGGAGAAAATGAGGATCTGCTTTGGTAAAACATTTTAATCAAATATATGAAATGGAGGAAATAATTTCATTTGACTACCAAGGAAATAATGTGATTTACATAATGTGTACCTCCAAGCAAAGAGGATCCTCAGAACACTAGGCTTGTTTTCCTACTGCGTGCGAAGCAAGATATTGCATACAAACATGCAGATAAACAGGTATTGGCTGATCACAGCTACTGTAGGGGATATTTCAGGGAACAGGATACGTTATTATTCCCTAGAATGCCATCTATTTAAAACATGACATAGATATGCTCAGGGAAATAGTATGGATGTATTTTAAGATTAAAATGGTGATAGAAATTGATTTGGTTTGGATTTTGAACACTTAAAATCAGCTGGTGGGCTGGAGGCCAAGCTTCATAAAAGCCTGCTGAATATTAAAAGTGGTGAAAAGGTCATTGAGCCTTCTTTAGTTTATGGACAGTATGGTCCAGATCTCAGATGCTCAGATGAAGGCATAGGAATAAAGTTTAGAGAGAGCTGTGGTAAGAAGGTTTTCAGCAAATGTGTACATCGTTTAGTCAGAGCCACAACCCATTTCAGATTTTATGGAATAAGAAGTAATTTATTAACATAATAACAATTATGTTTTCTGCTCCTCATTTGTTTACTTCCAGGAAAAGCTCAATAGGAGGATTAATTTGCACTTTTTATGAGTTAAAAAGTAATATATTAAGCTTTATGTTTAACTGTAAATCTTCATAGCACATGAGCTATGCAGCTGAGTAAAATTTAACAATGGTTGTCTCGCTCTTGCATTCCTAATTTATGGAAACTTTCTGTGCAGTTTGATGTTTCATGAAAATAGATTCTGTTGCCTTTGTCTTGCTAAATACTTGATTGAAAAATTAAAAATTCTTAAGGTGTCATAAATGCTTAGCTCTTCTTTCTCTGTATGATGTCATGAGTATGAAAGCTTGCAGGCATTAAAGGGTTTCAGTAGCTGTTGCAGCAGCACAAGTCTCAGTGGTGTGAGTGCTGAAGCAGGACACCTTTGGATGACACCTGCCCTAAAATGGTCACAGTAGAACTACATAAATGCTTAGGGTGTTAGTAAGCATTTATTGAGAGTGAAACTGTCCTTAATTTCTTCACTAACAAGTATGCATTTTAATAAACACCAGCATCACAGAAAAAGGCAGAGGAGGTTATTTTTTCTCTTAGAAATCATTATTTGAACTTTTCATTAGTTCTATAAAACCAGTTTCTTCCGTAGTCAAAAGTGTATTGAATCCAGTTGGTTTATGCTTTTTCAGGCATCCTTGGCTAATTTTTGCTTAGCCTAGTGAGAATTGCAGCAGGTTAGTAGAGCAGGTTTTTGAGTTCTTTAAGACTTTGTAGGTTCTATTTTGCAAACCAGACTAGTAAGGGTGGTGATTGGTTTTTTTTTTCAGTACAGCATCACAAACTAGTAATTTGAAAAATTTGGGAATGAAAAAGGCTTCTGAGGGGCTAAGAGTTGTGTGATAGTAGATCTGCCACTGCAGTTATTTTCCTTTCTAATTTAATTCATGCAAAATAGGCAATTTTTAATGTAGCTGACAATTGTCATAGACAAGTTTAGTTCTCAAAACTTGTTTTTTGTCTTCTTCCCCCCATCACCACCTCTTGCAGCTTTATGCGATTCCTTGGTTTCTTACAATGTTTACACGTGAGTATGCTTTTTTTTTCCCCCTGATTAATGTTCTTATATTTGTTAAGCGTAATTTTTCTCACTTTTTCAGCTAAAGCCCTTTCAATTAGTATGATAGGTCATTTAGCAGGATGCTTGTAATCTGCAAGAATGTATTGTGAATAGAAAATTCAACAGTGCCTGTCACTTTCTGCCCTGATTTGGTAATAAATAGCATTTCTACTACTCTTCTGAGTTATTGTTATATTATTATATAGTTGGTTCGTTGTTGTTGTTGTTACTATCTGGATTATTTTACATATGCAGTATTTAGGGTGTATTCAAAGGAAGCTGTTATCTACTGGAAAAAGATGTAATAATAGTTAGAAAGCAAAGCTAAACCTCACCACCATCCCCTGCCCTCACTCAAATAATATAAAAAAGAAAGTGACTTTGTTTTTGAAGATAATCATATTTTTATTGCACATAGACATACTGTTTTTCTGAAAGCACTCGTTTCCTATATTTGTGCATGTATATTAGGAACAAAAAGAGCTTTATAATTTTGTGAGCTTTTGATCAAAGAGGACAAAGTTAATAGATTTTAAGTCTAGAAAGCAATTTAAAAACTTTCTCAAAAATCTCTGGTTTTTTTCATGTCATATCAACATTGGCAGATGTTAAATTTAAACTTTAAAAAAGTGACAGAATGAAAAGAGCTCATAGATTATTTCTCTGATGAAATATCAAAGAACTTAATGTGAGACTCTTGATTGCACTTTCTAAACATCTTGACTGTAAAGCAGTGGTTCTTGCAGTTGTCCATTTTTCTATACCTTTCAGGAGAATCACCACTTTTAGAAAACCAAGGAGATGGTTTCTTTAAGCAATCAAGTGCAAAAAAATCTTAGAACTAGAACTTCCAACTTAGATAGCTTATTTTAAGATAGCCACCTTCAGCTTTATATATAAAATCTTGCAAATTTTAGTAGGCCTTTGTCCTTGTCTTTCTTTTATTTTGTCAATTTTTTGTTTCTGTTCATTTTTTGTCTAATTGTAAGTAGTTTATCTTATTAACTCATTAATGTCATCTTACTGTGAAAAACTGACATGCATGCCTTAATACATAATTGTACTCTACCAAAAGAAAAATAAATTGCCTAATTTTTGACATACTTGTAGTGTGAAAACCCATGTGCTTCCAAGTATTCGTTAATAAAAGAAGAATGTGATTTCCAGAATAATCAAACTGCCTATGAAGACAAATATGATCCTAAACATGTTGAGTCCTCTTTGCTCCCAGATAAAAAAGAAATAAGATGGGAGAGGAAGGAAGTACATAGGCAATTCATGAACCCTGTTAATGTGTGTATATGCTTATAGAGTTTTATTTATTGTGCTTATTCATTATGTAGACGTCTTTCCTTTGCACAAAATTTTTCACTTGTGGGATACATTACTGCTTGGAAATTCCTCCTTCCCGTTCTGTATTGGAGTTGCCATACTTCAGCAGCTGAGGGATCGTCTTCTGGCTAATGGATTCAATGAGTGCATTCTCCTTTTTTCAGACTTGCCAGGTACAGAAAAAATTTTCTTCCTTTTTTCTCTGCCTTCTCCAGTGTGTTTCTAAATATATGTTTAGAAATCATGGTAGATTTAGGCAAACTCACTGCCAGAGTGTGTAGATCTTAACTACAGTTTGTTGTAGGTAGTTGAAGTCTTTTTGCTGTCATTAGCAAGAATGCAGTAGGATTGTTATTTCCAGGTGAAGATTGGAGTATCTTGTTGTGAAATTTAGAGCGGTTTAACATAATTCAGAAGCAACTGTTTATAGTCATGCCACAGAGAGACACAGTCCAGTTGATATGAATTTTTTTTTTAACAAATTGAGTACTGTTCTGAATAGTCCCTTTCCACTTTGATGCTGGTATTAGCCTGTTTTCCTTTCAAACAATAATTAAACTTTTACTGTGGAAGTAATTAATGTAAAAGGATTAGGGAAAGCAGTATAGAAAGTCATTGGAATTATTCTGTTAAATGTTTCCATTTGAAATGTAAAGCTTTTAGAAGAACTTTTAAAATTGTTTCAGAGTCTGTATGATCACTGTGCAGTTCTGTGTATTTGCTCAGTGGGAGGTGATTAACCTATCCATGCAAACGAGTACCTTACAAAAAAAAATGGCAGTTAACCATGAAGTTTGGATCTTCCTCCTGAGTGAGACAGTAGAATGCATTTGAACTGAATAAGCCATGTCATCTGAAAGATGTGTTTTAATTGTAGTAACACAAGTAGGAAGGCTGCTGCACTCAGAACATGCTGATGTTCTTGTATTAATTCCTTCTCTCCAACTCAGGATCTTACTTATGTTATACAGGTCTTAGGTAAGAGGTGGCCGTGTTTTAAATGTGTGGCTTTTCTTTAGATAACTCTAAGTTTGGGGTAATTCCTGGGGTAATTATGGATTTAGTGAGCTCTATTTGAACACCACGTGTAATTCAGTAATTCATATTCATTTAAACAGAAGTTGTTGTTCTTTCGAAGAACTGAAGGAGAGAATGAAGTTTGGAGGAGAATTTAAAAGGTCTTGTTAAGTGTTGCAGTCTCCACAACTGCAGAGTTTACAGAGGTTAGCAATAGTCTAGGATATGGCAGCAAACAGATGAAGCTGAGTTCACAGTTGCATAAGTCAGTGAGTTATCACAAATGAAGCTGTGTGATTTCTTTAAATACTGTTGTCACAAATTGCCTCTCACTGTATACCTTTCCATATGGGTCTGGATTTCAAAATTTGTCACCTACTTATTAGTTTAGTATGTACTATGCATTTGCTACTGTATTTTTCAGTTTATAAGAAATTGAATCAGGCCATTCTTTATAGTGTAGGATTTAAATTTTCAATCTGTAAGCTTAATCATTTCACATGCTCATGGTAAATTTGATGGGATATCTACATACAGCTGAAATGTGAGTGCTAAACTAAAAGACTGACTCTCTCCCCATCCTCTCCTCCCCCATGGGTTTAGCTATATGTCCTAGTTAAGTACAGATTCATTAATATTTAACTTATTTTCTTGCCTAAGGTCATTTCTCCATATTTTTTTTCTTGAAGGGTGCTAAATTATAGATTCTGATTTATCTTTAATCACTGGAATTACTGACAGCGGAAGTACTTTATGCTGAGGTCATGTATAAGAACATATTAGTTCTTGTAATACATATCTGTTTATATAATAAAACTAAATCACTAAAATCTGTAGTGATATAATGTACATGCATTCTGCTGGTTGTAGTTGATGACAACTTTGGTCATAGTCTGGTAGGAAATACAAATTTCTGAAAAGATTTTTTTTTTCTTAAATTGGTGATGTCTGTGATATTTAGGATGTCAGCAGTGGCACAATTGAATATTTTGAGATTAATCTAAACATACCATAAAATACTGCTAGTAAAACTACTAAGGGGAAAAAAAATAAAGATGGAAGACAATCCTAGTATGACTTAAAAGTTAAATGTTGTTGGTGTAGCTTAATCAGTAACTTTGTCAACATATAATTCTCATAGCCTTGTCCCTTTTCTTTCTGACCTGAGTCTTATTTCTGATTAAAAAGTATTGGCTCTTCATGCATTTTGTCACCTGTGTCTTCCAAACAAGACTTCTGTTATTTTGGTTACAATAAATTCTGTGCCAAGGCTGAGAATTTTCTGAAAGAAATTTACAAATAACCTTCACCTGAAACTAGGTCACTCCCAGAAAGAGATTGTTGTTCAAAACATCTGTGATAATTTTAAACTAAAATAAATTGTTGCTCAACAGTCTGTAACTCCTGTGATTTTTAAGCTTTGTGTGCAGTGGAAGGACTTATTCCAGGCTGCCAGTGAAAACAACTTCCTTTCCAGACTGGTAAAGGTATTTTACTGCAATCTTGCAACTTTGTGGAACACTTTTAGGATTTCTTGTTTTTACAATACAAAAACCCCACTGCCTAATTTCCAGTTCACTGTATATAACACAGTTTCAAATTACTGTTTTAAAATAATAGTGATGTGAGGAAAATGAAGGGGCATTGTGTCGTTATTGATTATTTGGTTCTGAAAACCCTTTCCAATACTCGTTTCAAAGCTTTGGCCATATTTTATCTATAAAGCCAATACAATTGGGCATTACTTGCTATTTCTGGGAGCTCTGTTGGAAATTTTAATTTATTTTTATATAGCTTAAACAGTGTCCTAGCATATTAGGAAATTTATTTGAGGATTTTGAAAAAATAATTGGTTAATTACAAATACTGGAAAATCCTGTAGCAACAAATGTCCCCTTGTAGCAACAAATGTCCCAGTTCATTCCTCATGGAGCTGTATGAAGGGGGCAAATAAACAACTGCTAAAACGTAAATAGAATTAGATTGTTTAGGAAATTACTACCCCAAAGTACTGGGGTTTTTTAATTTAAATTCTCTTTCATTTTTTTTCTTTTATATTTTTCCTTGTGTTTAAGAGCTCTGTTAAGTACAAACTTCATTCAAACAATATAAATACCAGACAATATTTAGGAAGTACTATTTGAGACAGACAAGCAAAACCAGCCCCGGAGTTGTTGCTAATTGTTTTACCTGTAGTTTTGAGACTTAGTAAATTTTGTCTTATTCAGGTGAAGCAGAGAGAGAGCAAAGACAGTGTGCATTACCTATGTTTTTCCTGTAAGTCTGACATGTAGCAGAACGTGTCAGGAAAATGAGAATGGTAAGGGTGACACTATGGTGAGATTCCTGAGGTACCAACTACAGAGACAGGACTCTGCTTTCACACCAGTGCTGATTTGTACTAAGTCAGTCTGGATATCCCTTAATCTCATGTACCAGCAAATTTACAACCCAGAAGGCTTTTCATGCTCTGAGCACCAATTGTATAATTCAAAATGTGCACTTTTGCTTACAGCTTAGTCTTTAGAATCTTGCCATAAATTAGTGTGATAATGTCCATTATTCAACTCAAAAATTGTGCTTATTGTAGTTTGACTTGATTACCAAATTCATTACCCAGTAGTACAAAGTCAACAGCAGCTTTTGTTAGGAAGCATCTAGACACATACAGCTCTTTGCAAACAGTTGAAGGATCCTTAGACCAATCCACTCCCACCTGGAATGGGTGCAGTATAGGGCCCGGCAAACCGATCTTCCTCCAGTGATCACTGCCAATATCAGCGCTGACATACAGAGATGAGTTACGGCCTTCTGAGGGGATAGGGAATTGCCGAGAAGATGGGGACAGATGTTGTTAGAGAATAGGGAAATACCAAGCCTAGACATGAGATAAAACATACTAAAATAAACCTTCTAGGTTAGTTCAATAAGCTCATCTTCTGTAATTTTGGATCAAGGGAGGGTTCATTCTTTTAATGCTGTGCTCCTTAGGAAGGTGTCTTTTTGCTGACTCCAAGCTAGTCCCTGCTTCCAAAGTAAGAACCTTGGCCTCAGAGAGGAAGTTCATAAAGACCATGAAGTGGAAAACAGAGGATTTTACTTTGTGAGACACAGGCATGTGGCTTTAAGATGCAAGATCTGGCTACCATCAAACCACAGACATAAATAATTCTCCAGGGAACAGAGTTTCTCTAATTTGGAAGAAATTATTATTTCCATTGCCATTCTAGTGATGTGCCAAAATGCTGAATCTCATGATGGTGGAAGCCATATGAATGCTTAGAAGGATTGCATCCAGCTTATAAATGGACTAAAGGTTAAAAAATAGGGGAAATTCTCTACTAAGATTGTATGGAGCAATTTAGAATGATACATTTCTGTTGACAGCAGCGAAATTAGACACACATCAGAAAACTCCAGATAGGTTTCTGACCCTACGTAGCTACCATTTTACTTTCTGCTGTTTTGCTTCCTGAAATTCCTTTGTCTGCCCACATCTGTGATCCATACGCTTCTATTGTAATGGAATTTCTGGTGGTTCAGCATATCGTTAATATAGATCTGGTAAGACTAAAAAATGGCAGTTGGCCACCAAGTCCACGCTGAGTTTGTGGGTGTTTGGTGCCTGTTCCCATTTGTTTCACCACTCCTCCAAGGAAAATGTAACCTTGCAGATTAAAACACCACCTTTGAAGGGACTGACAGATACGGTGATCTTTCATATTCCAGTGAGTAGTAGGAAAACAAAAAAGGTAATACAGTGTTTTGATTAGGGTTTGACTTTTTTCATACACTGTTGGAAATGTCTTATTGCTTAGATTAGGGCTCTGAGGAACAGAAGCCCTTACAGCTCTTCTAAAAGGAAACTTTTTTAACTTCAGCTACAAATTTTGACACATCGCTCTGTTGTCATTCATGGGAGATGGCACTGGAAAGTATTTTGTCGTGAAGCTGACTACTTTTTCAAGTTACAGTATAGCTGAAGAAAAACAGCACTTTGGTCTCGTTCACGTGATACACATGATAATGGTGTTGTAACTGTGACAAAAACATTGATTGGAAATATCAAAAGACATCAGAATTTAAAAGGAAGTCACTTTTCCTAGTTTTCTTTTCTTGAAATATGTAGGTCGGGCTGATATTTATGGAAGCATCTTCTGAGCGTGTTGCTCATCTTTGCTGTGTTAGATGGCTTTTTGGAGATGCAGGTGTATTTCATGATGCAATTCCTCAAGATTATTGGCTTTGGGACAGAAGCAGAGAGATTTGTTAGGGCACACCTGCTCACCAAGGCTGTCTGGTAGTGTCAGACTGTAAGATTGATGTTGTTTTAACTGAAGCTGTGAATTCTTTAAGTATTCACCTTTTCCACTCACTGTGACACCAACAAAACAGTTCTAGATTATAGATTCTACCCCCTTGAGACTAAAGAGAAATCCTGGAGTGGGTGACACACTAAGGAAAAAAATACTGAAATCCTTTATTGTAGTCTGTAGTTGTCACTGGCAGAAGAAAATCAAATAGATATCTTTTAGCAAAGGGCAAAAAGGAATGCTGCAAGGAATGGTGCTTCATAAGAGGGGTGAAAATTGAGTTCATCACTTGAACTTTCCCAGTTCATGTCTTAAAAACAGTCTGACACACAGCTTATGCCTCCTGTTTTTTGAGAGAACCCCAATAATGCTCTTCATAGTGAAAAGGCGCTTCAGAAAATAGAATAATTCGTTAGTCATGTAGGATTTTGTACACCTTTACACTGGAATAAAATGGAAGTACAAGAGGGTAGACTGTCAAACATACTAGCATTTCTAGGATTTCTAGGCATGAACTGACAAAATTCAGGCTGCTCTTATCTGAGCTTTGTTCCTAGATGTGGTGAATTTTTTTCCTCATTACAAAGGTGTCCTGCTAAAATATTTCCTTTTTTTTCCCCTGTTAAAACTACAAGCATAGCTACTGCTTCAGGATTAGACTAATGCATAGAAAGCATTTTTTCCTAGACTTTTTTCCTTTTTCCTTTTCCTTTCCTTTAGTTGTGGAGAACATTGCTGACAGAGCAAGGTGCCTTATAGGGTATCTGTTCATAATTTTCTTATACTGAATATGTTTGTTTGCCTGTACAGATATAAGTGTTCTGCTCAATAATCTCTAGTTCTCTACCTGTTAATTGAGGAGAATTTTTAAATGAGCTGCACAAATCATGCAGTATTAAAAATTCTTGATTGAAATGTACGTTAGCAGCACATTTCTGTATGACTGTAGATATATTTGGGGAGTGTATATCTAGCATTGTAATAGAGATACACAAACCTACTTAAATACGGAATTGGAATAGCGGTGTAGGCTGAGAGCTAGAAAAATCTTCCTGTCAAAATAAGGACTGTGAAATGAGGTTAAATGAACTCTCAGTACTCTTATACTTTGGGGTAGCTGTCAATTCCCTTTGATTTACTTTCACATAGTATTTCACCTAAACTCTTGCCTTTATAAATCTAAATGAGGCATTTGATTCTGTCTGTCCAAATTTATTCATTCTTAATATGCTGAGAGTGTACTGGAGTATACTGGAGTTTAGTAGAAATCAACAGAAAGACCAAAACTAAACGTGGAGAACTAGAGCAGGGTTTGTACCTAAAGGTAAGACTTTGTTGATACTGCAAGCTTGGAATAAATTTCAGGACTGCAGTGTTAGTATTGAAGGGCAAAACGTGTTCAGGAAGAACAGGTATCCCACCTGGGAAGAACTCACATTGTATGTGAGCGATGTTGCCTGCATTCTGAAAATGATGATAAATAGTCTGAGTAACCAGCAGGGGTGTGTCAGGTGACACCTCTCTCACTTCAAAAATTTAAGAAGTCTAGACAAGCATCTGTAGGGGATAGGGGGGATAGGCTGGTCACATTGCATTTGGCTTTAGAGCAAGGCAAGGAGCTAGACAGTCTGACTCTTCAGTCTTCATACTAAAAAAAAAAAGCATAGCACCATTCTAAGGAGACAAATCATGTAAGCAGTCATGTAAGCTGATAAACCACAAACTTTGCTGCTGGGAACGCAACCCTGAAATGACAAACTTTTATGTCTTGAATGTACTTTAATATTTTCATGTATAAATTCAAATGAGGGGTGTTAACTTGGCTCTTTCACAGAAAAAGGAAACTTTTTCCCATGGCTTATGAGTAGATTAATTATGCAGCAAGCTTTAAATAACTTAGAAAATGTATCCTGACAAGGTTGGACTGATGTTAGTTACTTAAAGCTATTAGTTTTGTTATAAGAAACACTAACGTAGACTTGACTAGTGGTAAACACTGGAAGTTTTGGATCTCAGTAAGTTATCTACTGTAGTGCCAAATGGCTAGAGCATTTTTTTAGAAATTAAAGCAGTTTTAAGGATGGGTACATAAACAAGATGGTTATCCTTCCTGTTTACAGTTGCTGTATTTGTGGGAAATAACATTTCAATCCTGAGTAAGATGTTGCTTGCTCTAGCAGTTTGAGAGTGTTGCATGGTTCAGGATACTCATTAGGCAGATTTAAATACTCTATTCGTATTTATCTTTACCCAGAGTTTTTCCATCATTGGTATGGGAATGAACAGGTCAAATTAGAGGCTTTCATCCTTTTCTCATGCCAGCAGGTACTCCTTTTCAAGATTGCCTGAATTTTTGTCTTAATTTAAAAGCAGAAAATCTGAGTTACTTCATGCTATTTCCTTAGGAATATCCTGAAGGCTAACAGGAGAGCTATGCTAATACAAAGGTCTTCTACTTACGGCTCTTAAGAGAGTCATCAGTTTTATAAGCATTTGGCCTGGTCAGAGCTTCTGACTGTAGAGTTTTTTACAGGTTTATACCCATTACGCCTGGGAAATAACTGAAGTAACTCATAGTTACCACCCAGATGGAAACCTGTAACAGCATGATCTTTAGTTTTGCATGCTGAGTTTTAGTATTTGCATGTTATTTCTGTGAAGCACAGATTTGGGATAAAGAAGGTGAGTTTCACTAGTGTTTCAGATTCTAAAACTGACTTAACAGATATTTAGCAAATATTATAACAAAAAGAACATAGAAAAGCCGAAAAAGAGTTATTCCTTTAAAAACTGACTGGTTTTGGATGTTGTGTTGCTGGCACCACAGGTTCCTCATCTCCGTGGCTTTCTCGCAAGTTTCTCCTCTGAGCTGATCCCTGCAATTTTGTAAACCTGTCCTTTTACGCATCTTCTGGTTATTATCTACGTACGAAGTGATGTTCATTTTTCTGCTGAGTTGCTTTATTTCCCCTTGTATATTTCTGAAGTTTTGCATGGTAGCCTCCATCTGACTATTTCCATTATATACTGTGAATTCCTGTGCTTCTGTCGTTGGCCAGTATCCCTACCCTGTGTTAGGGCTGGTCCAGATGTCTTTAACAGTTTGTTAGTTTGTAGAAATGTCTGCTGTTCAACAGCACTGGAACACCTCATAAAAATGTTTAAAACGCACTTTCTTGTTGAGCTTAGCTATGGTTCTTTATGTAACCTATTTCTGTATTCTTTCTCAGTAAGACATAGCGTGTGGCATTTGGTGATTGGCTTACAGTAAAGCTTTACTCTTGGTACAGTCCCTTGGCATTCTGCTCATCTCAGTCAGTGCAGGACACCATCACGTTTCCATACCTTTAGTAAACCTTTTCACTGAACTGCTGAGTCAGAGGAATTTTTACAGTCACAAGTAAGAAAAGAATCCATGTTTGCCCTTTACGCAGTCTAATGTCTAGGGAATAATTCATAGTGTTTACTGCTGCTTCTCTCTACTGCTGTCCACAAAAAAATGAAGTCACGCAACTATCCTGCAATGTATGAAATGAATCATGTAAAAAGAATAGTTCTGCATTGACCTTTTCATTTATAATAACCTTTTTACAATAGTAGATACAGAGATGTTGGATAGAAATGTCACTTCTCTTCCTAGATTTGTCCTTTTAAATATGCACACTCAGTGTATCTTTTTGTATTTCATCAGGAAAAAAGAGTTTATGGCCTTTCACTTCTATTTCTTTTAAGAGCAGAAATCAAGAGTTTGAACTAACTGACCTATTCAGCTTCAGAGCGTTCATAGCACTGGCCTATTTATGTGGCTGTGTGGTGAAAGCTGATGTTGCCTGGCAGGGTAGTAATAAAGTATTTGTGATGGAGATGTCAAACCAAGCTCATAATTCTGGGCTATTCCCAAAATGCAGAAGCAGTTTATTTTGGCTGAGTTTTTGAAATGGTATCCTGTTACTGAAGGAAAAGGCTCTGGAATTGATTAACTGCACACAAAGACTTGGTCTGTGTAGATTTTCATTAGGAAAGAACCATTTGTCTTATATTTTTCTCCATTACTTGCCTTCACTTGCTGTGAACAACATATGCACATCCAGTTTTGCTTTAAAAATAAAAAATTCTATGTGCTTTTGTCACAGGTGTATTGCATTTAAACTGATGCTTTTTTCAAGATCTGTTTCAAGTGCAATCTACTTCTCTCTTGTATCTATAATAATAAACCTTAAACGTACATAGTTTAAAAAGCAGCTATGTCAGGCTGAGCCATCCTTTTCAGTCGAGGCTGTGGATAGAGGGAGACAGCAGCTTGGTAAGAAGTTGTAGTTTAGCATGAACAAAGCAAAATGAAAAACATCTTAGAATAACAGTAAGTTTAGTTCAGAAAAGGAGCAAAATATTTCAGTAGGCTTAATGTTAGGATGGGGCCATGGCAAAACCAAGATGTTACTGTTAGATAACTTTTCTTTCACTTTCCTACTCCTGCCTTCTTCAATCGCTGTATTATTTTCATATTTAGATACGTCAGTGAAGCTTTTTGATGCTCAGCAATTAGCTAGTGCCAGAAAATTGTTTCCTATAAGGCTTGATGGCTGCTTGACTGTGAAATACTAGATCTCATTTGAACCAGGACTCATAAACATAATGTTTGAAAATGAAACTTGTGACTTTGGTTCCTCAGATACTTGGGTTCCAGCTTTGACTTTTTGGAATACAGGCACTCTGCAATTTTTCAAAAACAATTTTGAAGATGTACTAAGTTTTGAAATAATAACTTATTTTTATTATGGTTTAAGTCAGCCTTAAATTTTTTCACACTTCACATTTAATGACACCATGTTACATCAGCACGTTTTCATTACAGATTTTCCAATGAAATAATTTGTCTTAATAAAAACAGAAGGCACATCATTTTTAAACTACAAAATACCCCAGTGTTGGGATGTTGGAGAGCACAGAGATGTTATATGTACATCTCCATGAGTGAGCATGCCCTCTTCATCCTTTCTAAATGTTACTGTTCACTTCTTGCTCACGCCTGGAGATGCATGCAGAGCCTGCTCTCAGAAGAATGTTCTTCTAAGTTGTTTGCTCGTGTCAAGTACTCTGGCATTCTGCTGAGGTAGTCTCTGTTTGTTTGTAGTCCTGTTGAAGAATCTAGGCTCTGGCTTGACATGCTTGGGACATACCAATGGTATGTTTTTAATAATGTGGAAACTCTAATGTTTTCTGGCTTGTAATGCAGTGACTTGGGAGCAGGAAGAATACAGGCAGGATTAATGCTGTGAGAAGGCACAGTCTTGGGGAGATAACAGAAGATGGACATTTCACCAGAGACTGACTCATTTTTCATATATTTGAAAGGGCATGGGAAGAAATCGGGATTGAAGTAGCGCAGCAGACCCTTACTTATTAGCCAAAAAGAGGAGAAAAGATCTTATCCAGCAAGGCTGCACAAGATTGCATTGCATTTTAGTTACTGACGGGAAGTGATTTTTCTTAAACTGAAATTGCCAACAAATGATGAAGAAGGGCTTGAAGGTTACCCAAGTGTGAAGCCTGTTCATGCAGTGTGACTAATAAATATTCTGTAAATATTTATACCAGTTTATTGTAGTCCTAAACTCCAATATCCTGAAAGTAATTGTTTTTCTTAAAGAATGTGAGTAAATTCTTTGAGTAAACTCTTTCACCACCCATAGTCTTGTCTCCCTTGTGGGTGCTAGATGTCAACTGTTCCCATATTATATGCATGCATGTGCCTAGGGTTTGCATATGGTTTGGGGGGCATTTTGTGGTTGCGGAGTTTTTTTATTGTTACTTGTGGAAACCACACTCGCCTTGTTGTAGTATTTATTTTGCGTTATTGAGGAGCAGATCAATTAATTGACAGACTGTAAATTTGTTTTAGCCTTTAGATGTCTTCCCCCACAAACCATTAAAAATTCTCTGTTGTTCTATGGAGTTTCACTTTCAGCCATGCCTGCTGTCCTCCTCAAATGCTGCTTAGTAGAAATGAGAATCCGAGCATTCCAAAATCACAGAAGAACAGACTCCTACATCTTTTGCTAACGTCCTGATGTGTGAGAACTGGTTATTGTTTTTACACACACACACAGAATAAGCTGAATTGGAAGGGACCAAGGATCATTGAGTCCAGCTCCTGGCCCTGCACAGGATACCCCAAGAGTCACACCATGCGCCTGAGAGTGTTGTCCAAAAGCTTCTTGAACTCTGTCAGCTTTGGTGTTGTGACCACTTCCCTGGGAAGCCTGTTCCCGTGCCCAAGCCTATTTTCCACTTCTCTAAAATGGATTCCTTTTGGAATTACAGAGCTTGTTTCTAAGAAAAATATTTTGACTTGTTTCAGTGTTCAACGCTGTCAGTCTCAATTTCTGCTTTTAGCTTTTTCATAGCTTTGCTGCAGTGTTCCTATTCCATCCCCCAGTTCTCTGTTTTCAATTTCAGATATATGTAGGCTATTATGGCCTCACAGCCAAATGCTTCTCATGCTATTAATTATTGGTGTTCAGATATATATATTTTTTTTACTGGCTAAATTTTGCATTCATATCTTTTATTACAGAAGTACTACTAATGTTTCCTTAGCTAAGAGTCTCAGGAAATGGGGCTTATAAGTCAATTACAGCAGTCTCTTTACAAGAGAAAAACAAAAACAAAACAAAAGAAGAAACCACAGCCCCACTATAAATGTACTACAGTCTTGAACTGAAATTCTCAACTTTTTATAAATAAAATGAGTTTTCAGAAATGTAGAAAAAAGTGCAACTCTAATGACAGTGCTTTTGGGTGTTTTCTGAGCTTTAGGAATAATAACCAGTGAAAGGTATCTTCTCTCTTTACTTGAATTTAGAAATTGTGTAAAATTCTCCAGTTGTGTAGATTTTCCTTGGGAATGAGGCTAAATAACAGCCTTCTATTACAGAATAGTCAAAGTGAAAAAGTGTTAGCTACTGTTGAGACATCACATAGTCCATTTATCTCTGGCACCTGTAATCCCAAGTAGCTGGGGAACCTGATATTGTCAAGGAAAATTGTGATTTACTTTCACACATCCACAAAAAGGTTTTTAGAGCTAGAATTAAAATTGGGTAAGCCACAGCTTTAATCTCAGACTTTTCAGACCTTTGGAAGGAACATAGCACATAAGCATGTTGTCATCAATGGTATTAAATGCATCTCCTGCAGATTGTATCCTACCTGAATACGGACAGCTTTTTGAATGGGAGAGTAATAGATCACATCTTTCAGATTTTAAGCAAAGTCAATAATCTCATCCAACTAGATTATTCTGCCCCAAACTTCAATTTCATCTTCTTCTGCTCACTACCCTGCTAATGACTGAGGTTTCTGGAGTAGCTCCCAGATGCATGGCAAGGCATCAAATCTGCTGAATGCAGTGAATGACTGATGGCAGTGCATCAAATCTTTTTTGAGATATACAGATAAAGCCTGGCTACAGTGCCTCTGTTTTCTTCATAGAAGCTGATGCTGTAATCTAAATTGTGACTTGTAATTAATCATACAAGATCTTGGGACAGACACAGGAAGTGCTGATATCCCTGCTGTTTGTCTGTCACACTACACCAGTTTTGACATAAAATGCAAGTTAGGATCGTTTTTCTCTTCATGAGACCAGATACAGGAGGTGCAAAACTAACCGGTCCTTTTATAGTGACAAAAGAGTAAATGGCTTTTACATCTTGTTAGAAGATAGATGCAGGATGCTTAGTGTTGCAAAAAAAATACTTTCAATAGTTTACTTTGTTTTTTCTTTTACATGTGTATTTCATTGTACTTTCCTACTTTTTAATTGACCACATCTTATTTTGGGATGCTTCCCATTTGATAGGTGTCAGCTTTCCTTTCAAGTTGAGTAAAATAGTATCACAATGGCACTTCACTCTTTCAGTCAGGATGTTTCACTGGGAATGACTGGTTGGGTTTTGGACTATTGTTTGTTTATTTAAAAAATTCCCTGAAATATCTAAAACAATCCATTATGTTTGCCACCAAGCACAAATTAATGTTGAAAACTCCTGTTTTCCAGCAAACAGAGAACATGTAGCGTTGTCAAAATGGCAGGCCATGCAAAATTCGGTAGCTGACAGCTTTCAGATCTGGCTCTTAGTAGGATTTAACTGGCAAATAAGACACTCAGATGATCCAAAAAATCGTGATGTCTGTACACTGTATGAAATCTACTTTCGATGAACTGCATGAACTTGCACTGAACAGTCAATAGCCTGACTTGTGAAGACTTTAAGATGCCTTACAATGACTAGGCTTCAATTATTGTCCTGACTTTGCAGTGGTTAAAGTTCTGATACACTTCCCTTAAACAGAGTTCCCTACATAACTGGGGATAAAATTAACTCTTAAAATGTCTTAACTAGTTTTTAAGAATAAAATTCTGAGTGCTTTTGTTTTTGAATGGGAAAATGTTCCTGAAATCTACATTTCCTTTGAGCAAAGGACAGAGAGACAGACAAGGGTATAGATGGGTATATGTATATTTAGCAATGTCACAGCTGGGTTACTTGGCTTTACTGATAATTTGCTCTTGCATTCCTTGTTTTTCCTTTAAATCCCTTCCAGAGATTGATATTGAGCGTTGTGTTCGCGAGTCAATCAACCTGTTCCGCTGGACTCCGAAGAGTGCCACCTACAGGCAATACGCGCAGCCTGCGCGGCCAGCCCCTGAGAGCAACGGCACCAGGAGCTCCATGGCCTGCTTTTCAGCAGACTACCAGGAAGCTCCTCGGAGTGACCTAGTAAGTAACCTGGGAATTGGACGGGGGAGAATGGTTCAGATTGCTTGTTTTTCCTGTCTCTCCCAACTCCTGCTCCTTCAGTCTTGTTACCACGACAAACTAACATTCACAGGTCACCTGCAGAACTGCAAACAGGCTTTATCGTAGGAGAAAAGCAGTAAAAAGAACAGTTTGCCAGTGAGAAATAGGGAACTGGAAAGTGATGCAGGCAGCTCTGGCTGCTTTTTCCCTCTTGGCATGTCAGGTAAAGGATATGCCACAAGTTATTCTGAGAGTTTAGTAGGTGAGTTATGCCTGTGTTTATCTTGACAAAGAGTAACTAGTATCTAAATATCTCCATTAAACAGATACTCAGTTTAGTAAAAAGATTTGTCTTCTCTTTCTCTAGTAGATCTAATAGTTGTTTCTCTTGTCTGATGCACTGTCTGATGACTGGTGATTTAAAATTATTCCTTTCCTTCCTCTCGGCAGTATAAATCTAGTTAGTCTCTTAAAAATTAAGTTTTATTTTGTTTGGTTTTTTTTTTCCTTCCACCTTCTCCTACAATCATTTCATTCATGAGCACATTCCAGTAACAGGGGAAGTATATATAGACCTGCTATATCTATTTGGTGAATTGCATTAGGTTTTAGTTTTTCCATTTGTTTTTCCTAAATGCTAGGAAACTAAGAAGTGTTGTTGTCACTCAAGTGACTCTTTACTTTTTAGTTCTTAAACTGGAGCTTGATATTCAGTAATCTTCTTAATTTTTATTTTGGTGGTTTTTTTAAATTTCTATTGTAATATCTGGAAGCCTTAGCTACAAATTCAGGACTGCAAGTACAGACATGCAAATGAAGAACAAAAGGAAACTTCAAAGATCTTACAGGATTTAAGCAACAATAGGTGGATGTAGAAAGGCAATGGGGAAGAAAAATGAAGTGACAGGGGCATACTGGTTGTTGTCATCCAGGAATTGTAGCCAGCACAACTGCTGCTGTGCTGCTGTAGAGATATGTAGAGAGGCTTTCTGAAGGAGCCAAGGTCTGCACGTTCATGGAGTAGTTCAGATAGGTCCTCCTAAGGTCATCTGGTACAAATTCCTGCAGAGAACACATCCGACACTTAATTCAGATGGGGTTGCCCAGGTCTTTGATCCGTCAGGTCAAGAAAACTTCCAAGGAAAGTATTCAGTCTCTCTTGGCAGTCTGGTCAGATGCCTGACAGTGCTAACAGTGAAAATGATTTTGTGTATGTGCTAGCTTTTCTGAGTGTTATAAAAAAGAGAAAAAAACAAAGTCTTCTGATTCCCAGGCATTTGCTTGTGCCTTTATGTGTACAAGCAGGAGTCAAAGCACTTGGTTGTAGCAAAGAGGGAGACAGGGGAAAGCAGCACTGGTCTGCTGAACTAATAGATAGCAAAAAATATTTGTATTTGTAACAGAGATAAAATCCTTATTTCAGATCAAGCAAGGTCCTTTCAGTATTTTTCTGTTTCCTGAGAAACATCTTGGATGTTTTTTTCCTGATAGTGATTTTCTTTGCATACCAGAAGTTGTGTTTGTTTATAATGTCAGTAATTAGCCTCATCCATCCCACAATTTCCAAGAAACTAAGCAAATGTTTTTGTTATGTTAAAGAGGAGGGAAATAAATACTAGAACTTCTGTTGCCTTCTCTTTCATTTCTACTTCTGTCTACCTAACAGCAAAGACCTCTTCATTTACTGCAGTGCAGCTGAAGATTTAACATCTTTTGAAGCACAAGTATATTGGAACTTTTGGTTACTGCTGTGTTTTGTTTTTTAGCTCATCATATGAAAGAGAGCTGTATAGATTCTGGGATCTGTATAGAAATACGTGAGCAAAGAGGAAACTAATCTCACGGACAAAAGAAAAACTATTCATATCTTAAATTACAGTCTGCAAATGTGTTGTTTGCTCTCATGTGCTGTGTTTTTGTGTGTCAGACTTTGAGACAGCTAGATACAAGTCAAGTATGTTATGATTCAGTTAGGAGCCGTAGTTCAGACTTGGAAAATCCCATGTAACGTGAGTCCTTAAGGAGCTCCCTCTCACTTGTGACCAGTTCTGCTCTTTTGGATGTTTGTCTCCATGAAATGACACTTCTCAGGGATTAGAGCAATATTGATAAAAAATAAATTGAAATTATTGGTGAAATACAGTATTTACACACAAAGGTGGTGTGGTTTGTGTTTGTTTGGGGGTATTTTTAACCTTAATCCTGGAAGTATCTATGCCTTTCTTCAGACATGGCCTCTACTGGTGTTTGCTGCCATGGGGAGACTTTTTGTCCACTTGAAAGCAGTGAAACCTGAGTTCAATATTTAGTATGCACAGTACCCTTTAATGGCTTTTCTAGAACACCATAGTGTCCTTGCTCTTCAGTTTTAAAAAAATAACTTTGCTGATTCCTTACCTAGTTGGTCATTCTTTGGACAAGTACTTTGCCCTACATTTCTATCTCCAGTTATATATTTGTGGCTCACCTCTGTATTTTAAAGTGGGTAGGGTATGAAACAACTCCTTTGTGAAGAAAGTTGTGGGTTTGCTTCTGAAGGTATTTTATGACTTCTTGAAACATTAAATGTTTATTGTTTTTAATTGTAAACACCAGCTGTCTCTTACCTCTATATTTGTGTTTCCTTTCTACGCTACTTCAGTTTGTTTTTGAAGTGCTTTTTATTGGGTACTCAAATATTTGTGTGTATCTGCATGTTACTGTGCTTTGGTTAATAATAACAGGAGAAGTATTTCCCCTCTGGGTGTGTATTTTTCTCCCTAAATCAGCAGTCAGTAAAACAAAACTTCTTTGACTCTTTTTATCACTAGCATTGCTTAGTTTTTATTTTAGTGACATTTATTTGCAACTTCTTAAATAGCCTTAAATAGGCTTTTTTCCTCCTGGACTTGTGTGTTGCTTAATCTTTTACTCTTTCAGCCAGCAAGCATATTTCTACTGAGATAAAATCTCAAGGAGGAAATAGTTTCAGAGAGAATGAATGTGCATCTTAAGTGGGTTTGCATGTTTATTTTGAGAAAGATAAAGCATCAAAAATAACAATGGAGAAAAACACTTTAAATTCACTACTGAATTTACACTGGAATCTACTCAGTTTTGTGTCTGTAACTTTTCTTTACATGGATGATTTTTTTTGTTCTTACTCCTCCTGAAACTTACTTTCATACCCTGGAAGCTCCCAAAATATTCTTCCTGAGTGTCCAGGAGTCACAGAGACAAACACTGTAATATAAAAATTGTCTGCCGTATCTGTGTCTCTATTATTATAGATGTGGTAGACATACACTCTCTCCAGCTACTTCCATAATTCTAAATTAAAAGGAGAAAATGTTGCAGCTTCTCTATGAATATCTGCTTACGTGTGAACTCACAGAAATGCAGAGAATGATACAATTGCAGCTTTGCCTTGTTCTTCTACTCACAATTCTCTTTTCAAGGGTGGGAGTTCCTGAGAGATGTTGAGGAATGAAAGCATTCAACTGGAAAAATGTTTACCAGATGATTATTGATCCTTGCACTGATTTAAATGCCAACAATCCAGTTCAGCTTCTAGTTTTTGATGAAGCAGTAGGAACACCTAAGCATCAACATGACTTAATAGCTTGAACAACACAAATACAAAAAACACGTTTTTATCAGAAATAGTATGAGCAAAGTTTCCCAATGATAACTTTTCCTTTGCCAATAATTAAGGATAGCTTGTGTGATAGACTTTCTACAGATGGGAATCCAGGCCAGTTTGTCATACAGCAGCACTTGCTTCTGAGTTCCTTTGTGCACCTAGGAAGTATTTGTCCATTCAAAATATATTGGTTAGGTTTATATTAAACCGTTAAATAACTGATGGGTAAATCCATTTCTTCAGAAAGAAAGAAGCATGGTCAATAGTGTATACCAACACTTCTGTTTCAGTGTACAAACTAAGAAATGTCTGGGTGATGCTCATGCTGTTCCTAATGGCTGTTACTTACACTCTGCCTAAAGGGTCTTCTGACTGCCTTGACCCATTTCAGGTTTCTTTTTTCTTCTGTTTTTGTATGGAACTTGGTTTTGTTTTTCTCTTCCGTTGTTCTTACACTCAACAGAAAGCTGCTACTCAGATTTGTCTTTAGTTCAAATTGTGCAAAGCATTAACTGATCAGGATCTTAGTTAATGCTTTTAATTTATTTCACATTTGCCTTTGATGCTTCTGTTTTTCTGGTTGTAGCTGCCAACAGCTTGAGTGAGAAGTTGGGGTTATTTGTCATTTTTCAGATGAGTTGCTTAAAATGCACTTTTTATGTCACTCTCTGGTGACTGAATAAACAAGTCCCCATTCCATTAGGCATGTCATAAGCCCATCACATTCTGGTAAATATTTTAGGAATGGTTGCAAGCTTCAAAACGTTCTCTGTTTATTGGTTAGCTTTTTGAAGTTCTTTTGATACTTTTAAGCCAGGCAGCCAGCTACCAGGAAGTGGGGAGTATAGGGAAACTCTGCTTCCAGTACTTCAGTTCTGCAGATTAAATTATCTGAAGGAAGCCTTATTTAGAACCTTCTTTACTCTGATTAATCTTAAAAATCTAGATGTATTTTCTATAGTTTTAGGACTTTTTCTGGTAGAAGATGAGGCATTAAATCAATTGCCAGAGTGGATAAAATACAAAGTATAAGGCTCAGAAATAACTGGTGTTAAATATTAAAGTCTCTAATGAATGCTGTGGGTGTTTTTAAGTTGTAATACAAATTGCAATTATTTTAATTGAATGTAAACTCATTGAAACAAATGTACTGCTTAGTTGAGACAGAACTAAAGGAGTATGTTTGTAATTATCTAAATATTATTTATATGAGACTGTAATAGTTTGTGAGACTCTCTAGATGATATTTAAGGATTGTAAGCTTGTTTTGCACAGACTTGGTTTTCAGGTCTCCCTAGGATGTGTTTATCTACTTTGAATGTAAATGGGGCAGTTGGAGCAGCCAGAGCACTCTGCTGCAGCCTTAGGCTCAGGTTCTGGACTCACTGATTGTCCACTAGTGTTTCCTCACAAGCCTTTGCGATTATACCCACTTTGAAGTTGAAAGCTGGATGTATTTGACCTTTTAGACCTCCCACAATTGGGATTCCGTGACTGATTAACAAATGTGCAGAGAGGGAAACGGTAAGGTTTCCAGTAAAATTAATTATTTAAAAAAAAAAAAATCTGGCCAGTTCTTTCTCTCTGCACCTTGTAGGAATGTTCCCAATTGTTTTCCCAATTTGGAAATTGTTTTAAAATCAGATTCTAGGTTTGATAGCCTTTGATCAATTAAATACTTGGAGTTTCTTTTTTCTTCCTCTTTGGTTTTTTTTCAGTTTTGTCATATTACTGGAGAAAATAAATTGACTTTAAAAATCGTAAGTAGTAGCCACTGTGTGGGACTATAAGGAATATGGCAGCTATCTTCATCACCCTTTGATGTGGGGAACTTATTGATGAATGAGCTGTTTACAAGACAAAGGTTGGGTCCACAATAAAGTAGTAAACAGGGCAGAATAGTGCATTGAAGCTTGCTGCAGCTATTAAGTAATTTGAATTTAAGGTAACTCCATTTTTCCTTTCTGCGTCCAGTTTTAGCCCCTGTGGAGTGTATCCTGTGAGAAGACATTGTCTGAAATGCCTGTAGTAGCGCTGGTAGCATGGTCTGATGTCAGTCCTCACCAAAGAAAATTATCGGAATATTGAAATGAAAAATGGTGGCACATCCAATGCATGGAAAATATTAGTAAATAATGACACACCTCCATGTTTTAGTGATTTTTCAGGCTCTAGTGGTCCTGATTTGCAATCTGGCTGGCTGACTGGAGACACAATTGTTATTTTGTTTGTTTTCATGTATTTTATGACTGACTCATTTTATCTTTGAGAGGGAGGTCTATAGTGGAAATAAGTCTTTTTGGCAACCAAAGCCAAATTAGAGTTTCCTGTGTGACATTTTCATTTCATACATTGTTAAATAAGCCATATTTTATTTTAAAAAATAGTGGTCTGCATCTAAAAAAGGGAAAATGGAAGAGCAGTGCAGTATTAATGTGAGTTTACTTTAGAAGAGAAGTAACAGTCAGAATAACCCACTGAGTGTGTTAAAATACACTTTAAGACCAGTGCAGATTTAAATAGCTTAATGCTTCATTTGGCTTCTGATAAGCACAATTAGATACTGCAGAGAGGAATTCTCCACTTGGTGTTACATTTTTTGTGTGTGCTTGTAGCATTAGAAGTAATGGAGTTTGGGAGACATTTTTTAAGATTTGGAGGAGAAAATTAATTATTTAACTTAGTGGCACCCAAACAAGGATCTTTGTCTGGCACCCAAACATGCTCAGGTGCACAGCTATAGCTACCTACCAGTCACAGCAACTCTAATTCCAGCTTGCAGCAACTCCTGTGTGTGCCATATACTGCTGCTGTGAAATTTAGGTCTTAGAGCACAGTGCTGTGTAACTGTGTTATTAAGGAAGTTTCCATGACGGAGGGAGGGGGTGTTATTGTGTCAGCCTTAGGTGCCTTTTCCCTCTACTCCTCAGTCTTCTGTCCTACCCTATTCTTTTTCTCATCATACGTCTCTACAGGAGCCTGCCTTAGGCTAGTCTTGAATTTATGATTCCTCACATTCCTTTCTTAGTGCACCTCAGGCCAGGCTAGGTGCTGTATGTTTTCTCAGTTGAGTCAGGATGCAGTGTCATTATGATCTAACTTTATTAAGAAGTGCAGTTGGAGGATAGAAGAGACTTTCTGGATGCAGCTCTCTTGCCGGATGCTGTCACTGTCTTCTTGCAGATCATAGCCTCATACAAATTGTCTGGTGGCCTGTGTCACTGTGTCAACACCTGGTTTCCTGGTAAAAGTGCTACCCTATGTATGTGTATTTTCTCATCTGACATTATTAGGAGTGGAAAATCTGATTATCAAATGGGTGTGACAGCATAACTAGAAGAAAGAATCCATACTGGTTGCAAAGTTGAGCCTGCACCAAAATTTAGTCATGGAGCCCATCCTGCAAATGTGAATGAATACATTTTAGGCTGATGGGAATAAACAATGATGATTTTCATATAGCTCAACAAAGCTTGGGCCCAGGTCTCTAAAATTAGTGGAATGGTGCAAAAATCCAAGGAGAATTATGTGAAAAGCACATACAGCTTACAGGGTAACTGTCTGGCTGACCATATTCTCAAACTTCTTGTCAGTTACTCGAATTCTGCACCCATCTTAATAGTCACCAGTTAAGGGAGAACCTGAACAGTATGTTTTGACAGGCTTCACAGTGGTAAATAACAGAAAATGTCCTAGAGCTGTCATTGTTAATGCCAGTTCAGAAATCAGGAATGTGAATAAATAGCAACTACAGATGAAAAAAGGTAGATTGTCTAAATCCAAGGTCTCTGACCATATATTGATCACATTATGAAGAAAATTCCTCTAAAAGTTGCAGTTTGCACTGAGATGTGATATTAAATTCTGGTTGGTTTTGTTTTTAAAGAGGTCAGCGGAATCTCTGACTGTTTCCTAAAGATTCTGTAATACTTTTTCTCAAATCAAAGGAATGCAGTTGCTTGTCAAGGACAGAGCATCCATCAAGAGTGGTAAAAAGAGGCACTGATGGAAAGCATTCAAGGCTGGCAAGATCATTCTTGCTCCTGCTTTTACTTCAAGTTTTATTGCACATTAAGGTATCCTGTGAGTATTTTCAGGCACAACTGGATTATGTCTCAGCTTTGTGTTTTGAAATGGTTCCATGCAGTGGTGAGCAGCTTTTACCTTTTTTATCATGTCAGGGGCAATAACAGAGTTTGCAGCATGTCTGCCCTGCTGCATGCAGGGGAATATCTTGACTTTCAGCCCTGCTGACTCCGTTTATTCACTCAATTATGTTATTCCATTGAGAGAGATTTCCTTAATAATGAGTTGGTTTGGCAAGCAGAGCTCACTCTACTTTTTTGTAGACTGCCTGCGAAGTTGTGTGCAGACATTTGGAGGATGTTTATGATTGACAGTTGGCTGGAAGTTGCTGTTTGCACTTCCCAAGGTGTGAGTTGTGGAGCAGGGAGCTTTGTGGGGGAGCCAGGATGGCGGAGGGGTGGAAGAGTAGAGCTTGCAAGACAAAATGGAGCAAACTTAAATAGAAGCAGAGGGAGAGGGAGCACAGAGAAGGTAGACACCAGTGTCTTGGCTAGGAAAAATGAGGAGCAGAATAGGATGGCTATAGAGGACTGAATCTGAAGTGTAAGAATCAGTTTGCTAGAGAGGTTGTGTAGAGAACACTGGCTCTCAAGTGTTGAAAACTTGTTGAAATGAGTTCCTAAAATCTGGAATTTTGGCTGTTCCTCCTTTATAAACAGTCGCAATTGAATATCAGAAAACACTGAAGCCTTTTTGTATGACCCTGTGCTAGTAGTTGTCCTTAAAAATGGTGGGGAGGGGGACTGGAGGGCTTAAACCATTATCTTGTAAGCTTTTTCAAAAATGTTTTTGTAGTCTTATTTCTATGTACATGCATACACTGATTTCAGAAATATGCTCGAAAAATATGGAATGACATATTTCAGGAAACATGTTTCTTCATGAAGCACCTTGATATTTTGAATAGAGTATTTTACTTGAACCCCAGATTGTAATTATACTGACTGAAGTATAATTAAATTAAAGTATCGATACTTTTAATTATACAGGCTGAAGTTCCTAATATATTAAATAAGCTGCACTAAGTTTTGCCAGCTTCAAAGACAAAGGGGAGAAACCCTGCATCTACTCAGATAAAGCTATTCTTCCCATGGATAGAAAGTTCCTTTATAGCTTCTGTGTTTATCAGATGGGACTGTTAAATTCAGGTTCAGCAGAACTAAAGATATTTGGCTATTTTCTCAAAAAAACAAAATTATATCTTCATTTAATAGCCATGATGAAATGCCTGTAAGAGATTACAGGCTAATGGGAAAAGAGATAGGAGCTGTGATTGTACCAGCCTCGTGTTCTGGAGTGCTTTAATCTTTTTGAAACTTGACTTCCAAATTGAGAATGGTTAAGCAGCTTTAATTCCTAATATATTAAAAAAAATTAAATTTTTAATGCCTATTTCTTCTTATTAAGAGCAGTAAATGCATATGGATTAGCAATTCTCGGGCCTATTTGAAAATTAATGGGGTGAAAAGAATAAGGACTTTGAAAGTAAAGAATGTAGGGTGTTGTCAGAGAAACTTTTGGGCGACAAGGAGACCTCAGACTTCATCTTAAGTACTCTTTCTGCTATTGCCATCCTGCTGATTAAGCAGTCTTCCCTGACAAACAGTTTCTTATAGCTGAAAGCAATAATTTCTCTTCTTAAAGCAAGATTCATGCTTGTAGTTAGAATATACAAAATAAGTTTCTCTTCACAGGAAAACAGATGAAGCGACTTAAGTAGTAAGCTCAGTATCTTAGCACGTGTAGGCTTGTGTGTACGTGAGTGTGTGAAAATGCGTCTTTCTGATAATTTTTATGTTTCCTAAGTAATGACAGCACGTATATGACTGTGCTCTGTATATGAGTAGTACTCAATTTCAGTATTGTTGTCAGTATACCGTTTCTTACACAATCCATAAAACACGAGTTTGTAACTGGACTTTAAAACTACCTTCTTGCACTGTGCTTTAAGTAGAGCTTTTGCCTTTTTTAAGGAAGAAAGAGTGGGGTTTTTTTTAGAAAGTATGTACCATGTCTACCTTGGAAAAGAGTAAATAGATCACAGCAGGAGGATAACTGAAAGGAAGAAACAAGCATTTTATAGCATTTTATGTATGTGGTAAGCTTTTAAGGTTTTTTTAAGCTTTTCCCTGTGGTTATCCTGGCTTTTTTTTTTTATTATTTGTCCAGTTTGTACTCCCTATAGAATACTATTAGCACGGGAATTTTGGGTTGTGAGATAATCATTATGCTCTCTTCATTGCTTAAAACAAAAAAAATTACGGATGATAAATTCAACAAGGTATTGTCAGTAGCTGTCCTGAGATGTGCCCACCTGCAACTTAATGTAGCTGAAATCAAAATCTCATTTGCATACTACAGCCTGTTCACAATTTGTTGGGTACTTGTAAATAATTACTAAGAGACTGTCAGTGCCATATACTTTTTCTGAGTGCAGCTAACCTAATTTAAAGGATTTGATTTAAAGTGGACCCTTTTCCTTTCTTCACCTCCTTTTCCTTCTGGTTCTTCACAGCTGGAAAGCAATGCCCACAATGACATAGTAAAGCCTAAACAGGGAATTGGAGCAAATAGTCCTGGAAAATGTGAAGACTCCTGTCAAAAATGTCAGCCTGTATCTTGTACATCTCTTATTTGTCCATGCTGAGGCAAAGGGAGTAGGCACTGAGGTGATAGACAACAGCTGGAACACTGATGTGAAGAGGAGTAGGAAATGTGTTAAAGGTTCAGAAGAATCTGCAAGATTTGTGTGTTCAGTGGCTGTGATGGCCTGAAGAGCTGATTAAACTCAAGTCCAGTTTCTGTAGTAGTTTCTTGCAGTTTCCAAGTATCTGTAGCAGGATGGTGGTTATGAAGAGGAGGTATGAGGACAGGGTAGAAGAACTGATGGCTTGATGTTAGCCATTTTTAGCTTTTGCTGGCTGACAGTTCATTAGAAAATTCCTGTGAGAAAATGCCTGAGATGAAATATAGTTGTTACCAAATACAGCAGATATAGTAATTTTTTAATGTAATTAACAAAGATTATCTTATAAGTGCATACATATATTTCACTTTGCAATTTGAAGGAAATAAATTAGTCTGATAAAATAGTTGTTAGAGAAAGAATTGATTCAGCAATTCTATTTCCAGCAGCTCTGTTGAGAAGCTTCAGTTTTGTTCAAAGCCTATATAGAGATGTTGTATCACTGAATCTACCATTAAAGCAGGTCTGGACATAGTAGGTCAAGGCAAAGGTGATTGTAAAATTCACAGCCGATTAGGTTTCTCCTTATTTTCAACCCAGTTAAAGGGAAAGAATGCTTGTCCTGGTTATTAAAACCTATCAGCAGGACAGATAGTGTGTACCTGTAAAACACTTTGTATGGCTTTATACTTTTAGGTAAAGAGCAAATGTTCTTATATCAGATTAGGTGTATTTTGTTTGGTTTGTTTTCTGCTGTAGACTTCGTGCTTTCTTCTTAAGGTTTCATTCTTTCCTGAGTCATTCATCCAATCAACTGAATGAGACAACTGAGTAAACAAGAGTTGTATAAATAAAAGTAGGAAGTGGTTTTGTAATTAGAGTCAAACATAATGTAAATAGTTCTCCAGAAGACTTAATTTGGGTCATCTCAGCCAGATTCACTGACTTTGCTACCTGAGTGTTTATTGTCACCTGAAATCATGTGAACCTGCTTCAAAGACTGAACTCTTTGCAGCAGACTTGTTTCCCTTCCCTCCCTGGTGTTGCTCCTCAAACATGCTCCTGAGGCAGAAGCTGTTGTCTGAGTGTAGCCACGTCTGTCTGCCAGTTTGTCATCAGGCAAATGAAGCTGTGTCAGCCAAGTGTGTATTTATGTAATCAGTATTTTTTCTACATTACTGCCTTTCTTGAGTCTTGCAAACGTATCTGCTGTGAATTCCCTAGACATGGGACTGCTGAATTAATTTGGCAAGTCTGAAGTTTGTGAGAAGAGCTTGACTTTTTTCTTCCTCCTCCCCTTTAATGCAATTCATTTCCTTGGATGACTCCTGGAAAAATTCAGCTATTCAGCTGGGATTTGGCTGTGCCCTGTCACACTGGTTTTTTTATGGAAACAGGTCTCCCTTGAGTATTGACTATTCTGTTGAAACAAATAATACGTTATCCATAAATTATGCATTTTTCTGATTATAAAGTGTCTTGATTCTATTTTTCTGAACTTGGAAGGAAATGATGTGTTGAGACTAGCAATTTGTAACTTCTTTTGTTTTGAATATTAGTATATACAATGGAAAAGGCAGTTCAGTGACACAATATTCCCTGAAGTAGAAGTACTGATTTTGTTTGTAATTTTGAGGGCTTTTTGGGTAACTTGCTTTGCAGCAGAGGTATTTGTAAGTGCTGGACTGTCTTAAGAAGCCTTTTTCTGGGACATAACTCAAAAAAATGTGTATGTCTCTCTGTTTTGTCTAGCATATTCCCTAAATTTGGAATGGTCCTCAGATTAAATGAGGAACTAGTATGTTTAAAAACCCAAAACAAAAGCTAGGGCTAGCAAGAGTCAGTGGGACTAACACCAATTAGTAATGTCTCAATTTTCTTCAGAGTACTACTCCTGTGCTCTTGAATCATGGGGCTATAAGCAAATAATGTATTGGTGTTATTAGTGCAATCTAAAACTTAATCTAAAGCAAATCTAAAAGATAACAGAAGTGGAATATGTTTTAGAAGCAGAAAAATTATTACTGTGATACTCTTTAAGAATGTGGAGCATAGAAGTTCTAGTACTTCTGAATATTTCTGAGATAATCCACAATGAATGTTCTCTTATGAAAAATAATTTCAGGTATTATCATGCTAGTTGCTTGAGTACTACGAGGGATGTGGTGTGGGTTGTGTCATAATCTTGCATTCCCCAAAATATATATTTTTAATTTGATATATATTCATATATCTATAGATTTTCCCATCCACAAAACTAAGGACAAATTTTCCAGATTAGAAAAGAGAAATATGGTATTTCTATATATAATATGAATCTTTTATTTCTGGTGTCCTGATTTGTGCCTAGTCTTTGGGCTGGGGTAATAACTGGTGTTTAGATAGCTCTGTATCTTTCAGAGACATCCCTGCAGTTTCTGTGGCAAGTTGCCAGTTGCTGGGCATCTTTTCTGCTCCAATCATGAGACCTCTCAGTTTCTCTTTCCAGAGAGTGTTTTCTAGCCAATTTACTTAATTTCTGATGCTAAGAAATGCTCTGTGGATGTTGTGAGCCCATCAGCCACAGTGAATAATTCATTAACAAGTCACAAACTGAAATTGTTTGCAGAGTTTGTCAAACAATTTTTCTATTTTAACAACTTCTAACAGAAGGTAGTGCTGTAGTTATCAGGCATTTGGCACTGCTCTGGAGCTTTTTTGTATGGATAGTTTGACTAGTTCAGCATTATAAGAAAAAGATGTGTTTCTGTGTAACTAGGTCAGTACACTTTGAGTTTGTCAAATAAATATAAGTTTAAAAAAACTCCATGTCTCTAATTCTTTCACCTCTAATATTATTTTTTTTCTTTTAAAGTCTAGGGACTCCATCAAGTTGGATGACCTGAAAGCAGAGGTGTCACCACGAATTTCAGCAGAAGATCTGATTGATTTGTGTGAGTTGACAGGACCTAGTCATTCCAAAACACCAGTAAAGAAAACAAAGCCTAGCAAGCCAAAGCTGCTGGTGGTGGACATCCGTAACAGCGAAGAGTATCCTTCAAATCTGAGTGCTGGCCTTGCTAAATCCTGCTTGTGTCAATTACTTCCTCCTTCTCTGCAGACTCATATGTTAGAATGATACATAATGGAAAGAAAGGGACCTGGTAGAGGTGGAGTGGAAGAACTGAAGGCCAGGGGTTTTGGCATGGAGAGACCTGGTTTGCAGAGAAGAGGACAATTGTATTTTTTTTTGCCTTCCCACGTTAAGTTGTGGGTTTAGTGAAATCGCTTTGTACCAGTAGCGCAAGTGCTTTAATGCTGCATCTTTCTTTGTAGCAGGTGTTATCAGCAGACCTTCCCCATTTAATATGACCAGTATTTTGGAAAGGTGTGAGACTCTCCAATTAAATGGAAGGGAGATAGAGAAGAGTTGATAGCTCATGTGCTTTGCCAGTCCCTCAGTGGAAAACTGATTGCTTTCGAGTGTCTTCTAGCTATGTCAAGTAATGAAACGCTGTAGCCACCCTAACTTAAGTCCTCTAGTAGCTGATGATCAGAAAAGACTTAAAGGTGTTTTGGAGCTGTATTTTTACCAGGGTCACTACCCTGTCTACACCTTACTCATGTGTTCCTTTTCAGGTGCACAGTTCTTTGCATGTGGAGTATTTTTTCAATTGTTTGGGCTTGGTTTTTTTTCTGAAGTAGTGTAGTTACAGGACTGGGATTGTTTGCATTTTGGAAGGGGTAGTCCTCCAGGAGCACACATCTTGGTCAACATCCATTTAAGAGTGGAAATAACAAGACATTATTAGAGGTAACTCTAAACATTGCACCAAGTATTTGGGAATATACTTGTTATTGGTTTGTATCGCTTTTGTTGAGCATTGCTCATTTCATAATAGCAAACCTGATGTAGATTGTTTGGGGATCTTTTGTAGTCTACTCTTAGCTTGGTCTGTCACAAGTGACAATTCCTAGTGGGCTAACAATACTCAATAGAAAATAACAGAAGATTCAGAGTTTAGCCTGGAGAAAAGGAGACTCAAATAGGGACCTTATCACTCTCTACACTACCATGGTGGTGACTGGGTTAATGGTTGGACTTGGTGATCCTAAGAGTCTTATCTGACCTTAAAAATATCCATGATTCTATGAGTTTTAATCCACCTTTTACTTTGAGAAAGGAATATTATTCCTTTTACCGGTGTTTGGCTTGTTCTTAAAGGTCCCCAAGGATGAGGATTCAGCAGGCTCCTGACAGTTTTACCATGAGAAAAGATATTCTGGTGTCTAACAAATGCACCATGAGGACATTTCCCATATTGTATGTGTATTAGAAGAGTGCAGTTTCTAGACAATGAAGTGAATGATGGATCAGTGCCAGTATTTGGGCTAAAATATGTAGTAAAAATTTAAATAATGTTTAAACCTCTTTTTTTTCACCTAGTTTGTTAAAATGCCACTTTAAAAGTAATTGTATGTGCAGAGAAGCACCTCCACTAACATTTTTTTCTATTAATTTTTTACCAATGTTTATGACAAAGTATGGTGATGTAGAAAAGTAAATATTCTTTCTATTATGAAAAGGTAAATTTATTCTTTACATAGTACATGGAATTTTGTAATATTCTAAATTAAAACTGTTATTTTCAAGAAATTATTATTTTATTGTATGCCAGACTTGAACCCTTAATGTGATCTGCTGTGTAGATAAAGCAGAATGGTCAAAGCAATATAAGAAAGGTAATTTTTCTTTCACTTTCTTTTGCTTGCATGTATTATTTTCATGCATCAGTTAAGGATTCAAATTAAGTAGATATTCATGTGTCTGAGTAGTTTGACTCCTTATTTTCTGGTCTTCTGATGTTTTTTTTACTCTTGGATCTAGATTGTTGAAAATGAGGTCCTTATTATTCAGATAACAGTAAAAACACAGGTTGTTTTTTGAAAGATTATTCTCTCTTGAAGAAATTCTTTTAGACTCCAATTTAAAAGAGAAGTCTCTGGAAGTAAAAGCTATGAAAGGTTATTGTTGCTGCATAGAAAGCTTTGATACTACTGAGGTTAAATTACGTTTCTAATTCTACATGCATCATTGTCTTAATGAAGTTACTTCCTAGAAATCACCTAGGAGAAAGCAGGAGGAAAGCAGGTAATATAAAACACGTACACTACAGTCATTGCACTGAAAGGCTATTATCTGTGTAGGGTAATGGATTTATTTATAAATTCATTAATCATTCTGTAATCAGGATGAAAGGCAAGGTGTTTGCTATAATGTTTCTATAGCTTTTCCACTACCTTGATAATAGGTTCTACTCTACTGTTATATTGATCCTATTCTACTCTAGCAGACTAGATTCAAAATTTTGATTATTTCAAAATCATTTGACTTCTGTGAATTAAGTGGGTTTATGAGGCTGTTTCTCCTAGTATGAATTTCTTAACCAGGCTTTTTATTTCTGTTTCTTGAATGAGGAGCAATCTGGTGAGAAGAAATCTCCATTAGCTTGAATAGTGCACTTTAGTCACTTCTGATGATGTTTTGGTATGCTTGAAGTTTGTGGTAGACTAAAATGTCCTGCCCTTTAAATAATGGGTGGACTGAAATCCTAACATCCATCTGGTATTAAGAGGTAGGAAGTGTAATTAAAAAGGCTGTCTGGTAGGTAGTAAAATTGCCCTTGAGTGTATTGGTTTGTATGTCAGTTGCAGAAGAAAATATCTTGTGTGTAGAAAGCTGTTAAACTGTCAGCAGTTGTGAATATACGTGGGAAACCATAAGAATACCACGTTCAGTGTCCTCTTCATTCTCTCAGTAAGGAAACAGGCTTTGTGTTTGTCACACAATTTCAACGAACTAGGATAGGATCAGACTGTCTGTATGTTTCTGTGGTGTGTGTTTTAAAATGTGACAGACCACTGTGAGGTGTTTCAAAAATATGACCATTCTGTATATTTTGGTTTTGGTCTTTTTCACCATATATGCCTGTCATGCTAAACTTCACTTCCACTTTGTTTTCTAAGTGCTTGGAGAAAAGCATGAGAGGACTTCCAACAAGTATCAAACGTGCTTCATATTTCATAATAGGACCCACATGAAAGCTGAGGGATTGTTTTGTAATGAATCTCACATTGCAAGGCCAAGAGCCACCAGCCCTCTTTCCCAGTAGACCACTTTGTAACAGAAGGCTTTCTAATGAAAAGCTATTTTACACAAAACACTGTTTCAGTTAGCCAGAAATTCTTCTAAGGCTTATTTCATTAAGCACGTTAGCAGATATATTGGCAGCCTTCCATTCATGTTTTGAAAGTTATAGCTGCATACTTACGGTGTCACAGTCTGTAGCACAGAATCTTGGCCTTTTTGTTAATTGTCTTAGCAATTAGAACTTTTTTAAAAGGCTAGGTCATGTTTCTCTGAGCAGCTAAGTGTACTTAGTGGTTTAAGTAACTAAATTTGTCCAAAGTTACTTTCTGTCTAAATGATGATCATTTCAGAACCTGATCAATAGCAGTGGGAGTTACGTGGTTATAAATGGGGTTGGGGAAGGGGGATTGGCACAGATGAATGAAGGAGAGATATAATTTTCCCATTCAAAATAGAAATACACTGACAACAGTAATGAATGATACATGATCATCTTTTGTTCTTTCAAATGTTTTTATATAGCCATGTTTTTCCCACACTGTAACAATGATAATCATAAAACTAAAATTGTTATATAAATAATGAGAAACAAATGCTAATATTAGGCTAAGTCAGTTAAAGCTTACCTCAATTTAAGGCAGCTCCTTTATTTAATGGGATTCTGGGATTCAATTATAAATTTAACTAGCTTTCTGCAAGTACAGGAATAGAGTGACTAATCTCGATATTTGACATTGTTGATATTTTTGCAGAACTTTGCTGTTTCTCATCTCTTCAAAGCTGTTTTTGCTTTGAAGGGGAAAGGGGAATATTCCAGGCATGTGTGTACAGTCTATGAAGGTAATTCAGAGTTTTGTCAAGGTCATGGTAGATTTTCAAATTCATAAAAAGCTAGGTAGTAGTAGTCCAACTTAATTTTTATTTAAAAGACTTACACATTCAATATTTGTGTATAAAATCTCATTGAATGATCATTCTCTGAAACTGAAGGACAGCTAACTATGATGACTCAGAGTTGTTTGCTTTTCAATACCCATTACACACTTGCTGTTAGTGGAACTCTGATAATATACATGGTGCTCATTGTCTGGGAATCTGAGGTCATATACATTAGAATTTCAATTTGGATCAAAATTGTAGAGGATATGTGGGGGTTGACAGGAAGTTTGAGGACATTTCCTGATAATCCCTGTTTAGTTTTGGTTCTCATTTTAAGTACTTCATTCCTTTTGCATAAAACGCCTCTAGAAGAGGTGCTCCAGCTGCTTATTGGTATTTGGCTCTTGTTAGCAGACTAGAGTTGAAGTGAAATCCACAGAATTACGTATACTGGGGATATTGGCTCTTTAGCACTAAGTATTTAATTTAGCAGATCATTTTTTGTAGTGCTGTGCTGTGTTGTGTCCTTTTTGAACCAAACAGTTCTTCATTCTGTGCTTTCTTTGCTATGCAGTTTTTCTATGAAGGTTTTCTCCATATCAGGTTTGTCAAAATACTCTATCACAAAAGACCCATGGTGTTGTATCATGACAGCCAGGATGAAGAGCGGGTTCATCCTACAGTTATTCATGTACCACAGTTTTCTCTGCTTTTTAGACCTCCTTAACTGATCCTCCTAAGCTTTAACCGTGGCCACATTTCTGGCAGCATCAATGTCCCTTTTGCGTCAGCATTTACTGCAGAAGGGGATCTCATCCAGTGCCCAGCAACTGCCACACTCCAGAGCTTTAAAGGAAGGGTTGTGGTGATTGTAGGAAATGCAGTGAAGAACACAGCTGCTGTAAGTATATTGCTATAATGTGTATTTTTATCCTTAGGGATACAACAATAGCATGCATACTGGCAGAACAAAATAAATGCTAGCGTCTGGAAAATTTAGATTAGAATTTTGTGTATGATGACAGGATCTGGGGTAAAGTTTTTGTTGTTGCTCATTTCTGCTTCTGGACAAAGACATTTCCCTTCAAGTGGTCCACATCTAAGAAGGCTGATGTTTTGAAATGAAATTGCTTGATATTATCTTCTTCGGCTTTAAAATCTTCATTTTTGTCGTGTCAGAGAAGTGACATTGGCACTTCTAATGTGCATCAGTAAGAGCTTTCAAAATTGGAGTGCATTTACTTTTTGTGGTGTTAGGAAGGACACATAAGGTAAGTTGGATGGGGGCAGATACATTATGAAGTACAAAGGAAATAAGATATAATTCATATTCCTACTTGTAAAAAACAATGTATTGCCCAATTTTTTAGAATCACTTGTTCCTGCAGTTGTGCTTAGAGAAGAGGAGAATGATCCTTACTGGTAACTTTTGTATGATATTTTTATTGTCAGTGCCTTTACCTAGACACGGAGAATATTCAAACTTGCCTATTCTTTTCTGTAATTAAATATTTGATGGTGTTGAGAACCTCCAGAATAACAACTAAAAGTACATAAGTATTTCTTTCACTATACTTCTCTCAGATGAAGGAAAGTTATCTTTTTTTTTTCCAGACACTCTTAATTATGGTTTGCCTTTAGTTCACCCATTTCTTAAGCCTGTTTACACAAAGGACATGAACTGTAACCCTGATATGACAAGGAGGGCTGTGAATCATTAAAAGGTCTTCATCTCAGGAACAGCAGCAGCATCAGCACAACGCATGATGTTGATTTTAATACCTATAGGGAGTTGTAAGTAGAGGGAGAAATCCCTTTCATTAACCTGCATTTCATCATTTAGAAAATTAATTTGTGATATGTATCAGGTTTCTTAAGTAGTAACAGAGGGGGCATGAAAGAGACTGGAAATCATCTCTCATATAGTTTCAGTAATGAGTATCAAGATTTGTGTGTGAATCCAAGTAAGTTCATGATAGATATTTCATCATGAAATCAGACCACTTGAATAATCACAATTCCCCACTAAATGCTGAATGCATAAATCCCCTCTCAAAAGAACAAATGCAAAATGCATAAAATTCTAAGAGCAAAATGGAGATGATTTAAATGATGCTTTCCGTGTTTGATGTAGATTATGCAGCTGCTTTCAACAATTACATTTTAAATTATTAAACATGCAAATTTATCTCAGGAAGAGCCTAACCATTCACTAAACTCCTGAGGATTAAGAACAGGAAAAAGTAAGTTCTTTGGTGTTCACTAGTGAGTGTCTTTATGGGACATATTCCACACACTACCAAGCCATTTTCTGGCAGTTGTTTTTCACAACCAGTCAGAAATGTTTTGTCTGAAATAAAGGAACTCAGAGAGAAGAAACAACTTGTAATAATTTTCCAGGGATGAAAAGTACAGTGTGGGTTGTCAATTAAACCAAAGCCAAGAAGATATCATTTCTCCTGTATTTGAGAGAATATTTGAGAATTCAATTTGAGACAGAATTCTGATGCAAAATTAGTTGTGTTTTTTAAATGTTTCAAAAATTTTGAAATGAACATGAGATGTTTCCTTTGCCATGCAGCTAAAGAAATCTTGCAGTGTCCTTAGTGAGTGCAAGTACTTCAGTTACGTGAGAGGTGCTGTCTTATCCTCTAAACCCAGATTTTATACAGCCGAGACAATGTTGACCCAGAATTGTCAATATTATAGCTTTCCATAAAGGAGAAATTCTGCTTTGCCTCTTGATTTGCTGTTAGAGCTCTTGAAATCCTGACTAAAGAGGTTTGAGATTTAAATAGCAACAGAATACTGGATTGACCAGTTTGACCAGAAATTAATTAAATACTAAAGCCTAAATACTGGTAGGGACTCACCACTTCTATCACACCCTTAAAATACATATAAAACTAGCTTCAGGTTTAACTGTGTTGATAAAAACTTTTCTTTTGTGGATAATTTTTTAAGGTCAGTTTTACTCTGCATGGCTGCATAGAACTGTCTGCCACTCTTTATGCCCAAGGTGTGTAGCTCAGGGCTTGACAAGAACAATAGTTACTACTTTTTAAATTTTACTAGGTAATCCAATCATAGGAAAAAAAAGGTTAAAAGTGAATGCATGCAAAAAAACCCAATTTTTGTCCATGTTATAAGATGCTCAACTTTAAATGTATTTTTTCTAAACAGAGTTATGTATTTCCAGATTAAATGGGACAAGCCAAAAATTGTACCCTCTGCCATAAAGGAGAATTCTTCAGACGTGTTCACTGATATTTACTCCACTAAAAATTTGGAGGTTGGCAGTGTTACATGTTTAGTTTAAATTCATATAGGACTGAGAGGCAGGACTAAGTGGGGAAAAAGCACTAATTGTATATGGGGCTGTTTGTAGTTAAAAGGTTGAATCTTTCAATTATGCTTCCTATGAGCAGCCTACTTGGCATCACTTAAAAATAAGTTTAAAAGCAAAGTGAAGTATACTGAACAGACCTGTAGAAAAAGTCTTTTTGCACTTCATTTCTGTTTCTATTTTTTGCGTTTGATTTAGTGCTACATGAGAAAAAATTTAAATTGGAAAGAAAATGCTGTCTAGAAATTGAGATGTGAGAGGGAAAACTGAAATCTGCACCACAGCACTGTTCCAGCAAGAGGATAGGGAAGCCAGCAATGTCTCATGGTGCCTCTGGATATGACAGCTCTGGCTCTGGTTGAACACTTCCTTAGGACGGAATTAAAACAGGGTAATCCTGCATGATAAAGCCATTAATGCTACAAACCCTAGAAGTTAAATTAACAGTTTGGGTGATGTACAAGAGCATTACTGAATGCACCATTAGCAGTGTAAAAATATTCTAAAAGGGGACTCGTGGTGGTGTTTGGCTCACGCTTCTCTGGAGAATATTCCTTCCTTTAGGCTGCTTCTCATGGTGCCAGCCTTTCTTCTAGGTTTTTCTGGGCACTTGTTAACAGACCAGATATTTGTTTGTCTCTGAAAACAGCAGGAAACGTCCACTAAAAGGCTTTATGCTGGAGTTCATCAACCAGATTCTATTTTTATATGTAACTTTTGGATATGTTAAGTGGCAGCATCTCCTAAGTGAATTGAATTCCCCTTTCCCACCTCCATAGACAGGTAAACACGTTGTAAATTCCATTGTGGACAAGGGATCATCACAGTTGGGAATATAATAGTTAAATAGGCAATAGGTGTTCAACTGTAGCTTCTTTTTTGGTCTAGGACACATAACAGGTCTCCTGATTTTTGTCACTTTCCAAGTCAGAGATACAGCAAGTAAAAAGGTGGATTATAGTTATGCATATATAGGACAGGGATTATTTTGGGTGTTTTTATGGAAAGGTGACATTACTTCATCTTCCCTCCTTCAGTCAGCTTTGAGGAGCTAAGCCATTATCTGTTTCCATTTCAAACTTTTCCCTATATTACCACAGTGTTGACTGAATTTAGGAAGAAATACCTGACACTAAATCATTCTCTAGCAACTTCATTTTGACAGTGGCACACTTCTACTTCTGACACATGATTGTTTAATAAATATGTGTTTCCTAAGTGGTTTAATATATGTGCTTTATTGTCAGCTGAATGTTATAACAGAATAAAATATACAGGACACTTTAATCTGTCTAATAATTAGCAATTTATTTATATTTTGCTTGGAAAAAGATAAGCTGTAAGTCAAAACCTAAAAACATCTGTCTTTGTAGCTGGGAAATAAATTCTAAATTGTAAATTCGAATTGTTATACTGATTACTTTTTGTCTAGGTAAGTTATGGTGCTATAAATATATTGTCTGGACAACTTCTACAAGTTACTGAAGCAAAGTAGTCATTCTTATTGCTCTGCAATAAGTAATAGATAAAATACATGAATCATGTCCAAAACAAAGACAAGAAGTTCTGATTTTCCATGAGATCTTTCTGACCGTTTTCATGGCAAGAAGGGAGAGGGTCAAATTCGAAATTCTTTTTGTGTAACATATGCTTCGCTTGGAAAAAAGAAATGTTTTTTTCTACATCAGAATAGCATATAGCATTTTCTCTCTCCCAGCACACTATCAAAAATGCATTTCTGCTTGTATGAAGACTGAGACATATAGGTTACAGTGTCTGGTTACTACTGAATTTGTGTGATTTTATTGTCATCTTCCTCAGGCCTTTTAAAAACCCCTTGCCAGAGAAGCAAGTCCTTGCGTGATTTCTTCTGCTATAAACTTGTCTTAAAACTACAAATGGATACCTATGAAACTTCATAGGGTGATCTGAAGATTAGGTATCGCATAGAATACTAAAGGACAGGTGGATTTGTGCTTCTAAAGACAAATATATTTAGTTGGAAGGGCCTAATAAAACTTGTGGAGTGTCAGTAAATAGAAATTAGACAATAAACTTCTGGAGATGTTTCCACTATACATCTTTTAGACTCTGTTTCTTTGTAAATAGTTTCTGCATAAAAATGAGTGAACAATTGGAATGAAAACCCTTCTCTTTGCAGGGATAGAGGGGCCCCTTATGATTCCCAGAATGGCTCTTTCATGTTTGTTTTGTTAAGGCCCCATCCTCCCATCTGCATTCAGACTCAAAGGCTACTGGAATCATCAGAGCCTCCTTGTTGCCTTTAAAGAGGGAGAGATTAAGCTTGTATTTTGAAAAGTTTGAAAGGTTTTAGTTAATCAGCAACAGTCCTTCTGATTGTAACTCTCCCCAATACATGGTTAAGTCTTCATTATTTTATTCCATACATTTAGCCCTTTTTATTTTTGTAACATGTGTAATGTATGCATGCTTTCCTGCATGGAGAGAAAGCAGCCCAGCTGCTGTTGCCAGTACACGCTCTTCACACAGCCCGAGAGAGACACTTGGGCTGCCAGCCAGGAGTTGTGTTGTGCTGTTGTAATTCTGCCCCTGACCCTGGCTTTGGTTCATGTGCATTGAATGCCTCAGGTACAGCAGCGATGACTTAAATCTCTCACTGTTCCAGCCAGGTATGAAAGAGGAAGGGGGAAAATGCAAGATAGATCTTAGGAGCAGAATTTGAGTGTTCCTTTTCCTCTTCTGAAGTAAGTGCCACGGAAAACCGGCTAATTCTAAGACTCCAAACCAGGTTCTCTTTTTTGACTTTTACTGAGGGTGATGGTAGCAGTCATTGGAAATTTTAGTTGTTCATTTGATGTAGGTGTTGTTTGGCCTGTGTGCCTTACCACGCAGAGGTTTGGATGCTTCTGGAATGAGGAATCATGGAGTCCTTGGCTTTACCTATGAAAATACGTCGGAGAGATGCTGGCAAGCAGGATGTCAACTCTTTTCAATCATCTGGGAAATCTCGAAGGACAGGAAAGATGGCAGAGTGGTTAACCTGAATCTTGCAGTGGTGCTGTCAGGCTCCAGAGTTTCTCCAGCCATCTGTCTTGGCTGTGGTTATACTCCTTGTGGACTGCACCTCTGAAAGAGTGCTCTTGTACTTGATGGAGCTTGGATTAGCTTGTATCCATGCTGCTCAGAGCGATTGCATTATAGCATAGAATTTTCACTTTCTGGGGCTGTTTCTCAGCTCTGAGACAGTGTTTTGTGTTTCCTGGTGTTCCAGTTCAGAGAATCGGAAATAGTGATAACTGAAATAGAGATGGTAATGAACTATAAATATGTGTTACAAGTTCAAAACCTTGTGCAGGATATACCAGCTCGAATGGGGTTGGAGAATTTGGCAGTTAGAATATCTGTGCTGCTTGTCTGGAGCAATGTTGTTTTGCTTTTATCTAAACTGTATCTGAACCAGCCTTTGAAGAGGACTGACTGACTGACTGACCACTGCAGGAGGGTTTGAGTGGAGTTCGAGTAGAAACTGGAAAAAACTTGCAGTTTGGGTAGTGTTAGGAAAAAGTACTGCAAATCACAAAAAAATGTTTTTCACTATCAAGTACTTCTTTGACCATTTTTCAAGATGTAGGGCAAACCTTAGACTTGGAGGGAGGAGGTAGAATCTTCCACAAAGACTCATACTTTCTCTTTTTATATCCAAGCCAGCTGTTATGCCTCTTTTCAAAATCATAGATTTCTGTTCACTAACAGCTTTTTTATTTTCTGTTGAGTGAAAAGTAGAATTGTTTTCTTTCTGCATTTTCATTTTACATTCCATTCAACTGCAATGTGTGAACTGCATTTATTTTGGTCAGTATAAATTAGCTGTGTTACAACAGCTAAATCTCAGCAGCTGACTTTAATTTTCAAGTGCTCACTTCTACCTGGGTATTTTTTTAATGTATATAATTTCTAGGTGTAAAATTTAAAATACAGGTGTTTAAAATTTATTACTTGAAGAAATTTGACTGTTTACTCTTACTTTCATTCTCAGTAAAACTTACTCCGAAACCAGCTATTAACTACCTGTTTGTGTAGGCTTATTTTCAAATCTCTTCATCTATGTCCTTTAAGTTACTGCTGTGTTTTTGTACTGATGGAATGGAAAGCGTTCCCTTTTGGCCAGATCTACGTGTAGAGAATTTTCCCTTGATCTTGGTAGAGCAGTTGGTTCTATGTTCCACCCCTCCCACCCCTTAGTATATGTTTGCATCAAGTTGTCCTTTCTGTGGTTTTTTTTGCTTCCATTCACTTTTTGGTAATACTACAACCAACAACTAGGCACTGTTTTGCTGTTATGGGAGGTTTTAGATTCCTATGTTTTCCATGGTGTTAAAGTGTCCTTTCATATATGTCGAACTCTTTCATATAAGAAGTAGCTGACTAAAAATAATCTTGTGTACTGGATCTGTGTTTTGAGAGAGTTGTTAAAAAAAGCTGCAGACTGATCACTTTGACTATTGAGCTTTCAGAGAAATGTAGGTGAGCTCTTGGACTGAAATCACACAGCAAAATAGACTGCAGTTCCTGAGAGGTTTATGTAGCATGAGTTTACAAGTGGAAAACTAGAAATAATCTTGTGGCAATGAATGAATACTACAAAATTTGGTTGATACTTCTCCTCCAACTTCTGTTTTTCTTCTGACTCTTTCAGAGTGTGCTGTTAATATTTATACCATGGTAACACTTGTCACAGCAATCTTTTCTGGTATTCCAGTGCAGTATGTTACTCCTCCTTCCCTCCCAGCGTGCCCCTTAATTAAAGCCTGTCACGAGGATGTCTGTGAAAGTGAATAATGTGTACATAGCAACCCTCATGGCTGGCCTGAAGGGTGCTGGGAGTGGGGCTGCTCAAGCTGTTGTGTTCTTAGAGTCTGTGCTGTAGACAGTCTGAAAACTTGACGTGCCTGGCATAAGACGTGCAGCATTTGAAAGCTGTTATTTTGCTGCTTGGAACAGGGTAGTAGAAACATTTTGATAAATTCTCCAATGTGCAGATCATTAAGGTTCTTGATGGTGCTTAAAGGAGCAGTCCTGTTATGTTATTTATATTCAGAGCATCACCAAGACAGGATAAAATGTTTAATGTTTGCCCAAATTTTGGTATGAATTTGCTGTGATCTTGTCTGTCTTTAAAAGCTTGACGTGTTGTATCTGCATTAAGGGTCTTAAATGACTACTTTCAAATGCAAATTGAAACTTCCTGGCTTAATTATGCTCACCAATAAGGGTGTTGTATCTGGAATCAATGGATGCATTACTGAATAGAGGAACTGTGTATCCAAAGTCATCATATAGTAGTCATTAAACAGGTTTCTCGCATATTCATCCTTTCATATGTAATATTTGCTGTGAAAGCAGCAAGAAGAATTTCAATTTGGAAGTTCAGTTTAAACATTAGATGCAACCAGGGAAAACACGGCAACTGAACTTGGGAATCTCATTTTGAGGAAAGACCACCTGAAGCAGAAAGTAAAAAGTTTAAAACCCTTGAAGCCGTTCCTCGGATAGGAACAACTCCCATTTCCCCCAAGTAGTCTTCTTGTCTGAATGAAAACAAAAGCATTACAGAGGAGTGTGATCCATTTGTGGTATGGGGAAAGATATATTTCAGAAGTTATGTCAACACAAACATTTGATAAATTTGAGAAGATTTAATCCTATAATAATCCATTTACTGAAATATATCTCCGTGTAATGGAAATTCAATTGTACACTACCTTTGGATGTTTCAATACATCTCTCTTAAAAATGTAGGTGCTTTACAGGTTGCTAAGGATGATGTAACATGTGCTTATCTCTTCACCATGTTATTTTCAGTCTTAACAGCACCTTTTTAAATTGGATTATTTGGTAAACTACAAACTACGTATTCAGGTGCCTGTTAGTAAACTTCTAGTTGACACTTTATGATGGCATTTATAAAGGAAATAGAGCCCCTGTATGCATTCCAAGATGGCAGTTTCTGTTGTAGAAAGTCTGGGGCATTCATTCAGAAGAGCACCTTTGGATTTTTTTGATGCATGAAATTTTGCTCTTTTTGGATCACTGATTTTACCTTTTTTCATCTTTTTAGAAAACTTTTTTTTTAAATCTTCATTTCATGGATTCAGGGTGCTGATATTTGGCATAACTGAAGGTCAAATTGGGTAGAAAATCTGTGTAGCTATTTCAAATAGTCCTTCCACTCATGCCCCTCCATCAGTGCATACACCAGGAATAACACTCCCCTGTGTTTTGAAAATACTGGCTTCATAGAGTGTATTTTGGCAAGGCAAGGTACCAGGTGGTGTTGGAACATTTCAGAAACATGGTGAACAAGTTCCTGGTCTTGTCTGCTTCAGACAGGCTCCTGCCTGGGAGAGGGTGGCAAAGACATGTACAGAGGAACAGAACTAGAGAAAGTCAAACTTTTAATAAGGGAGGCTGCTGTGCTAGTAAGAGGCTATTTCTAAGTCTATGCTTTACCAAAAGTTACTGTTTCTACTTTCAGTGAAAAAATGGAGGAAGGCAGAAGGTAAAACTAGGAATATCTTTAATCGGATCAAGTCCTATTACCGTGTGACTTAAACCTGGAGTCTTCTCTGCATTGCCTGGGCAGATGTATGTGCAAAGCTCTTGGAGGCTGATACTGGGAGTTGGATGGCAACTCTCAGCTTATGTCTATGTGCCTCTAGGCCCTGACTCGCAGCTAATTCCCACACTAGTGAGATACTGATAGTAGTACATTTCCTGCTCAGTGGTTTTTCCCTGCCTGGATGTTCAGCTGCAATATTTTGAACTGTGTTTGCAACATTTCTCACTGAAACTAGGCAGACAACAGCAAACAGTTCTGTGACAACTTAAAAAAAAAAACCTAGGAAGTTCATCTTCCGGTATATCATCTTGTGCTCTTGTGCTTTCTGCCCATCATTTGCTACCAGCCCCAGATTTTGCAGTGATTGCTTCCCAGAGGCCCTGCAAGAAGCGATGAATTCGTCACTACAAGATTTTAAAGTAACCTCGTCATATGCAGCAGGGAAAATGTATTTTTACATCATTGGTTACTAAAGCAGTTCTAAAATACAGTGAGACACAGGCCTTAATGCTCAAACCCCAAGTGCAAGGCATTTGTTTGTGTATTCTCTTTGAAGATTACACTGAATGGTAGTTATATTAAGGTTAGGGCATTCAAAACACTTGGAGCAGAGTTTACAGTTTATTATCAGCTTTTTAAAATTATCAGTAATCAGAGAGTGGAACATCTCTGTTGGCACATGGGACATTGTACTCAGGAAATAACATAGTGCTTCCTGCCAGCCTGAATGCTTGTTGCCATTTTTCATTTCTGCTGGCTCTGAGCAGCACTGGTGTCCAAGACAGAGCACTGCCCATTAGCCACAGGTGGAGAGCACTGTGAGGTGACAGATATGTCCATGTGAAGTAGAGATGTCTGGTAGGAGTATTTCACTAGGAATTCAAACTATTTTTGTAGTTCATGGTATGCACAGCTGAGTGCTATCTTTGTCTCTACTTTACTGTACGCCACATTTTTATGGACTGTGATTAAGCAGGAGGTATTAGGACTCTCCTTGTGATATCTCTGTGCATATTGCACCACCTGTGCGCCCAAGAACCTTTCTAAAAGCATAGCATTTACTTAGCTCATGAAAGCTGACATCCACATATGGTGTAACTTTACTGTCAGCTGCTTTGATTGCTTGATTGCAGGGATTTTTTTATTTGGTTCTTTGACTCCTGTACTGAATAACCCAAACCGATGGGGGAACAGATGATTGAACTTCCTTATGGTCTTCCTAGGCAACTACCTGAAACAAACTTAACAGCCAAAATGTTTACAGTGACCTATTACTCTGCTTCAACAAGTCCTCAGTGCTTACAGGTCATGTACTAGTTGCTCACTCCCTGGTTAAATCCATCCTAAAACACAGAGAAAGGAATGCAGTAGCTATGTTTTACACATAAGTGGGCAGAATTCAGTTCCTTGCATATATAAAATACCTTCAGTGTGATGCAAAGGTTCTGGCTATGGAAGTTTAAAACTTTGCTACTATGAACTCTGACTTGTTAAAGAGATTATTTCAGGACTTGCACTTGCTCAGGCAATTATGTAGTACATCTTGTTCTGCCTCAGTATCTGTTACACTATAACAGGAGGAAAGTAAATGAAAAAAGAAATCTCTTGTATTGAGTTTGATTGGGGTGCCCACAGCTGTTCTTGAGTTGGTAATTTAGTTGTTTGAATAAAGTTAGCTATCTGGACATCACACTTGCACAGGTTCTCAAATAGCATCACTAATTATTTTAAAGAGTCAAGAAGGGAAAAGCAAATTTTTTGCATAGCCCATTGGAAGCACTCAATGATTTTACAAATGCTTTTGGATTTGACAGCCAAGTTTAAAGCAACAGTCTCAAAGACTGGGATGGCAGAGCAATCTATCAGAGCTATTGGAAATTAGGTAAGACTATTAGTTTCTCACTGATTAGTCTGTTTTGGTGCTTGCTTTTTAATGCATCGTAGTCAGTATATAGAAAGCAAGTTTGACCTGGAATGCACAAAATACTGTTCCTTCGGGTTGGATTTTGGTATTCTGAAACACAATTTTGATTTTTTTAATCATAATTATTTTGATATACAAAGTATCTTTGTTGGTGTAATAATGTTTCATAAAGTTACTATGTGGAAAGTGGCAATTGCTGTGTTTGATGGCAACTGTTGTGGTTTATGGCATGAACTAGTTGAGGAGAGAGGCTTTCAGTGGTGGGAGAATACCTGCTTGCACTGTTTAATCTGCCCGTGGGCAGATGGGTGGGAGCAGGGAAGATTAAAGATGATAGATCCCAAATTCATATCTGACATCTGTGAGATCAAGTCGCATCGGACAACTTTGACAAGGTAAGCAAATGACTGTACCATCCAACTGTGATGCTTGTACACTTGGGAACCTACAGGAAACAGCTGGGAGTTAGATTAATGCACAGAAAAATATCTGTTAGTTCATGCTTTGAGAGAGGCTCCAGTGATTGCCCTGAGATTAAACAGTCCTGTTAGAATGAGGTAGAATCCTGCCTAAGCAGAGATAAATAAAGTTCAAGGTTATTAGTGTGACACTTCCATGACCACAAAATTCATCCCAGCTGTTTCAACACACTGACCTGGGCTCCTGTGTTGGACTAGTTGGTGCAAAAAAAGAACTTAAAGGGTCTGATATTTTTGTTTAATTTGCCTTATTTAACACGAAGTTATTATGATTTAAGGACTATGATATGCAGTGGGCTAATGATACATTTGTTTCAGTTTGCAGCTCATCTAGTGAAAAACAAGTACCCAAGGGTCTGCATCCTAGATGGAGGAATCAACAAGATCAAGCCAACTGGTCTCCTCACGGTTCCTTCTCCCCAAATCTAAGCGACTGTAAAACATTCAGGACTATCTGTCTGAAGAGGAGAGTCTTACCTACAACACAGATATCCTGAACCTAAAGGGCATTATGGCATCTTCACCATACAAGATATCCTGATGATCAGTGTCTTATCCTGCAGCTGTAGAACCCAGGAGCTTTGTGTTTGTTCCTTAGTATAGAGCTTCAGTTGGAGCTGAGCAAAATTTAAGTTTTCCAAGAAACCTCTTTCAGCACTGATGTAGTGCAGAAGTGCTTGGGCAAGTCTGAACAAAGAGAGAGGACCTCATCTGGCTTTTGGTATCTTCTATTTCTGTGGAGCAAAACTAACTGGCACTTGATGGCTGTAAGGTGCACTTAGATTATTTGAAAAATTATTTTACTGTGAATGTTTGAAGTATGAAAAAATGAAACTGCACCATGTATATTGTGTGAAAAAGTGTGTTCTCTAATATTTTAAAAGTAAGTGCTGTATCTTGTGATCTGCTTTATTTCTGAGAAAGCATTTTTCATCTGGTTTGGAAATAAAGATGTGTCCCAAATTGGAAGTCAGTCTCAGAGCTGCTGCTGAGTCAATCTAAAATCTGTCAAAAGATGGAAAATTTCTTCTACTCTGTGGTGAATTTAACAGTCTATTTCTATAATCATATCAAGTGTAACAATTTCTGAAACAATTACACTTACCAGAAAGGGGTTTTCAACAATACTGTGTCTCAGGACTAGGAATCAATTCTTCTGCCAGTACTAGTGTGCTTCCATTTTAGAAGCTCATGCCTTGAAAGGAAACATTGCAATTTTAACTTTCATGTGAAAACATTCTAGAATAATCACTCTTGTATGAATTGGAAGTTGAGAGTTTTCTTTGGCCGTCTACTCTTTCAGCTAGTGGTGTCAATTTTCTTGTCAATTTTCTTTTTTTAAAGTCCTTGAACATGAACTTTAAAACTGACAGATTGAGACAGCAACCTGTTTTTGAACTAGACTGGATGCAAGGGCCGCAGATGAGTGAAAGCAGGCTCCCACAAAGGGCACAAGGTGGCTGTGCAGTAAAGATGTGGGAATTACTTTGCAGTAGACTGTAAAAAGCATTTAAAGCATAAAGGGCATAAACATAAAGGGAATTGGCATATCTCTTGCTGAGAAGCTGAAAATAAACCTGATTCAGACAAGTACCAGCTTTCAGGCGATGTGGGGGGAAAAAAAACCAACACCCTAATTCTTCCCCCTCAAAATCCCAGGTTAGGTTTGCTATCTTGTCAGGTCCATTATTCTAAAAGTAATGGCGGAGATGGGAGGGAGACTAGGAAAATAAAAGGATCTGTCTCCAAGAATGCTCCTTGAAAATATTACATTTAATCCAGGAAAACCAGTTATGATAATGTAAGACTGTCAGTATGGCACTGAAATGAAATGGGAATGTGGAAGAATGTGTTTTAGAAGACAAGAAAATGTTAGATTTATCTTTTTACATTTTTAAAGCTGATGCGACATGAGGCTTAAGAATCACTGAAGTGTGAGGATTAAAATGTATTTTGTGAAATTAACAAAATGACACTAAAGACCTGTTCACCTGGTTACAGTCACATATTAGTTTGCATTGTGAATTTGACACCCTGTTCTTTATTATTAGAGCATCATCTGAGACATGTCAGTTTCCACAATACAAGCTCACTGTAGAGTAATGAGGATTTGCTCTGGAGATGGGATTATTGTATGCCTTATTTGAGGATTTTATATCAGGAATAGTTTTTAATTTGGCAAACAGAACTTTGCAGCACTTTATTTTGTTTTCCTTCTGTCACAACGGGTTTCCAAAACTGAGGGTTCTCAGAGAGGAGTGGTCAGTGAAAGGCTGGGAACATTGTCTACAAATCACAGGCAACCTAATCACTTGTTCTGTGGAGTTTTTTAGTGTTGGTGGTTGTGGGGTTTGTTGTTTTGGGAGGAGTTTTTTGAGCTGAAACGGTGGAAGATGAGATTTTGTGAAAGGTGCTGAAAGAGGAAGTCTTCGTTCTTTTAGTGGGGTAAGCAGAAGGTTTTGTAGAGCTCTTGAAAGATTTCTGGAGGCTGGGTTTATCAAACGTACTTTTCTAGAAGCATGGTTTGTCCAGCTGTACCATTGTCATTCTCTGTTTTAGACTGCAACTGGATGCCATAAAGACCTAGTAGGAGAAAAAAAACCCCAGTATTAATGTTCCATGCCTGGTGTCTTCTGCTGCTAGCATAAAAATATCCTAACTAAATATTTCCCACTGTTGGGCCTGGAAAATGCAGCCTCTCCTAGTCCGTTTTTTCCTACCATTTTAAAATCATCCCAAATCAGTCCCGGCCACCTGGGCCTATAGCTTCCTGCAATGACAGCCATATTCCCAGAGGATACTCAGGTGGGCTTCTAAAAATGCAAAGGAATTAAACCTTCTTTTGGCTGCCTTAGACCCATTGATCATTGCAGAGTATTAAACAATTGCTGCTGACACTTGAGTGTCCTTCTTCAGATAACATACAGTCCTGTGAGCTTTTTACTGCAGTTTGCATCTAAGTTCCTTGGGTTTCTTTTTGTTTTTACAAGTGGATATTTGTCCTGTTTGGTCCACTTTTTTGGAGCAAAGACTAAGGCTATTTGTTCTTATCTGAGGAACCTCCCTTCCTTCACCCATTTTGTTTCCCTTTGTTCCTGGTTTCTCCATGTCTAGGTTCCTTGTGACCATGGTACCTTCCCAGTTCAGGATGGGAACAACTGAGCTAATGTAGCAGAAAAGAGGAAAGTTACAGTGTTTACTTCACTCTAACTTTCACTAATCTGGTTTGCTTAAGGTATTTTTGGTTTGTTGATTTTGGGGAGTTTGGTTGATTTTTGAGAGGTTTTGTTCTTTTAATTTAGCATAAGTTTTCCCTTTCAAATTATGTTCTCCCCACTGGTAGTCATTTTTGGTAGAGTCTTCCTGGTATTTGAACTAGAAGCAGTGACCATAGCAGCTGGGCAGACGCTGGTATGTATTCTTTCACGTAGGTAATTCATTTTTCTGATTTCCTGGATGATCGCTAGAAGTGCTAAGGGCTAAATAATTTGTCAGAGTGGGTAAGGGTTAAATTTCATGTGATTCTTTCCTTGCTTCTTTTTGCCAGTTTTAATCTGCCCTTGGGCTTACTGACAAGACCACTGCACTTCAATGTGTTGCCTGTGCCTTAGTGTATTCTTAATCTGTGTAGGCACCACACAGTGGTATGATGTTATTTCTGTGACCTTCTGGATGTCACTATCTACGCTTCCTTTGATATTTTAGCCAGCTAAGGAAGACGTCTGTTAGATTATCTCTTAGCTGGACTTCAGAGCTGTATGACACAAAACTCAACCAAACAAAAAACCTCAAACGATATGAGTTAGTTCTTCAGCAGCTGCATCAGTCATGTTGTTATTGAAGGAGGTACTGTGAGAGCCTGTTAGTTCTGTGGCCTGAGACGTACTTGCTCTTCTTATTTACAGGGTGTGAATGTTGTACACAATATCCCTTTTCGAGAATGAATTTATGTTTGTACTTTTAGTAGCTTATCAAGTTCATTCAGTTAATATAAAAAATTAGGTATGTATTTACTTAGCTTTCACAGTGTTCAAATTGAATTACTAAGAGGTCTGGGAATTGTGTGGGACTGAGTATGGCCTTTTAATCTCCCACTTCCAGTTATCTTTTCTTTGCTGATGAGTTAGACTGGCCTCTCCCGTTGTTATGTTAGAAACTTTACTGTCATCAGTCTTATCTTGCTGTTTTTAATTCTTTTTGTTGGGCCCAGCTTGTGAAAATTGAAAGAATTATTATTTTTCCCAAAAGAGTGTTTGTTCCAGGAAAGTAATGAAACTTGATCTGTGCTGACTGAGCTAACATCGGATTTGTATATTTGACTAGCAAAATTGCAGATTTTCCTTTTTCTTTGAATCCCAAGCTATAATGCTGGTATTGTCAATCTTTTAGATTTCCAGACTTAGTAGAAAGCTAATGCCAGAAATTGCATGCTCATTTGGAAATAGTGTTTCATTTGCATTTCAAGTAACCATGAAGCTTTAAGTTTGCTACTAGTAGTGTCCTTTAAATAATAGCACCAAAATACTGTTGGACAACAGTCTCTATTCTATGACAACAGAGTCTGTATTCCATTAATTTAGGTTTAAAAATTCTTCTTGTGCTGCCATAAACACATGCGATTGAACATAATTCAATATTGTTGTATGTCTCTCATTATATCAACATTTAATAAACCAGTTTTATACAGAATATAAAGAAAAACATAGAATCAGTAGAGGGTTATTACCAGTGAATCACTTTGTGAGTATTTTTTGTAAAGCCTTTTCCCAAAATTTGTTGAACCTTAATGTAAATCCATGTTCAGATTAATCTCTAATAGTGGCCTTTCATGTAAAGGTAGAGAGACCCCAGTACATGCACTCCTGTAATTCACATATTTTCCTTCCCTGGTGATAGGTCCTTATGTGCTTCAGGAGCAGGGACACCAAGTTTGCAGACACAGTAATCTGTGTAAAACAGCAGATCCAGTAAAGCAATGTGGTAGTCATTGTATTCAATGGGAACAATCCAGGGAAAAGCTGCAGATTACTGCTTTAATTAGTATTTCCTAACTGAAGCAGTATTAAATGTCTCCTCTTTGCCTGTATAGAATTATCTGGCATTACCTCATTTTAGAGAGAAACAGCATCTGGTGGTATCAGCTTTTTTCAGCTGAGCTGGCCAAAGGAGTAAAACTGAGAGCACAGAACAGGTACATACAATAGTTATGGGGTTTTAGGAAATCCAGTGCATATGGGAGTAGCTTGAGTTATCAGGCCATTATTGCCTTCCTTGCTACAAACTTTTGATATGTCTTGTATAATCTGGGTGACTCAGTCCCCCTCACTAAAACAAGCTCGTAACATTTCCTTATTTCACTCAGTGTAGAAAAAAGATACACAGTGAATACTGTGACCACAGTATGGTGTGTGAGTATGAGGACAGTGCAGACAGCAAAGAGTAAATATGTCTTTCCAAGGAATAAACTCTTTGGAAGCCGAAGGTAGATGACAGTATGAGTTCTCCATCACTAATTTAGTAAACAATCCTTTCACTAGTAAGTACTGTTAATGAATGAATTTCTCAGATTGCCACAAACAATTCACAGCTCCTATCAAGAATATACTAATAGTGATTTATTATTTATTAGGTATTACAAAGCTTGTTATAAATTTTGGTCAGCTACATCCAGCAATAATGTTAATGGTATATAATAAACAGTCTGGTATAGTTAGGCTATGATAAAATAGGATGTATTTTCAATGACTACAATACTTAGATTTTACTTAAATGTTAATGAAGACTGGTACTTTTTGTAAATTTAGCCAAATACCAATATCTACAGCCCTAGAATACCTGGAATAAAACCATAGCCTCCCTTACAAAGCAGAGGTGAGAGCATAATAAAAAAAAAAGTATTTTTAGTTTTGATTATCAGTTCTTTTTGTTCTTTTAGCAGTTCAAGTGGGTTTGCATTGTGTGCACAGAGTAACGTGTAGGTCAGTTTGCATAGTGCTGTTCTGTCCTGCTATGGCTTGGTAAGGCATGAAAACTCTGCCTGGCTCAGCAGTAGTAAAATGTCAAATTCTTTTTGCTAACAGTTTTCTCACAGCTTCTCAGTAGGGAAATACAGGCACTGAGGCCTGCATGAAAGTATAGCAGGGGGGTCTAATCTCACTGATGTGCTCATATGCTTCACTAAAATACCACAAGCTAGGAAGTGTCAAGGTTTTTGGATGTATCTTTCTCTTCCTATCCCATCCACATTTTCTCCACTTCAGATCGCTATTAAAAGGACTCAGTGAGAAACAAATAAGTCTTGGTAACAGGGATAAATCTAGACTAGAATTTTTGAATTCAGTGTCATGGAATCAATCATGTGATATTTAGCCTTTAGTAGTAGTCATCATTTTAGACAAATTAGCATGGGATATCCTACTATTACTCAGGTTTTCGTAGTTTCAGACTGTGTACTTGTTTAAATTGAATATATTCATCCTCTAAGTATTCCTGACATGTTCTCACAGCTGCTGGAAGACAGGGTTTTTAGCTTTAAACTTTTCTCACATGGCATTCTCACAGGAAGCTGACTCAAAACAAGCCTGAGCTGTGCTTTTGTGTTTTATAATGACATCCATAGAAAGAACTTTATTTTGTTTGGGGGCTAGTGTGTAGCGTGTGCCACTTTTGTCCTATCTTCTGCTGTGTAATTATAATTATTACTTTAGAAGTATTAAACGGTGAGTTTCAGAAACATACTTTTAGGGAGCACACAGTATTTAGCTTCCACAGAAGAGGTGACATTTTGTCAGTTAATTTGATTTGGTTCAGTTGCTACCCTAAATGCATTTTTTTTTCTCAAGTCCTTTGAAATTTGAATGAGCTAATATCTCTGATTTTAAATCTTTGTTTTAAGTAAAGCTGTTATTTCAAACAGCATTGTTTCCCCAGCCTCAAAGAAAAAGGTGACATCAGGTGTAGGATGTTGTCCTCAAGAGAGGAACTTGGTGGCTCTCAAGTATTACATGTCCTCAGTGTGGAACCAGTTCAAGGGCAGCTCTTCAGCAACTGGAATGCCCATACTCCAGGTCTGGAGAGATGCCCCATGTACAATATGTACCTGGAAGAAGGAACATGGAGAACTTAGTGTAAAACTTTATGGGTATATATGTAGCTGTAATATGTGTATGAATACAGCAATATAGTTAGCAAACAGCTTACTTTAAAGTGAAAAGGTTGTTAAAAACTGCCAGCTCCTTTTGGAGGATACTCTGAACCTAGTTAGAATAGCTCAAACAGGTTGTAATAATTAAAATTTCCCCTTTGCAGTAATTGTATAGGCGTGCATTGCATGCACGTACACAGGAATCCAAGGGCTTTACTAAACCAGGTAAGTCGGCTCGTCACTTCAGAGAGAAATTTTCCAATTGCTTTTCAAGGAGAAACAGCAAAATGGGCAGTTAGAACCCAGTGCTGTTTCACTGTATCTGAGCTCAGTTGTTCTAATTACTGCTTTTGAAATGCTTTGTGCCTCTTGGTCCTATATGTGCAAATATGCACTTACCCTACATTTCTTCTTACAGTCCTGTAGATAAACCAGTATTTGCCTGGGCTTCTTGGCTGTCTGTCATCCTGCCTGATAGAGCTTTTACTGTGCACTTTACAGGCCCTCCCTCTCTCCCTCCAGGATTTGATTCAGCTTTTCACAAGCCCTTACCTTTAGCTCACCTTCTCTATTGGAAACATGTGATAAGTTTTCTTTCCCAGGAGAGTTTTTTATGCACTCGCTGTGTTTCCTGTTCCTGGAAGCTACTTGTTCCTTATTAGCAAATACCTGAAGCCACTGACGTGGGAATTCTGGGTACATGAAATGAGATTGCTGCTGTGCACAGTGGATGGAAGGGAGGGAGAAGTGGAAAATTCCTCTCAGTGCCTCCCTTGGAAAGGCAGCCTTCCCGTGATGAATCACCGAGAGAAGTTTTCATGATGATGGATGAGAACCAGTGGGGGTAGCAGAGAGAGTTGAAGGCATCAGGGAGTTAATGTCTAATTACTCTTTCCTGGCAAGGTAGAATAATTGAAACGTAGAGCTGGTGCTTCAAGCTACGGCCTCTTGCTCACTGCTCGTTACAGGAGCACCATTCCCTCATGGGCTGGGGCTGCTCTTGGGTGAGCACATCCTGAGACTGTGTCATGAACTGCCACCTCCTCTTCTGGTAAAGACAAGGTGGTCGCCTTCTTTCTTTTTTGCTGGTTTTCTTTTTTTTCTTCTTTTTTTTTTTTTTCCCATTATTGGGAAAAAAGAGGCAATGGAAAAATTCAAGCAGCTCTAATATATTTGCTGCACATAACAGTTGTGTGATAAATGGTCACGGTAGCAAGTAATCTAAACATATGGATATTAGGAATCTCCACTGTACACCTGTTCACTTGCTGCAATGCTGTGTTGTCCTGTAGCAGAGCCTCACCTGTTCACAATGTAGATTACTACAGCACTGGACTTCTGCAGTTTTGGGCAGCAATATCAGACTTGTGTCTGTGCCACCAGGTGTGAACCAGGTTAAGAAAAGGTTATTTCATGCAACAGAAACAGCTTCTTGTAACACCCAGCCAGTTTTCAGAAGTCTCCAGTTACTTACATGGAGGTCTTGCAAAAATCTGAACCCTTTGTTAAACTGGGTCTATATGGGACCCAAGTTCCTGAAAATCAGGCCTCCACACTCGCTGCTAAACATTTAAAAATCTGAACTTAAGCTTGGAAAATTTGTCCTCAAAAGGCTCAGGATTTACAAACACAGTCTGTAAATGATTTCAGTGGGAAATGCTGGCAGAGCCATCCCTCTGGTGTTGTTAACCTGTTTTGCAGACCACCCATTCTGTCTGTGCAGTAGAACAAGCCTGAGTGAAGCATTAATTGATGAGATTTGTCCTTACTGATCTCATTTAGTTGATTAAAGGAAAAAAAAACCTCCTGTACCTGTTTTCCTTGTGAAATCTTAGACTGACTACAAAATCCTCCCAAAGTCTCTGCTGACCCTGTTTCAGATTTCATTTTCAGGGGAGTGCTTTTTAATAAGAAACCTTAAGAAGTTCAGATATTAGCAGGCATCGAGATTGCTTTCTTCACTGTTTTAGTGATTCAGCAAGACACAAAGATGATCAGAGGCACCCTCCAGTTGAAGATAATGTCATGACTCCTAGCTTTAAGCTAGACCTAGGTGCAAGTTCCTTAAATGCTTTATTCTGAGCTGGCTAGGAACAATTAGCAGGGATGGTCAGAAATTAAGCTTTGCCTGAATTCACTCAAAGACCTGAGGGATTTCCGCTACGTTGTTTTGTTTTATTAAGCCAAAATTAAAAATACCTCCTATAGCCAGAGCGCCTTAATCACACTAAGGAATAGCTGTTAGAATAATAATAATGATGGTACTTCAAGGGAAAGAGGAGGGGGTAGAAACAATCAAAACCAAATGGAGAAAGGCCATCCATCAAAGATATATTGAAGGGATGTAAACAGCCCTGAGAGTACACACACCAGTCCTGGAACTTCTGTTCAAGCAGCACATCCCATTTGTGAGCAGTTACTGTCAAGAGGTTGGAGGAGCCTTTCTTGTGTGTAGTGGTGGAGCTGCAGTCTACAATTAGGTAATGTTTTGTTTCAGGGACCTGCTCTAGGGGAGGTACTGCTTGTGTAAAGGCTGCCTTTACTCAGATTTAGAGGTGGTGCAGCTTCCAAAGAAAAAAATTATCTCATTAACTCTTGGCGAGGAGACGGTGTGCAGCCAGAATGCTCAGCCAGTGCTCAGCATGGTCTTTGTCACATAGTACAATTTGTAATTGCTGATTACTTTTTGGCTGATGTTGAAAGCCTGCCTGGAGTGCAAAACAGTAAGTAAGCATCCTCCCCCACCTCCAGTCTAGTTCAGTGGGAGCTTCACAGAAGAGGCAGCCAAGTCTGGCTGCAAGAAGGGCTTGTAACCTTTGGTCATATCAAACTCTCCAAAACTATAAATTAAATTCCAGAAGGATCATACTGTAGGTAGGTTTTGTCTGTGAGTGCACCTGTACTTCATACATTTTAGAAGTGTTTTTTTCCCCTCTCTCCTCTATTTTTTTTACCAGCTATTTGAGTGCCTGGGTTTGGGGGGATTTTCTGGGTGGTTTTTTAGTGGTCTTCATGGAGCTTGGGAAACTATGGGATTTCTCATACATAAGTGCATCCACTGTAGGATTGTTCTTGCTTGCAGTCAAGAAGTAACAATTATCCAAGCATATTTTTGGAATATTTGGAAGGAAAACAGTATTTGGACCAAAAGCTACTATTTATTGTAGCTTTTAAAAGTGGAAGTTTGGAAACTAAGGAAGTTGAAGTTACATTGCTGTCATCAAGGTAGTTAAAAATTTGGACAGCTCATGTCAGTGTAAACAAAGGAGTGTGCAGAAGACACAGATACTGAGGAGAACAGATGTTCTACTCAAATTTGTCCATTGCTCAGTCAAACTCATTCAGCAAATGCTCAGTCTCTAACCCCGGTTCCTTCTTAGGCCTGTCCTGCATGCTCCCAGTTTTTAATCTTGCATGTGAACGTTGTCTGTCTCTGCCTGCCTTCTTCCCCTGCCTCATTTCCCAGGTACATGTATGCTCCTGGAAGCAGAGATGATGCTTTTAGAGACTGAATAGTTGTGGCATCTGTTATTCCAAGTGGATAACCAAGGGGTTTTTAAAGAGAATGCTTCCAAACCTAATGACATAACAATTAATTATAAATGGCAATTTCTCTGAAATCAAAGAACAGTTTGAGAGAGGGAGAGGGAGAATCAGGCCTGCCAAAAATTCTGCTCTCACCTGTACAAATGGCAGTTAGTAAGAGTAAATGTTGGCCAAATTGACAGCAATTTCTCTAAGTTTTTTTGGGGCCCAAATGGCTACAGGGAAAAGTTATTTCATTATGCCCTGTGCCCTATAATATAGGCTAGGCTTATTTTGTTGGAAGATATTAGGGGGCTATTCAGAATTCATGACTAATTAGTCAGGAGACAAAAACAAAAGTATTTTAGCATAGACCAAAATTAATTTCTATTTATCAATCCCCCCTCCCCCACAGATTTATGGAGGTGTCTGTCCAGTTGGCCTCATAGAGAGGAACTGCTGGGGAAACATTGCTCCCTCTCTGTTGCAACTGTTCCTAACACAACAACAGAACTGGGAGGGTACATGAGAGCTGTTGATGCTGCATGAACTGAATCCCCAAGTTGCTGTCATGGTGGAGTACTTCTTCCCTCTTCCAAGGCAAATTAACAAAGCCGGTGCTCAAATGAACGTCCCTGTGCACACTGCACTGCACATCTCTCAGTAAACCAAGCAAAATCCTGCACAGTTTTAATGAAAATGGAAGACAGCCTTCATTTTAATAGCTAAAAACTTTAAGGAACAGTTTTCCAAAGAGGGTAAGTCTGGGAAACTAGACTGCCTAGTCACCAGGTTGTTGTTGAGTTGGCTCATACTGATGATTCCTGGGTTGCTGACATATGTGAAACACCAGAGCTGTGAAGGGAGAGAGCCTTGGTGATGCTGACAGGTTGGCTCACAGTGGAGCATCTTGTGGCAGGATTTGTTTTGGTGAAGGCTGGAATTCATGTGTGTGCTGTATGTGGCATATATATTCTGTTTTGACAGAACCAGTGTGTGGGAAGATCTTTGTACTTGCAGGCTGCATAACTAAGGTACAATGATTTATGGTGATACGTGGAGGGATCATTTGAACTGTAAAGGTTTTCTCTGGGGAAATCTGAGATAGCAAGGTAAATTAATGCTTTCTGTGGAGATTAATTATACAAAATTATGCTTAATTAAAAGGAATATTTTACTGTAGCTTAATCAAAAAATCCAGAGTCTTCAGTATCCACATGGGCCTCTTCAGATATCAGTGGGGCTGGAGAATACTGACAGTGCAGGTGGGAGCTACAGTCAGGTATTACTGGAAGAGTTTGAACTTCAGACCCATTCAGAGGAGAAAGAAGGGCTATGGAAACCTGGGGGACCTGCAAAGTCAAATAAAATGTTTGTCTAGGCATTTAGAATGTACTGTCAGCATGGAAGGGATTTTCACCATTAAAAAAGAGTAGAAACTGTGCTCTTTTTTCATTATTCAGAGTACTTCCAGCTAACAGACAGCTCCCCATATTCTATCTGTTAACCACAGACAACATGGGAGCAACTTAATATGTACAGAGAATAAAGGGATTAATGTCAAGTGTTGCTGAACTAATTGGTTATCCAGAAACTCTGAACTAGCGCGAGTCTGGAATGCATCCGTTCTCCCAGTATTGCGCTTGTGTAATTATTTGTTTAAGAGGTATTCTTGTGTTTACTGCCTTTCCTGAAGCTGGTGTTTGCTTTGCAGAGCCCCTCAGGTAGGTCTGGCCTCTTTGGGAAGTCTAAGGCCCAATCATGCGTGAATGAGGGACACGTCTCATTAGTGAGCCAACAGCTCAGATTCTCAGGAGGCGTTCAAAGCATGACATGCAGAACATTTCATGCCAAAGAAAAGATTATCAGACATACATTTATGTCTTGTGGGCAGTTGTTTAATATGACAAGTGTCCTGTGGCACACTCATGACATAAGGATATCCTGAGGAATGAGCAGTTTATAGAATGTAGTAGATTCTCTCTTTGGATTTCTTTGCCCCTCTTTTTTAACTCTCAGCTATGTCAATTGTTATTTACCAGAAGTAACACTCATGTTGATTGTATTGGTTTTTCATGCTCAGGGTTTTTGGTTTTAGCCAACTTTTATATCCCACTATTTCCCTTAATGTCTTTGGGATTTGTATACAACGACGGAGCAAGACTTCAGTGCCTTCCAATGGCAATCATTCAGCTTGGAGCTGAAAGGAAAGATGCTAACTAGAATCCTGAAGGATCCAAGTGTCCAGTTTTGCCCTGTGACACAGATTCTGTTTCATGCCAGTGAGTTATTGTCTCTCTTCTCTTTATACCACATCCAAGGGTATAAATGTTTTTCTCACTCAGCCTGTGATCAGGCCGACTTCTTTACAGTTAAAATTGCACACAGGAGATCTGTCATCAATGCAGCAAGCTGAATATCAGAGTAGTAGCTTAGACAGCTGCTCAAACAGTGGAGTAAATCTGATAGTCCTGCTCAGCTAAGATCATAATGCATTTTTAGCTGGGGACCAAGCTGGGCACTCGTCTTGTTAAAAGCATCTGTCAAGAGCAGCAGTGTAGATTTGGACATGGAAGAAGAAAAGTAGAATGAAGCAATCCAGACTGGGTATTTTCTGGATGTGTCTCATACCCTGTGTCTTTTATTAGGATTCATGGTGAGTAAGAAACAGTCACTTAGAAAGAAAACTTCTAGTCTGAACAGCCCCTGAATGAATACTGAGGCGAGATACTGAAGCTTATAGTAAATAACATTGTTTTGGCCAGAAACTTCCGTAGTGAGCTGTAGGAGGAAACTTGACTATGTGCTCCAGTGCTTGATTTGTCTGTCTTTCCAGATCCTTAATACAATGATAGAAGTCATGTTTAATCTGCATGACTTCTCTACGCTGTTAGGGCTTGATTTCCTGTCATTGCCCTGATATGCTGCTGTTCCTGCAATGAATTCTCCTATTGTTACCTCCCTTTTCTGTTTTCTGGGGTTATTATTTTTGCCACTTCTAGGTGAGTGCTTTTATGGCATTTCTTGGATGCATTTCAGGGAGTGTATTCCAGTGTAAATGAGGTGGATATGATAATGTGGCATTTGATGTCATGATTTTGGCAGAGCTGAGTGTGAAACTTTACTAGACTGGGATGTTGTTGCAGATTGCTGGCTTTAGTGTGGTGTTTAGCCTGGCTGACTCGACGGCTCTTTCAGCTCTCAGATGTCCATGTGCTCATACTGCAAACAGGTATCCTCTAGACCAGTGGTTCCCCTGGAGCACCTTCCCTCAAGGCTCAGGGATAAAGGCTGTAGACAAAGCATAGTTCCTCATGTAACAGTGCTAACTGCTGTTAACCTGAATTTATGGGAGGAAGATTTTACTGGTGTTCACCAGGTGTCCAAGATGTTAACTCTCTTCCCTTTTCATGCTGCAGAAGTAATCCTGTAGGTGTATTTTTTTAAAAGAACCGTGTATAAACTCTGTTGGACAGGGTTTTTTTTGTAATCTGAGAACACTGTAAGGCAATTTCAAAAAGCAACCACCTTTTTAAAGTAGTTTGGGGATGAGACTCTGCCACTGAGCTGAGTAAATGTATGAGCTGAAGAGGGTGTTCATTGTGTGCTGCAGACACTGTGCTCTAAAGAGGACTGATAGCCTGCATGGTGTATCAATGGCAGGTTTGTGATGAGCTCGTCTATTCAAAGAACAGAAGCTGGGAAACTGTACACAATAACTGACAGGCTTTTTAATTGCCTTTTGTCCATGTTAAAATATTCTTAATTAAATTAACATTGTCCTAATGAGAGACTGCGGTGCCGCGCTGACAGAGCAGCACTCAGGGAGCAGCTGTGCTGCCGCTGGCAAGTGGCATCAGTGTCAAGTGAGGTTTGGGTGGGAGAGAGCTGGTGCTGGCCAGCCCATTCACCAGACATGAACACAGCTGGTTCGCTCAGCTGTTGTTTTAGTTGCGTGTTAGGGTGAGAGCTTGATGATAAATTCATTTCCTTTGCCCTTCTGCCAGTACTTCCTTATGGACAAATACAGCCCCTCTGCTGGTAGCAAGGAGGCACCATAGACCAGAATTAGGCGAAAGCAAAACTGGAGTTTAATTTGACTGAAAGACAGGGTGTAGTGGTTTAATCAAATTGAGAGATTTTCTGTGAGAGATTGAGTTACTCCACACTAGAAAATATCGTGACTTGTTTTATTTTTTAATCTTTGACATGGATGGTCAGGAAGTGGAGCTCTATCCAGCTGCATCACTGCTGTGTCAAATACATGGATTCAGTTTCCTTTAAAAATTGCCTCTTGCTCCTTTAAAACATGCTTGCTTTCTGGTCTCTTTGTTTTCTGGGTTGTTGTTTTCTCTTGAAAATGGAATTGTCAAAGGTGACAACTTTTCACAACTTACGAAATGTTTTCTATGTAGGGCTTAACTTCCTCATGAAATGTTTTTTAGGAAAGAGCCTTCATCAATTACAGCAGAATGAGAAAAACTGCATCTTTCTTTAAACTGAAAGAGTCAAAGTGGACACCAGGTCTGTGAACTCAGGGAAGAGCTCTCTTAAAACTGAAAGAATATATCTGGTTTATCTTTTGCCAGAAATCTATTCAGAAGACTGCCAAGTGCACACACTGAAGGGGGGGCAGAAATGCTGTAACCTCCTCTGTGATGTTAGGTTAGCACCCTGATGCCCTGCCGTTGCACTGCCCTTGTCTGCTGGAGGTGTGAAAGAACTGTCTGAGCAGAAGAATGGAAATTAACAGGTGATAAATGTATTTTGACACGGATGAGTTGTGTGATTCAGAAGAAGAAAATTGCAGGCATAATGCATTCAGGAAATACAGTGAAGCAGTCAAAACTCAGAAGTTTGTGAGGCATATTTAGATGTCAGCATCTCTGACAAGTCTCAATAGCTCATATGGTTGCTGAAAATTAAAAAGGGCAAGTTTTTCCTTAACTGTCTAGAGGTTTGTTGGACACATTGGGGTCAGGACTCAGAGTTAACTAGACTTAATTATTCTGTTCTAGCTTGGTAGTGCAGACAGCAGTAGCTGTACTGACAGTGAAATGCTGCAGATTGACACAAACTCTACAGATGGAGTCCAACCAAGATGAACTCACATCATCTTTTCATGCATGTGCTGGTGTGCGTCCTCAGGTATAAAGTTCCTGCTTTGGGTTAACAGATTATTCCTGTGAATGACTCCTCTTTCATTATAAATTTAATTGAATAACCAAGATGTTTTGAGGAATATGTAGACCTCTGAATTATAAACATCCTTTTGCCAAATGAAATGTAAAGTAGGTAGATTCCAGTGAATGTCATTTCACTTTATCAGGGCGCATATCCATTCCAGGCCAAACACTATGAAAACTATGAAAACTTACGAGTTCATTTGGAGAAAAGATGATTCGAAGTGGCCCAGACTTTCACTGGCAAAACAATAACAAAAATAAATATTGATAATATTGCTATTAAAGATATATCAATTTTTAAGGGGGGGAAAAGTTATTTTAAAGGAAGATATTCTGAGGGAGAGAGTTCTTAAAATGGATCTCTTTCTGTTTTGGGGGTGAGTGAGTGATGGTGTTTCTCTTGCACTCACCCTTCCCAATCCCCCTTCTCCTCAGTTCCAGGCACTTAACTTTCCATGGAGGAGGTTGGTGTGACAACTCTTGTTCAGCTAAAGCTCTGCTTGCAGCAATTCATATAATAAATATTGATTTCTTTTTTCTACTGCTGTGAGTCAAAGTATCTCAGATTTAGAGAGGATCCCTTCTTTTCTGTACCAGAGAGGGTAAGAACAGAGTAGCTGAAGTAAAATCTTGCTTGCATTCTGAAATCTGACATAATTTATCATGTGAAATGCTGGATCTCATGTTTCCCCAGGTATTATATGGCAAACCTGAGGTGCTTAAGAGACCTCCCACTAGGCCATGATGGGGGAGAGTATTTATCTTGCATATTGACCTTGGCAGGGCCTGAAGTGAAACTCTTATATTCAGGAGACAAACAATTTTATAATGCTGGATGAAAAGAGCTTTAAGTGCTGGTAGCAGGCTATGCTGAATTCATCTGAGAGAGGTTTCTGTTGGATGATGGGACTGTACCAGTCGGGAGGGTATTGCAAGAGTCAAGTATTTTTTTAATTGAAAATAATCTTTTCACATAAAAAGTACCCTAAAGAAGAGATGAGAAGACTGTTTTGGGGCTTTTGTCTGCTAAAGCAAATGGCATAACACGTGGGATTCTCCTGACAAAAACCTCCTTATTCATACAGCATCTAGCGTAAGATCTCTCGTGGATCACAATGGCACAGTATAAAAGAATTACTTAATTATTGTAGCATCACCTATTTGGGCACTACTGACTTTCCAAAAGCTATCTTTATTGTACAGTGGCACGGGATTTTCTCCATCAATTCTTTAGATGTTTTCTAGTCTGAGAGCCCAATATCTTCTTTCCTGCCACTTTGTGGCATAACTTGTGCATCGGCACAAGTGTAGTGTGAAATGCACCCTGACCCAAAGCTTGACACTTGGCATTCAGAGCATGCTGATGTGAGCAGCAGAACAGCAATGAATTGCATGGTAGGGAGAGCAGCCTGCAGGCACTGCTAGGAGGCAGTAATCCAGGGCTGCTGTCAGGCTCTGGCACAGTATCAAAATACCCCAGAACTGTCGTGCAGGAAGCCTTGTTGCCTGGCTACTCACTGCACAGCCTGTAACCTTCTGTTATTTTACACAGTAGGGTTGGTGATATAGTTTACATTATTTTTTAAATACAAAATGACACTGTGTAGTGGAAATCTGGAACATGTAGAATTTTCCCAACAAAGAGAGAGAATACTGGTGGTGGTGGTTTACCTGCATTATGTGGACATTATTTATCATTTATTTCTTGATAATTTTTTCTTCTCTCTGTAGCAGTCCCTGCATCTGAGAGCAGCATCAGCAGTGGCAAAGTGACCAAGAAGTTTGATTAACCAGGAGAGGTCAAAAGAGCCGCAGGACTTAAATTCGGCCACGTGATTCAGACACAACCTGAACTGTACAAAGACATTTTGGGTGGTCTCCAAGAGGAGGAGCTTCAAACTAGGTAAAACAAACCTTCTGGCTGAAGGTCAGGAAAAGTACTGCAGCGGGATCCCTCCATCATCTGTTTACATCCGGTACCCCTGGAGGTGCCAGGCTCTGCCCCGTTGTGCCAGGCACGGCCCGGGTGTGCACAGGCTCTTTGCCTGCTGAGAAGAAGGGGTCACTGGGGCTTTCAAAGCACACCAGGCAAGGCAGCAGGGCAGATACTGTTTTGGAGGAGTCCTGCAGGAGAGGGGGGATAGGTAGGATGTGCTATTAGACCATACAAACTTTGCTTTCTGTGATTTTTGGCTTAGAGCAGGGTGGATGTGTGTACACACTCCACATGATATTTTTAACTAGCTCATGTTATGTTTCTTTGAACCCTTTTAAAACGTCAGGAGACTGAAGGTTTTTGTTATAACAAGCTGAGCCTGACAAACTGCTGAGGATTTGCACCTGTGAAGTGGGGAAAACCTGGCACTAGGGGAGGTCTTTCCTTCTTAGGTAGTGCCTGCTGCCCTAGAAGGCCCCAGGGAGGGGTCTGGGAGGTCCTGCTTTCCAGCACTGACCAGCCTTGGCAATACTTCTGAAGTGACCCTTCTTATATGTGTTACCTGGATGCATAAATAGGCATGTATTTTTTCATATATGTATAAAATATATGTGTTGTTCCTCCTATATAAATAAGTGTGTAGTATTGGAATTGTCTGCCTGCTACTGGTATGTTCAACTTGTTATCTGTTGCACTTCATTGTAGCTTGTTCAGAGGAGGTTGAAAGTTGATTTTATTTTTTAATTTCCAGCACCTGTGAGAAAAAATAGAGTCTAGAAATGTAGATAAATCACTGGAATTATTGCAAGAAATATTGCTTAGAAGGAAAAAATGTTCACTTTTTTTTCTCATGGAATTTGGCTTTTTTTTGTTGAAGTCTTTTTCCTGTTTGCACTCTGAAAATAGGTAGAAGTTGTTGATAACTTTTTGTTTGTTGTTTTCTCACCCAGCAATTGTTAGCATTTGGCTTTAGGGAGCTCTGCAACCCACCAGCTTTTTTCCCCTAACTTTGACATGGAAGAAACAAAGTAAATTTTTTGATCCTGACATACATGAGAATTGAATATAATTTCTGACTAAATGAATGATGCTGGGATTCATGGGCCAGAATACCAGCTGATGAAAAACAGCATAGCTTGAACGAAAACTTTATTACCAGTTTGCTGTCAGCGGAATTGGTGTGACTGTAGTTTCCCAGCAGAGCAGTAGCACCCAGCTTCGTTGTGCTGCCTCTGCAGTGTGAGCTCCAGGAGGGAGGCCACACGGGTGGGCTGTGCTGGTGGGTGAAGCTCTGACCTGCAAGTATCTCGCAGTGTCTTGTGTTCATTGCCTGCCTAGGACAGAGTAGAGGAAAAAGAGCATTAACATGCAGGGGAAATTTTTTTAATTTTCAAAATCTGCCATTACCAGTTGCTGGACTCATTGTGTGTCAGTGAGTTGGGCTTTGACTTGAAAGAGGCTTTTGTCTAAGGGTGTGTTGGCAGTGGCAGGGGGAGTGTGGTGAGATGCAAACCAGAGCCATGAGGGGTTGCTCCAGAGCTTGCCACATCTTGTGGCCTCACAAACATTGCTGAGGGCAGCAGCAACGGAGCGGGTTGGGACAAGGGTGACACATGGCTGCAGACTTGCTCTGGCAGGTAGAGAACGTGGCAAGAGGCAATCCCTTCTTCATAAGGGTGTGTTGCCACTGCATTTTCTCTTGCCTCAGGCAGCAAAAAGCTGATTTCACCATTAGGAGATGGTCAGAAGACTGGAACATGTGAAAGGATGGAAAAAAATAAATGAGGTCAAGAGCTGGGAGTGAAAGGTTGATTGCTTGGGAGTGCTTTCCCCCAGCACAGACCATGGGCTAGCAGAAATAAATTGTGGATATAAATTGAAAATAGATGCTTACTGAGGAGTTTAACTGAGGGTTCAGACAATGAAATCAGGAGAAGGAAATATTTGTCCTAATTTTAATCTTTGTTTGTATTTACATAGGCTTAGAAAAAATGTTCTGCATTTTATACCAGAGAACAAATACAGAGGAGAGAGAACAGCTAAATGCTCTGTGTCTCTGCCTGCTGTTTTAACAAGATGTCCTCATACTGATACGTGCTTGTATCATCATTTGCTATGGACTCTATGCTTTTTTAAAAATTACTAGCTAGGTCACAAACTCCTTTTACCTGTCATCTCCTGGATGAAGGAAATGGTATGATTGTTGAAATGATTGTTAAATGGCTGATGTTGGTGCCCCTTGGCCAATTTAAAATACTAATCTTATTTTTTTAGGGTATTGAGAGTGTTGTTACATGGATGGGCAGCAGTTCTTCACTTGGGTTTGGTTCACCACTTTTTTTTGCTGAAACACTGGCAGAAGATACAAGTTTTTATTTTCTTTTTTTAGTATGCAGAAGCCCCAAGTTGCAACATTCAGGACATGGACTTTTCCAAAAATATGATGGAGTCTTAGGGCAGGAACTAAGTTGATTTCCTGCCAGATCGGAGCTGCTGCCTGGGGAAAACAAGCAATAGAGGAAAGGCTACAAAGAGAATAATTTTTTTCTTTTGACAGCTGGCTAATCTATCTGAATTTGGAAGGTCATAGTCAGAAGGCATAGAAGGAGCAATAATAGCGAAGTGTGTTATAGAGAATGCCCTGCTGCTTTATGGCTATTAGGAAAATACCGCAGGAATGAATTTTTAAAAATAGCTCAGTGTTACAGGCACAAGGGGTGTGACTGTGGCTGCAGGAAAATGTTCTAGCTTCTTCGTTCCTAAAGTAAAAAAATTCCTGTTTGCTTAATATTTATCTCGAGGAGTAAATTGGCCTCTCGTGCCAGAGAAAACAGTGTTTGGGTTCAGCAAGTCCTGAGGCAAAGAAACTTTATTATTGTTTGGGCAGGATCTGGAAGCGCTGCCAGGTGCAGTGCTTGATACCTAACTTGAATGTTCCTGGTAGATGGGGAGGCCTAAACTTAGAAGTATGCAGCTGAGGAGAAGGGCTTTGATAGCCTGTTTTTCATCAAAAGCTCAAGACCACAGCAGCAGCAGATAGCTGGAAGATGGAGAGAAAGAAGTTGGGGTCTTGGAACAAACTGGAGAGTAAAATGCATTTGGAGAAACTCTGAAAGCTTTGTGAGGAGGACAAGGAGGAAGAGGAAAAGGAAGGGGGATGAGAGGTAGAGGAGGTGGGAAGCTGTACCCCCACATGGTGTGCTGTGGTGAGCGCATGCAACTCCAAAGCAAGCACACACACTTACCATGGGCAAGATAAAGAAACACTCCAGTTCTGAGTTTGCAGCCCTGGCTGCTTGCTGCTTAATCAAAGACTTGGTCATGCTTAGGAGCAACACCAGTGCCCACTCACCTGCTGTCAGTCCAGTGTACCCTCAGCATCCCAGCTCCTGCGGCTGCCCTGGCACTGTGGTGTGGGTGGTGCAGGCCTGATGGGCTGTGTGAATTCAGGCGGTTGCGCTCCATGGACTGCCCAGCTGGGAAGGCTCAGAAGCAAGTGGGAATTCTTCCAGTTTGATTTGTAGAGACTTGGTTTGAATCTATTCACACGTGGGGGCTCCAGCCCTCACTGAAGCTGGGACAGTATGGCAGGATTGGGTCCTGCCAGGAGTCAGAGCCCTCAACTGGGGCTGGTAGCAAGCAGCACCACCTCTCCACCAGCCCAAAGGATTCAAATGACTGGAACTAGAGGAGGCAGCTTGAGGGTTTGCATTTTACAGGTGAGAGTGCCAGTATTCAAGTGTAGTGTTTATACAATTGCTGGCAGCTCTGTTGGAGAGCTTTTGACTGGTTGATGTCACTGTGGGCTAGACTGGAAGCTCTGCAGCAAAGTAATAGTGTCCTGAAATGTGAGGCTGCAAGAGCTCTCCCTTTGCCTTGTCCTCATGCTGCCCTGGTTTGTGTTGGTGCAAATGCACTGCGTGAAAGTCTTTGAATGTTGGGAGCTTTGTTTAATTGAAGAATCTACTCTGGAGGCCTTAGAGTGGTCTGCATATGAGATAGGAATAACATGTTGTACCTAGGCAGGAAGAAAAACAGCTGTGGTGCACAGTAGAATGTGGTGGAGAAGGGAGGGATGTTGCATTTCAGTTCTTTGATGTGGGCAAAAGAGTTTGTTCATTTTCAGATACAAGAGAAACAAGATTTTAAACAATACTTCTTACTTTGAGTAAAAACTTCACTTACGGCCTCCGCTTTGTACTGCTGCTTGGATGTTTGTTTCTGGAGCACATGCAGTGAGTTTGCCAATTGCTTGGCAAGGGACAGGGCCTGTTAAAAATTAACTAGAAACTGAGATAAATCACATACAAATTGCTCAGGGAGCATGGTGAATTCATCAGTGTCTGACGTAGTTGCTTGTCTCATGGCTGCCCAAGTTCCTTTGTAACGTGTTTTGGGTTTCTTAGCTTCGAGATGCCCTGTCCAGCAGTTCCTTCAGGAGAGAGTGTCAGATGCATTTCTTTGAGCAGCATTTTAATCTGAAGCACAGCATTTTGTATGGTATGAACAAAGGGCCTGATCTTGTACCGCAGAAGCCAGTGGCAGCTGGGTCCGTAGTGTCTCGCCTGACTGTGGGGGTGAAAAAGGACCCAGTGAAAAAGGTCCAGGCTTCTGGAAGTCAAAGACCTGTTAATGAAGTTTCTCCCATTCGATAATGCTGGATAATGGAAGCTTTTAATTGTGTTACTGCTTTGAACCAGCTGCAGTGGCACGTTAGGCTGGTTGACCTGAGTCTCTGTGGCTGTGTGTCAAGAGGACAGTGTGTGGCAGGAGAATTTGTGAGTTCAGGAGAATGGCACTTACCTACTCTGGGTGCACGATAAAAGCATTTGCTCACCTCTCTTATCTGTCATGAGGGTGAGTTTACTCACCTTTCTTACAGCAGTATGAATTGGGGTGTGGAGAGATGCATAGAGAAAATTTCTACTCATCCCTTGAATGTTTGCAGGGAGCTCAAAGCAGCCTGACCCCTCAACTGAAAGGCTGGTGGGCAAAGCTTGAGACCTTTGGAGCAGCCTGTGCCTGTTCTGCTGCAGCTCTGTGCAGTTCCCTTATGAGTGCAAGATGTTTCTCTTCCCAAAGGGAGTGGTTGCCACTGAAACATGAAGCAGGGGTTGTCTGTATTGAGTGTCAGGACAGAGCCATCATTCCAACGATATTTTTAACAGCAAAGTTTGAAAATCCCCCTCACGTAATATTTTGCATGCTGCAGGATTACCTTGTAGTTGCTGTTGGCAGCCTCGTGTGGTTTGGAGATGCTGTATTCCTAGGCTCCTCCAGGCAGACTGGCTGTTGGAAAACTCACAAGTCATTGTCAGTCCAGACCAGAAATGGACTCCAATTGTTTAGCAGTCATGTACTGCTGAGCGCAGTTGCAGGATTTCTTGCATTCCCCGTTTGTGTCTCCTGTAGTTTCATGCGTAGCTGCTTCTTAAAGTGTCATAGTTCCAATCTGTCTGCTGCATGCTCAGGATATGGCCCTGTTTGGGGGGTTTGTGTGGTTTGTTACCTGCAGACTCGGACCCAGGTGCAGTACATGGGAATTTCAGTCGGAGCAGCAAGTGCAGAGGATGGTACAGAATGGGTCTCCTCTGGTGAGAGTCTCTCTTTAGGGAGGAAGCAGACTTCCACATCAGGGAAAGAAAAGGTCCTTACCTTCATTAGAGTACATGGAAGTCTGAATTTGCCCAGTGTCTTTTTAGTAGCCCAGTTGATACCTCTGGCAAAATCTGGGAGAAACATGAAGAGAGTTCCGCCCATTAGGGACCACCTGGTCACAACCAGCCAGAGAGGGGTAGTCATCATTTGTGTTTGCTGCAATGCCAAGCACACTCTCTGGACTAAGTGGTAGCCTGGGAGGGGATGGCTGAATAAAAGATGAAGAACAGGGTTATGAAGAACTTGTGTGAGAGGCTGTGGGCTGGAGCTCTGTGGCCAAGCCATAGTTGAAACCTTACAATTCCTGTCTAGCTCTCTAACAGACAGCGTAATCTGATCAAAGGCCATATGGTGATGAAGGCATTCCTTGATGTACCAGGTACTTTCTCTGCCTGTTTTTCATATTAATGTAGTATTTTCTTCAAGCCCCAGTCACACATCTTTATTTGGCAAGCAAATTACTCCAACAAAAGCTGGCAGAGCAGTTCACAGTGAATTTTGTAGTGTGCCAGGGCTGTTTGCTAATACATGGGCGAGCTGCCAGAATGCCGAGGTCTCCTAACACCCCACAAAACTGCCTGATGCACCTTGTGAGTAATTAAACGTCACTCAGTTCTAAGAGGCAACCTTCAGTAACAGAGTTCACCCAACTATAACATCTCTAAAATCAGGATAGAACCAGTGGCATATGGCAGGAGAGTGAATTGCTCACAGTTTAATGACCCCTCTCTAACTATGCAATAAGGGTTCTTGGTTTCTGTATAAATTGACATGCACTATAGAGTTGTGGCGTTTATTATTAGTGAGCAGTTCCAGTGGCTTCAAACCCTGCATATTCACTCCAAAGTACAAATGGCTAAGGGAATCCTCTGGACTATTAGCAAGAATCATGCACATTTGAGAGAGAACACTCAGCACTGGGACAGGGAAACTTTGAAGCACTCCAACAACTTTGGTCCTCCAACTGATCCACGAAACTGAGCTAAGATGACAACTTTCTTTGAGCCAGCTCAGAACTTGAGAGGGATGGAAGTCAGTGTCCCTCCTGAACACCCCTTTGAATCCTATTTATCAAATTTCTTGCCTTAGACAGTCTCACAGTTATTTTCCTAATTTAAAACATAACTGGCACTGCTCTGTACTTATTTGGGTTTAGTTCTCTACTTACATTGTGCTGGATGTCAGGATGGTCTTTGCTGAGGATTCTGGTGGTGTCATCACCAGCTGAGGTAGCACACATTGCATGAGCTCCCACTTTTGTGCGAGACTTGAACCCAGGGGTGTGAGAATCAAAGTCAGTTTTCATTGGAAGGCTTTTTTTCTATTCTTTGCAGTTCAAAGACACTGGTACTGAACTGGAGTGTATGCATGCCGCAGTAATCCTGTTCCACACATAAGGGAATTCTGTCTTGAACCATTCTGATAGGGGGAAAAAAATCTGCTAAGTCCACTTCTTTTAAGTTTTTGACCTAAAATGGGGGCAGGGCAAAAGGCAAGGAAAGAGGTGATGTGGTCCCCTGTTTCTGCTGGGTCACAGTGGTATTAAAACAATGATGGTGTCTTCCTGAAATTTCCTTGAGAGTGTCAATCTCAAATTTTAGCACTGGTGTTGCAAACAAATGCAGTAAAATCATTCTCTGAGTATGCACTCTTTGTCTTTCCAGGTATTTGCCAAACTCAAAATGAATATATCAAGAGTATTCAGGGTAAGAGTCCGAAATGAGAACGTGGGCTGTTGAAATGCATGACAAGTTAAAACCTGGGAGAAAAGTGTGACAGAGGACTACTCCTGGCCTGAAGAGAAGGTAAGAAGTCAAAGTATTAAGTTAAGAAAATTACTGGAAAAGTGCTGTAGTAACTCGTGGTCAGAGGAACACAGGATTTGGCTGTGTCACAGGGAGGAACGTCCTTATCCCGTGTGCCAAATGGATCTTGGTTTCCTTGCTCAAACACTGAATACAGGCCTCAGCCTGTCGTGCACAATAATCATGTGCGCACACACAGAGTATATGCCATCATATATAATGTTCCCTGGTACACAGAGCACAGAGATGCTGTAGAGATGGCCCTTTTGCATGTGGTTTTTGAGACGCCTGCAGAAGGGTGGTCTGATGGAAGTGGAGGCTTGGGGAGATCTTTAATAGTTGGATTGCAGGAAAGAAGCAGAGTGGCAAATATCTGACCATATGTACAGAGTGAGCTTACATATTTCTTAAAGAAAATAATTGGATGATTCTTAACATTTCTTAAGCAAACTGAGGAAAAATAGTGATGGAGAGCCAGGAATTATTTCTGGTTTTATCCCAAAGATTCAGGTCTAACTTGTTCTGCTGTTTGACGTGTTATTAAGAAACTGAGGAATAAATCTATGCTTTTGACGTGTATCAAGCATGTGTAAGCATGATGTCCTATCTGGCTCTCTACTATTAAATTAAACATTTCTTAAGAGAAAAAATGCAACCTAACGAGATTAGTCCAATGAGCATTCGCATCCAGTGATGTGAACTGGATCAATCCTGATCTGACTATCCTATCAGTAATGTTACCCAGGCTGCTTTTTCCATTTTAAGAAGAAAGATAAATAAAAAATAACCCACATGTTTGCTTGGGTTTGTTGTTTTTTTTTTCAAATATTAGTCTGTCTTGGCCCAAAGCAACCAGTGTAAAACACTGTCTAAAGGATGGTTTGTTTCAAAGCAAAGAAACAGAGTTTGGAAGAGGTCACACAAAGGCACAAGGAGAATTGGTAAGAGCAGAGCCACTAGAACATGATTTGCTTCATTTTGGACTTACAGTCCTGAAAACTTACATGGAGCTGGTTTCTGAAATCTGGAGGGTGCTTCAGTCTGTACTGTTGAAAACTTGTCTTTGTGGTCCCTGATGGTCTTTGGTCTGTTGGCATTTTAAACAAATGGAGCATCACAGACATTCCAAATGCATTTCCTCATGTATCTCTAGGTCTGTTTGATGCAGTAGGTGGGGTCTGAGAAAGGCATCTCCTCAAGCTTTGAAAGTTAATGCAGTGATCTTTCAAATCATTACTGAAACTTACCACTAAAATGTTTTGCATTTCTTTCTAAAGTTGCAGGTTTACACCAATGCATTGCTCTACTTCTTTTTTTGTTTTTAATTGATGTGGAAAATCTGAAGTCATAAAATGCTGTGTGACTAAAGGACATCAGCATAAAACAGCAGGTGAGAAAGTGTTTTAACCACCAGGAAAACTTCAATAATTTGGTGTTTGAGATCTATACAAACAAAAAATTTGCATTGCATTTAACTGGACCTTACTTGCTAATTAATCACTCTCTCTGTGTAACATTTACAATTAAAATTTTAAAGACAGCTGTAGGTTCTTGTTGCAAATTTTTAAAGGCAGAGTGCACAGGTTTCAAGGAGAGTGTCACAATGCATTGCTAAAATCATGAGACTTGGGATCAAGCTCTCTTTCTGATAACTACTGTGCCTCATTTGGGAGGAGAAATAACTTCTGTTGGGGTGTATATAGAGACCCCTGGGCCACAGGTTGGAGGCAGCTGCTACTGTGGCAGCTTTTCTCCAGCAGAATAGAGCAGGATGACGGAGGCTGCTGTCATAAATGTTCTTCTGTTCTTGTTGAATTCTTCTGTTCATGAGAATTGTCTTCTCATAACTGAGTCTTATTAGGGTGGTTATTGTCATCTCCAACTATAGTAAAAGCAATGTTTTGAGCTCCAAGTCTCAGAAAATTTATTGAAGGCAACCGAGGGAAGCTTTTCTCCAGAATGAATGGACTTCATTAAAAGCACTCACTAGTGACTTGGTGACATGGCTCTGATGAGAGGGGAGGGGACTGTATAGACTGGAACCTGGAAGCAAAAATCTTGTCTTGGTCCCTTCCATTCTGCTGGATTTTGATGTTAGCAAATGCATAAATGCACACTGCCACTGGTCCCGGTACCTGTCATTTATGAAGAATCTTATTTTCAATCTCTTTGGCAAAAAGAGTTGAAAATGTCATTTAAAAACATTCAATTATAAACGGGCAAGAGGTTAAATATTTGATAAATGTTTTCATATTAATTTAGTGTTATTTCTGCTGCTTGCTTAAGTATCTGAGCAAGAATTCCTATTACCTATTTACTAAACCCAAAGCTATCTACAGTATTACAATCTACTTCATAGGAAGACCTCAGGCCATATTTTCATCCTTTTCTTGAGGTTCATATGGAAATGGCAGTCCTGGCTGAGGTGTGTGGCTGTATGGAGCTGCCTGAAAAGAGCCCGCATAGCACGAGCTGGAGAAGGATCCTCACAACAGAACCTCTGAGTGACCTCACCTTGTCTCTTCAGAAAGAGGGAGAGAAGGCAGCACACGTGGTCACAGCACAACCAGCTGTGGAGGTGAATGACTTAGAGCCACAGCAGCTCCCCCAGAGCTCAAACATGGCCTCGGTGTTTGCTGAGGCTGCAGCTGTCACGAGGCTTTACAAGTCCGTGTGTGTTTGTAGCAATGGACTGCATTGACAAAACGTAGACCTGAATCCACCTCATGTCACCTGAGTACTTATTTCTGTCTGCCTTCTGAATAAATTCAGATTCTGGGTTCTAGGGAGCATTTGTAAAAATGGCAAAAAAACTCTGATAGTCTTGCATAGATGGGTTTCTACTTTAACCAGGGAATCTTAAGCTCAGAAAGCTGTAGTAATATGATGAACCAGACTAAAATGTGTTAATCTTATATTCCTTGGCATCTAACAGCCGTTTGTGCAGGTTGAGCAGAGTGAGGAATTATGGCAGCTGCTCTTTCTTGTAAAATGGACATTTTATATTGCAGAAGCTCTTAAATTACCTGTGACACATCTCTTAAAGTTAGCTTGAAAATTTTCATTCTTCCTTCTGAATAATAGTGCTCTTTTCATATTATAGTGAAATGTATTTTGATTTTTAAGTCTGGTAATAAAGGCTATTTCACTTTGGTGGGATTGCCATCTTTTGTTTCATTTCACTGCAATGAAAATCAGACTTTCAATCTAGAAACGAAAACAAGATTCCCAAGTAGTAGCAAGTAAGTCTCCTTTACTGATTACTTTAAAATAAGGAAAAGGTATTTCAACTATTCACAGATATTTCTGACATATCATAAAGTAACATAAGAGAAAAAGATCATAATCATATTTGAAGCAAAATAGTTTAAAGTTTAATGTTTACAAATGCATTTCTTTTTTCCTTTTCAAAATGTTTGCTGATACAGTTTTGCAGGAGACTCTCTGTTTGCTCACGTACACTTCTGCTCTACACACCGTGTTTTGTCCTAGGGCACAAATGGGAAAAGTATTCTCAGACTGGTACTTTGTCAGGAACAAAATCCGGGGGATTTGGAATATGACCTCTAAGGGTCTTGCAATTTTGTGTCTGCGACCTTTGTACAACGCTGAACATGCTATGCAGCTGACATTTATTTTACACTGTAATTAACTATTCAAAAGAACTGAGATCTATTTAAGGCTGCACCACTAACATTTTACCAATCTTTTGTCATTTTCTTGTTAACACGTTATAGTTACTTTATCAATTTTAGAATTGCTAGCAGTGATGATGATGATGCCCACCTAAAAAATGCCACACCAAACAGAAGAATTCCCTGGGAAACTGCACAGCACATACATGATACATAACTATAAAATTAGTCCAAAGTTTTGATAAATACTTAGTTCCCACTAGAGCTAATAGTTGTTCTAGTTCTAAAGAATAAAATGTTTATTATGTACAGAAGGGTGGGTGGAGTATGGACATTTGACAAAGATCACTCGAGGCATTTCATGGTCTGAACTGTTTGTACAGTGTTAATGCAGCTGCCCTTTTTCCTTATGCAAAGGCTTGTGCCACCTGTGGGAAGGGACCAGTCCTGGCAGTGTCAACAGGCTCAGCCTTACAAGATCCAAGTGCATCTTCTCCTTGCTGCTCAGTCTTCAGCTGAACCAGGAGCTTCTTGCAGGACTGAGAGCCTTTTGGGGCTTGCTTGTGAGCTCGATGTGATCTTGTACAGCAATTTCAGATGCCAGTTTACATCAGGGAAGTGTTTGGCCTTTCGCCTTCAGGACGTTACAACATGGAACACTGCGCCAGCATTTTTCAAGGAGCACCATTAGCTGACTTTGGTAACTTGGCATGACCAGCAGTATTGAAGAAGATGCTGAACTCCTGTCCCATACAAAAAGAAAGTACAGCTGCCAATTACCCTGCACCTACAGTCTGTAAATACTAAAAACATAAATATGTTAACCATACACATATACACAAAACACAGCAGTAGCAATATTACAGGATGCAATGCCTACTCCCTATAACTGGTTTTGGTTAATACAGATGCAACAGCAAAATAAATGCTATTTCATATATGACAAGCCTTTCTTCAAAGATCAGTGGCAGTAAGCCAAATTTCAGGCCCAGGCTTTCACTAATCCAATGTGACTCACACAAATCAATCAATGAAAGAGTAGCAGTAAGGGAGGATAATGACTGTCAGTTAACCCTGAAACTTTGAGACGGAGCTTTCTTTTGCCACCATTTGTAATCAATTCTCCCTTTTCCACAAGTGCTCTTTCTATGAGCACTCACCAGACCTAACAGGGGACAAAGTAATTGCATACAAAATATGATTCAGGGGTAAGGATTAATAGAATGAACGAGCCTGAGATTGGATTTCCTCAATCCTGGGAGGTGCTCTCCATGCGTTTAAGTGAAATTTCCATGAGATTGCACTTAGCAGACCACTAAGAAGTTACTCTCCCACTTTTTTCTTCTTTCCCATGCAGTTCTGTTTCAAAGTTTGGTAGGAACTGCATGAGAAGGGCAAAAGGAGATGATTGCTGGTCCATTGTCCTGGCTAATGCTCTTCAGAGCAGCGTCCTCTCCTCAAGACCACATCATCTAGTCCAATATCTCCAGTTCTTCCTTGCCCTTTCTCTCCTCTGAAAATAACCTAGGAAGAGAAATAGAACAATTTGAGTGGGCAATAAAAAAAAAAATTAAACAGAGATAATTCATTATGAAGTGTGATGAAGGATTCTGGTCTTCATTCAAATTCTCCTCAGATTTCCAGTAGGCCCCTCCAAAATCACTACCATTTAGTTGCTTTTGGGTTTTAATTAGCTAGAAAATAAAACTTCCACATTTCTTCCTGATTTCTCTTTGGCAGAGGCCTTCCTTGCATACTTAGGAGTTTTACCTCACTCCCTGATCTTTGGGTAAGTGTCACAGTGGTCCAGGTCAGCAGCCATGGCTGCCCATGCTGGCTGGAAAAGCTCCCAAACTTGACTGTGCCATGGGGCAGCTCCCATCTGTGGTCCAGTGGATGGCAGGTCATGGTGACAGCTACTGCCAGGGGGTCAGGAGAGGCAGGGGACAGTGCAAAGGGGAACTGCTGGTCAGGTCTGGGGTCTTTTCTGCCAGACAAGATATTAGAGATTCACAGTTACTGAGACAGACACAAGGACTGCCAGAAGTGCTAAATTTAGGGGGGAAAAAAAGGTAAGAATATAGCAAATATATTTTCAGCTGTTAAAAATGTCCTCATTTTTAGTCTGACATTCATTTACAGCGAACAAAGTCAGGTGTCTTTGTTACTGCTGCTGAGGTTAAGTTTCCAGAAAATTATCTGCAGCAATTACAGCCTTAATGTTCATTTTGGAACTAGATACTGTGTGTGTCTTGTAGCCTGCTCCTATCAAGAACATTATGATGTGTGAGCTTTTCAGAGCACCTGATATTTAAGGAAGAGTCAAACAGGTCCTGAAATACCCAAGCCACTTCTTCAGATCTGAAACAGAAACTACCTTCAGAGGCTGAAGAATAACACTGACCTGTTGATACCAGTTAATCACCCAATGTTTCTAAGATTTCCAGGTGTTAAAAGATTCTTCATGGAACTATAGGCAGCTTCTTTTGATTGCACTAAACCATTTTATGTTATGGGCATTGTTAGGTCATCATCCACCTCCTTGGCCTGATCAGCTGCAGGAATGCTAAAGGGCATAAAACCACATGTGATTGCACATGTAATCTCCCTGCATTACCAAAAATTACTTATTTTCAGTATCTTTGCCCTGGTTGAGCCAGTTACTAATCCACAGGGGATGATTCTTTCTATTTCATGGCACTGTATTATTCAAAGCATTATTCATAAGGACTCTTGATACAGGCTTTTTTTGAAATCTCTGTAGAGTATGCCTCTGTCCATGAGGCTGTTCTTTCCTACATGGTGATTCCCTTAAAATGGGCTGTACCAGGTAGCTCAGAAAATGACACAGTAGCCTGAGTCTATTGCTGTAGCTGGGATTTTTTTTTTTTTTTTTTTGGTGCATAAAACTAATTGAAAAAAAGGCACAATTAATCTCATCTGTATTGTGATTCCCCTGGCAGAGATCAAAGTAGCAAAACAGACTGAAACTGAACCCAGAAGATGAACACTGCAGTCAGCTTTTCCTGCAAAAACCCAGAAAGCAATGCAAGCGTCAGTACTTACACTCTTGATGCCCAGTCCTCGTAGAGTTATGTGTGTCTGTCTCCAGCCATGGCCACCATTTCTTCCCCAGACAGCTGGGCCGTGAGCACCGTTCTTCCTTACAAAGACTTGGAGGGCACCGGAATGCAGCCCGGGCACCTTATGCCTAAAGGACAGGCACAGGTCTCCAGCCTGAGCCACGTGACCCAGTGGCAGGATAAGATGTGCTGCTCTTCCTGCTTTGCCTTTGGGATCGGAGATGGTAAGGTACTGTCCCCCTGCAGTGGAAAAAGCAGTTAGCTGGGGGGCTTTGTTTGGCTTTTTTGATGCTACTAGGCTGCAGGACCAAATGCACAACAGTGATTAAAAAGAATAATAAAGGGGTCCACAAGGTCCAGTGAGTGTTAAATAAGGCATATAGAACCAGAACTGGTGCATCTGCCTCCTACAGGGCAAGATCTACAGTGCTGCTCTTCTCTATATGTTAGTACCAGGTTAGGTGTCGCCCATCTAATTTCTTTTTGACAAAGCAAATGGTACCTCTCTCAAAGACTAAAACCTCATGTATTCTGTCATTTCTGACAACCCCTTGGTGACTGCATTATTTTAAACCCACAGCAATGTTAAAGCCACTGTGCAAATTTATGCACCTTTCAAGCTGCAGTGTTTTGCTGTTGGACAGATAAAGGAGAAGACCAGAATAAATGCTACCATGTAATTGAGCTACGGCTCTGTCCCTTTCCTTTTGCTTGGGAACTGTGTTAACAGGCTAAGTCTCAAAGCATATCCATTTGCAACCCCGACAGCCTCTTGTATTTAACCACCGTAATTTAAACTCTTAATCTGGATTAGACAGAGAAAGCAAGAAGCAGTAATGATTTCCACATGGCTGTTAACCCTGAAGCCGAACAGTAGGAAGTTGGCAGTAAACACACATACTCAATTCAAAACCCTATTATTATCTCTTATCATGTATGAAGTAAAGGTGCCTTCCAGAAAACACTTAGAACATGAGAAGCTGAGGATCTCAGGTATGGCAACATCCATTAAACCTAAAAAGAAAAAAGGCACCTTTCACACCGACACTCAGAACTACACTAAATAAGATTTCACATCTTGGAGAAAACAGAGACCTGTATTTGTTGTTTGTACTTTTCATTAAAACTCTTTCAAGGTGGGTGAAACCTTTAAAATCTGAAATTACGAAAGGGAAGAAGATTCAAAAAAACCCCCAAAAACTTACCTTACACTGAATCTAAGAATCTTTTTTCTTTGAGATCACATTTTACATGGTTTTTGAAATTAAAAAAAGCCACCTTTACCTTAAGTTCATTAAGAAAGGTGGCATTTTTAGTCTCCTTAGTTAAATTCAAAGATATAGAAATATTGGGGGTTTGTAATATTGTTGACATACACAGTTAAATAGGATAGAAAACTAATTTTTAATTGTCTCCCTGCTACTACGCAACGAGAGCGTTGTTTTTTGAAAGCTTCTCTTTGAAAGTCACAATGATTTCCCTCAAAAGCTGTAAGATTTAATGACCATGTACCAGGGCTTGTCACACACTTAAAAGGAAAGCCAGCCTTGTCTCCAATTCATTACTTCTACACAAGTTTGTAAGTTCTTTGCCCTCAATGAGATCTAACAAAGCAAAGTATTATGCTGATGTCTGGGCCCCTAGATCAGCATTTAGCCATGAAGGGGGATCCGTTTGTCCAAGGATCTGTTGAAGCCTTTTGGTGGGTATTTTCTCAGGGAGTTTTCTTTTCTTTTTTTTTTTTTTTTTAATGCATTGCTTTTGCAGCAAGGTCACTAATTGCTAAAATAAGCATAATAGAGTTTAAATAACTGTACCTGTTTGCTGAAGATACAATTATACCACTATGAAAGTACTGACTTATTAAGTGCATCGTTTTCAGATAGTTACTGTGGCTGAATCCAATCAATAGGAAACAGATTTAGGTAAGCACAAAGCAAACATATCTGTAGGCAAGCCCCTGCAGGAAAAGGTCCCCTCAAATCAGCATTTTCTGCATGCAAGATAAGCTTATAATGCTTCAGCACAGCACCTTTCAAAGTGCAGATTCTGATAAACCCGTAAATAGCAAACTTTGCAAGGTGAAAGCAAACAGTCAGGAACAAGCTGTGAAAATAAATCCTTGCAACAAGGTATTCCAGACAGGAGGGAGTGGGTGGGTGACTTCAAGGGACTAGTTTTAACAGGTTATGTCAACAGCAGCAGAACATACACAGGAAATAAAAAGCTGAGCTTGTCCCTGACTACTGGGAAGCAATGCAGGGGAAAAGTCTGAGAAAAAAGAGCCAGTTAAAAATCACAGTTCTGGAAGTTAGTATGTATTAACAACAATATTTGAGTACACATAATGAATACGCTTTGAGTGACTTAGAAAAAAAACGGATTCTTACATCTGCTATTTCAAAAAAGGTATGAATTATGTGTAATATTTTCTTTTTTTAGGCGCCACTCTGCAAGCAGGAGACAGCTGCCTCTTTTCCCATCTGCAGGTGGAAGGACCTCTGCTCTCCAAGTCATTCCTGAGGCCTTTCAAGCATCACAAAGAGCTCCTGAAATACTGGAGCAGCCTGTGTGAGGGGAGCCCTGCTCAGGCAGTGAAGACAGCACTTCCACTGAGCCAGCCAAACAGCCTGGAAAAGGTGCCAGGTCACCTGCTGCGGTGGCAAATGACTGTCCCAGCAGTGGCAGCATGAGGCCAGACAGCTGTGACAGGGTGGTGCATGAGGAAAATGGCTCAGTGCCCTCGCCCTCCCTCATCCTAACCTGTACCACTGCGCCGCCTGAGAGCGCGTTTCCTTCCGCAGGCTGCCGTCCCTCGCACAGTGTGAGCTTTGTGCACTTCAAAGGCTGCTCCTTGGGGATGAAGTAATCCCATCATTACGGGGAGCCAGGGATGTGTGTCTAATCCCCGGCACTGTGGGGCAAGCACTGCTGGGGGAAGGGTAGGCAGGCAAGGACAGCAACCTCTCAGTGCCACACCAAAAGAATTTTGCCCCTATTGGGACAAAATACATCCCACTTCCTGGGACAGCAGAGGTGGGCGAGAGGGCAGGGCTGTTTGCTGACCACCAGTGCTGATGCCAGTCTCCTGCCCTGCAAGCAGCTACTACACACTCCCCTCTAATGTTTGGTGTAATGTCACTTTTTACTATCCCAAACAATCCCATTTTCAGAAGCCTCTGTGTCTGAACATTTAACTTGTCTGCCTTCCAGTTACTTAACATTTTTCCTACATACAGATTGATTTTATTGAATTCTACTCCAACCTACAGCAATCTGAGAGGATAAACTAGAACAGGACATGTGGCAGCAAAATAAAGACTATTTCCAGTACTTTCTGCAATTTTGCTAGTAATAGGGAAATAATTATGTTTACATGGTAGTTTGAAAAATAAGCTTTGTTTCACCATAAATAAAAGTTGTTCTCTAGTCCACATTTTTCTTTTTTCAGATTCTTTTAAGACAAACTTTTGCTGACTACATTTACTGCTCCTTCAGAGACATCCCTATTTTAAAGATGTCAGCTATGATGAAAGTGTTAATTTTTAATTGCTCTTTCCTGTTAGGAATCCTCAATTTTGCTTTTTATACACAGAAGAGGTGTGGGTGTGAAATATGTCCCAGAACTAAAGGGAATAGAAGCTGTGTAATTTGTCCTAAAGCAGGAACTGTCATCAACCTCAAGCCTGGGTGAATCTTCAACTGCAGGATGTGAGTGTACCCGGATCACTTACCTGATGCATCTCTCACTGGTTCCCAGTGCAAGTCATCGTCTTTGTCCTTGATCCATCCGCACAGTCCACTATCAAAATTACAGCTGTGCACCAGCACACCTGGCAGAACAGAGCAGGAGGTCACAAAAACACCCAGAAGGAATTCAGATTGTTCTGGTTTTCAACTTCCCATGTGGCTGACATTAGCAAGCAAGTATGAAAATTAACTGTAGAAGAAGGAGCCCTGGAAAAAGAATCTGCAAAAACACTAAAACAATAAAAAGGACCCTTGTACTATTAACAATGCACACTATTTTTGTGCTAATTTTTTTAGAAAAGTATAAAAGTTATTATAGGCAAGGGGTTGGTTTTACATGGTTTTATAAAGCATAGTTTAAAAGAGAGGCATAAGATGTAGGAGTCCTGAAAAATGTATAAATCCCCAAGAAATCTCAAAAAATCATAAACCCTAGGTCCTGAATAGGAGACATGGTCTTTACCTGGGTCATCGTTTGCTTCAAATTCATCAGCTGTAATACCTCTTTCAATTTCAAGTATTTCAAACAGATTATTGCTCACTCCAGGCTGGCGTGGAACTGTGAGACAAAATGAATGAGATAAGGAAGTAGGTCACTAACTAGCTTTATCTTTAACAAAAACCAGCAGAGCAGCTCTGCCCATTGTGCTTTTCCTGGAGATTTCAAGATATTTCATTATATTCATCATGAAGACTCATGAACTTTATGTCTACATGATTTATGATTTGTGTTGTAACATTTAGCTAAGCGCTATAAAAGGTAATTCCAGATCTCCTAAAGGCCCTTTGAATGAAAGCTCCTTTTAACCAGGGGAGAAAGCTTTAACTTTGAAGCACACCATTCCTCTCCAAATGCATTTTCAGAGATAGTGTTTTCTCAATAAAATAAAGCCACATCAAAGTCCTCATTCAACCCTTCCACACACGTTTGTAGGAGAACCTCGACGGGAGGCAGCAATACTTGGAAGAGGCCCCACGTGCGCTTAACCTTTGAAATACAGCTGAAGGTATCAGCTATCTGCAAAGGATTAGAGCTCCCCAAACAATTATCAGGGTTGTACTGGGAGTTGAGAAGGAGGAGCTCCAGTGGAAGCTGGAATTCAAGTGTAATTATACTTTTTGCTTTGCAGCACAGCCTGTCCTTCAGCTGCTATTCCCAGCTGCAAGGAGAAGGAACAGCTCTCAGTGATTAAGAGGCCCAGAGGCTATTAGACATTCAGCATCCAGGACAACCTGAAATTTATGAGGTCTTTGTGGGAGTGATGGCTGCCAAAGTCAGGTAGCTACAAAGACTCCCACGTATTTCTGAAGATGCTGTGCCAGTCTGTTTACATCTCACGCAGACTTCTTGCCTGATGGACAGCTGTCAGCTGGAGATAAACAGATTGCGCTGAATAGAACTGTCTTGGAAAATTCCTCTTTTAGAGGCAGGTCTAATGCATAATTCATAACAGTAGTAATGTGTTTCAGACACGTCCTTAGATTTTATAGGCACCTCTGACACCTAAGGTATTTGTAAGGGCCTTATCTGTTAAAAACTTGACATGTTTTCCATTTGCAGTGCTAAAATAACCATTAATGTCTCTATAGATTTCAGGGGCAAGTGAGAACAAGAAGAATTAAGATGACTGGAAGGACTGTTGTTTTTAGAAAATCAAATCAAAGGTTAAGAAGGAACTTCTTTTGCACTAGGACAACATGAAAATAGCACTGCTGTGAGAGCTCCTCTAAAGCCTGAATACAGAAAAGAAAAAAAAAGTTGAAATTGGGACAAAATAAGCAAACTCTAATGTATTTTTAAAGTACTATGCTAGGCTAGAGATCTTGAATAAAAATTTTGTACCATCAAAACAAATAGTTAAAAAGCTCAAAATCTGTAGGAAACTGATGAACTCATAAATATAATAGTCATTACTTGAATCATTAAGTCTCCCTTTTTTTGTTTCCTTTTTCTTTTTAATCCTTTGTAGATTTTAGACTATGTCTATTTGCAGTCTAGGATATTAATGCTCAAGACAGCTTCAGACTTACGGCTGACTGGGGTATTAGACGACTGGTAATTTTTAAAAATACCTTGATTGTAAATAGTATTTTTGCTGCTTTGTTTCATCTGGACTATTCTGCTTACGTGATTAGAAACTTCGAGATTTAGCATGAAAGAAACCTTACAAATGTGCACAGTCCACACGACCTAGGCCAATAATTGCGTTGCTGTACATCTACGCACAAATATTATAGCCAGTCATATAAAGGCACCACTCACCCTTAACCCCTGCCAGCAGTGTACTGCTCTTTCCTAGGAGCTCTATCTATGCTGCTGCACGCCCAGGGACCACCACCTTGCCTTTCCTCACCTCAGACTGTGCGAAGGGAAGAAGATCCTGTTTGTTTTCTGTGCTGTGGACAACAAGTCAGCAATTCACTTCAGAACTGCTGAGCGCAGCAGGGCAGGGACCAAAGGCTCACGGGCTGGTAGTTAAAAGGTTCTAAATGAGCACTGTGGCAAAGAGCATGAAGGAAACCCACTGCTATGCTCTAAGATTTGTAGGACACTCAGGGGGCACAGTTTTAAGGTACATGTCCTGTGTACCCTCTTCCCAGTCTGTCATAGTCCTTGTTTATGGAAAACACTGCAAAAAATATTAGGAACTAACCTTGTAAACTACTTCAGTTTACTTCTTCAAGTACCATTGCTAATGCACTACTGTTTCCCACAAACCTGAGTTACATCTGTGCACACATAAAAGCACTCTCCAAATTGAAGTTGATAAATATGTCTATAATTAAAGCTCTGCAAAAATATTTTTTCAAAAATTCCCCGAGAGTCCTCTCCAAACACTTTTTTTATGAACTTCTAGAAGAATGTGTTGCAGTGCTTTAATACAGTCACTTCAGTGCTCAGACCTAATTACAGGAATGTGCACTCAATTTGAAACAAGGGTTACCATAAGTGATGCAGAACTCTAAATATGACCCACATGTACACTTCTTTTTGCCACGACAACCACTATGTCGAGTGGCGATCGTGGGAGAAAGTATTTGGCACGATTATTTTCTGCAAGCTTTCCAAGCCCTTTCTGTGTACTTTATACAGTGTATCAGTGTGCTTTTCACTTAACTTCAATGGTTTGATAAAGCTCGCTAAATAGAAACTTGGCTTCTTTTTCTTGGAGAACTTTACAAGCTCTGAGTGAGCCAATACATCAACACTACTATATTCTCAAAGTTCATGAGCTAACTTCTTCACAGATGCCCAAATCTGAGGGAAGATATTAAATATTAAGTAAGAGTGATTTCCTTTCAGCTTTTTTAACCTTTGGAAAAACAGTAGAGCATTTTTTGATTTACTTGCTAATTGCTGAGTTTGGGAGTATAAGAAAGTGCATGTATATGTATCAGCTTGTTTGCAATAAACTGAGTAATTGCTGTTTTGGTGTTACAAAACCAAAACATGGAGTGCAATTTCATGTTATTAGTAATTGTTATTACTATTAATAATGCAGTTCTCTGGCTTACAGGAAACACTGGTTTAGCACTGTAAGTACAATTCCATTCCACACTATAAACACGACTAAGCTTCCCATTTGCTAAAAACAACAACAAAAAAGGACAAAGATTTTTTGACTGAATATTTGCAATTGAAAGCTGCTAAATCCCACTTCCAAAAAAGTTCCGCAAGTGATGAGACCTCACACAGAACTAGTAGAAAACAGCTAAAGTAAGGGTAGTCCAGAGATAGTCAGACTGAGAAAGCAAGAGTAAGTCCTTTTTTCCTCCAGGGAAGATTTTGATATATGCTGGGCTAAAAAGAAGAGGCAACAGAGACATACATTTCAACGTTCTGTTCAGACACCCACAGTGTCCAGGATAGGTTTCTTAAAACTCTACAGATTCAAATTCTGCAGGAAGAATTATTTCAGGAAAGGTTTTCATGGACTGTGCCACCCTCTCCAGCACTATTTACATAGGAGGGGAGACACAACAGTGTCAGCACGCCACCACTCTGAAGTCCAATCATGCATTTCTCAGGCAGTTACAAGGCTCAGGGAGTTTTATCGAAATCAAGCATCTTGGTATTTATCTTTGCAGAAGCTTTTCTGCAAAGTGACCTGCCTAGATGTAGATAGGATGAAGAATGGATGTTCAAACATGTTTTCTATTAACGTCCAGTCAGGAGGTGCAGAGTGCTGACTGAGTTTCAGGGAAACACAGCTAAAACAAGGAGTGTACAGAAGCTTACATATCTGATTCAGGGACAAAACTTGCTGGAAGATTGATTGAGGGTGAGACTTGTAAGACTCCTAGATTTCATGACTGAACTCCAGAGCACAAGAGGAACAAAGCACCTATCTTAAATGCTTAAAGACAACTACATTTTAAAAGGTACCAGAACAGTGAAGACAAATTAAATGCTGTTGTAAGATAATGCTACTCTAACGATATCAAGGAATAACAAACCCCCCATTCTTTGCTTTTATTATTTCCCTTTTTTCAACAGCTTCAAGGATTACAAAACTGCACTTACAGCACTAAGGACTTTGCAGTCACTGAAAGAAATAAAAGAATGAATGAAGTTTTAATTCAGTCTTTACATTTTTAATAGCTGTTATGAAAAACATTTCCTAATTCCAATCTTTTCAGCTCCACTAAGGGCTAAGAAGGAAAACTGCTGAACTGTCTTTTAATACAGATAAGGGGGTTTGCTCTTGCTCTGCTGATATCTAGTATTATGCTTTAAGTTTATGCTTTTAGTGCTTACCATCCAAATCCCAGTGGTAGCAGAAATTCATAGTCTTATTGAGAAGTTTGTTCTGTTTGTTAGAAACTTACAACTAGACAAGATTCCTCTGTACTTCACTGTAGTTTGTGTCAGTCCTGAAATAGTTAAATATTAAACTATCACTGCATTCCTCTCTCATTGCCATTCCCCCCATATCCATATCAGGAGAAGATTATCCTTGGTGCCAGATTCCACTGTCTGCATCTGACTAAGTGGTTCAAAGGCCAAGTGTAGGAATTCCATTTAAAAAAATACTAATTTTTTTGTTCTCTAAAAAAGCAGCTCCCCAAAGTCACTGCAGACATTTTTAGAAAAAGGGTACAGCATCTAAAGAAAAGCAACAACCCAATACCTTTCAAAAATTGCGAAGGCATTTAAATAACATTATCAGCATTTTTATCATTTGTGCTCTTCATCACTCCTGAACAGAGCAATTTTTCTGGTCCTCACCTCATTTCAAGTTGAGCAGCACATTCAAGAGAGCTCTAAAGTGAAAGCCTAGGTCAAGTTTACTCAGTGTGTGGAACAGCAGGTCAAATAACAACAAAGGGAGAAAATAGGGAGCAAGGAGTCACCAAGGGTAGCCCAGGAAAAGGTTAACTAACAAAAAATTAGAATTTGAAAAATGCTTGCAGAAAAAAGTACATTTGCTCCAGCATGTTTCCTCTCCTGATGTGGACCAATCCTAGAGCAGCAGGATTTGCAGGATTTGGTCTGGAACACTAGACATCTATCACTGTGCAGCAGCCAATGGCCCCTCTGACACAGATGGCCTGATAGATGTAGCAGCTATCCGACGGCAGAGAAAAGCAGTGCTGCTTTCTCCGAGCCTGGCTAAGGCTTCAGAGCTCCATGGGAAAAAAAGGAAGGGACATGTCCATGCACTGAAAGATAACCTCGCTGAAAACACAACTTTAAATACTGAGGTCTTTAGCAGACGCTAATGGCTGGGAGACCAGAACTGCCAGTGGTTGCTGGGTACAGCGCTCTCCATGCTGGGTTTTGCCCATCCCTGTGATAAAACTCTACCTTTTGTCACTCTTGGGAATACAACAACCCTTGGAGACACAGGAGGAAGCAGCCACCTAAGATGACACAAATTCTTCTGAAGACTTTACAAAACTGAAGTTAAATCCTACTTCATGACCTGAGTCAGGATCTAACATTGATTTTCTCCTCTGTTTTTCAAGAAGATAGGAGTTACAAGTCTACTAATTGCTGCCTGTATTCTCTAGTGGGAAACAAATAAAGGCAGCAAGAGCAAAGCTTTTTCTTCTCTTTCCAGGCAGGCATATGGGCACCACAGTGCACATTATTTCTGAGAACTGGCTTCTTTGCTGCCTCGACTGGAGAAGCAGTTGATGCGGGCAAATGAACCTAAAGAAGCTCAGTATAAGCCAAATAAAATTACCTCATGTCCACAACCCAGAAATATTGTGAAGATGTCTGATGTAGGTGAGACTAAAATAGAAACAGCTTTAAAGAAGGAAATAGTTCAAAATTCCCCTTCCCTGAGGAAATATAGAGGCAAGTGAAATATCCACAAATGTTTTTGGAGGTGGGGAGGGTTTGGCACATCCACACAGCAGCTAAGAAGCAAGTCAAAGGTTAGCTAAATGTTACTTGTCATTCCAATTCGAAATCCTGTATTGTCTCAACGCCATGGCTATTAACATAGTGTCTGGCTGTGAGGAATGATTTTGGAGAGGCACTGGCTTACACTCCGTGGGAGCGCTGCCATCCTGAGCTTGCAGTGCTTCACACCGAGCAGCTGCAGCCAGACAGGGCCAGGCACTGCTCTCCTACAGGCCTGGAGCAGGGGCAGGGCTGGCCAGCAGGAACCTGAAGCTCAACCCACCCTGCACACACCATCTGTGAGCTAACATGAAAGGCGTTTCGGCTAACGCACTTCACTGCACATTTGCCATGGGCCAAGAGCACTCATGCAGCCAGGTCTGCAGCCCAGCTAATACCCAGGAATGCAGCACCTGGCATAATGCTCCCATGCTGCTGAACCCCTGGTGTGATGGCATCTGGGGACGTTCAAGTATCTCTGTGTTATCCTTACAAGTGCAGTACCGAGGAGAGGCAGAGCCATGCTCTGTGCATCCCACTGTAGTAATGTACGTGGCTATAACTTTTCTACCTGCTTTTCTAAATGTCCCACATGAGGAAATGTAACTTCTCCTCTTCCCCACAAACTCCTACGTAACAGGATTCAAGGTGAAGAAACACCTTACTCTACAAGCAATGCTTTGAGAAAGTAGCACATTCTTCTGAAACAGAACTGTTTTGCACTCGACTGTAAGCTTCAATTCCTTAACTAATGCTTTTGTGCACTCCCTACACAAATGCTTCTAGACAGAGAGAAAGCAGGAGAGGACTGCAGTGCCCACTAACCAGTTGACACTTTCAAAGCGTCCAGAAGAGAGAGAAAAACAGAGCAGAGTGGAAGCAGAGTGGAAAGGAGAGAAAAAGATGAGAGGAGAAAAAAAGACACCAGCTTCATTAAGAATCACACTACCAGCGTCATCTGGAGCACAAGTGGAATATGTTTTCAGTCACACAGTTATGTCACACACATATGTATATCAAGTATGTCTCTTGCAGGGAATCAAAAAAATACTATATGGGTTTGAAGACAGACATCTGTTGACTTGATCTGAGGACCCTCTGTCCCTGTATTACCTACTGAGCCCAGGAACAGCTGCTGGTGCTTGACCCATTTCAGTCCTGCTGTGCACTGAAGCCTTTGAAGCTATGTATGTGTGTGACAAATCTCAGAGGGTGGCAGCTGATCTAAACCAGTAGTTGATAAACACTTCAAGGGTCCTGTGTTTGTTATATGTATCATAATGCAAGCTGCAATCAGACCAAGACAAACTTAAAAGGCTTTTACTTTCCTATTTTGCAAACTCCTATATCTGAAGCATATATATTGAAAGCATAAGCTTCAAAATCTAGCCTCTAGGGACAATACAGAAAGACTAATAGTAAATAGTAAGCTTTACACAGAGGATTGTTATGCCTTCATGAAAATAGCTGAAAAGTATCCCTCTGCTTTAGAATTCCAGAGAACACTTCCAACATGAGATACCTGGGAAGCACAGTGCTGGAGTCTACAGTAATTTCCACCAAACTAGATTTTTAACTGTTGGTTCCCATAAGATGAAGCTTTGTAAATCTTTATTATATTTCCTTTTAGAATTTCACTTAAACGCATTTCTGTATTTTTAACTGAATATGCAGCCAAAAGTAAACTCTTCTAAGCACTGCCAGGATTTGGCTTCTAACATTCGTCAGCTTCTCTCTCCATTTTCAATTTATCTGTCTACAACAGATAAAATGTCATAGGGAAAACTCTTTTACCTAAGGAACCAAATATTTCACTGAGCCATGACCTACAACAACAAAGCCCAAGAAATTACCACACAGATGCCAAAGCAACCAGAAAAGAACTCCCACATTGCTTGTGCACCTGCTCTGAGGCAGCAAACTTTTCCTCCTCCTACATCACTTCAGCAGCTTTATTGTACAACAAGCTGAAGATCCAACACACCCTCCCTGTCTCTAAAATTAGCTGCAGAACTAAAGATGAAATCGGGTGTTGAGTATTTCTTGGCAGATATGCACAGCTCTGTAAGTGCCAGTAATGTCTCCTGTGGTATGCACTAAAGCTGGCACAATGGTGGTGTAGATTGCAGAGGAGCTCGTAAAATTACATGTGTTCATGCCATGGGAATCTTTCCTATCTTCAGCTTTTCATGTATCCCTTTCCACAGGCACAGTCCATAAAATTAGCCTCCATGCTATTTTTATGCATTTTTCCCATTGTTTACTTATGAACATCTGAGACTATTCGAACCCATACAAAATAGGTCACATAGAAGTCTTTAGGTAATCAGACACGATCTCATTTCTTTACCATTCTTAAAGCTATGGTAAAACTTTAAGAGTTACTCTCAACTCTCTGAATTTGAATCCAACTACCTTATGAGTTATGTTGCACTTCAATACTTTTCAGTAAAATGTCTCCCTAAAACCTTCATCTGAAAGCACAATTAAGCACTTCTATGGGACAATATACTCCATCATTTCAGGGGGGAAAAAATAAACACAATTCTTGATTAATTGATTCAGAACTTCCTTCCTAAATTTTTCTTAGGTAACAGTCAACTATTTGTGCAGCTTTACCATATGACCATTTTCAGTTTGATTTCTCTGTTGTCAATGGCATAGTGTTCCAAAAAACCCAAACAGTGCATGCTTTCACCTCACTGCATCTACAGCTTTGATAAACAAAACCATATGGAAAACTACTTACTGAACACATCTCCTCGGGGTTTCTGAGGATCTGGCTGGATCCTGTTGTCATCTATAACTCCTTGGGAAGATGTAGTTTCAATGGGAACATGTGAAGGCTCTTCAGTTGTTACCAGAGGAGTTCTTTGTGGTGGTAGTGTAGGTCTTACTGTTGTAGGCTGAGGCAGTGTTGGAGGTGGAGGCTTCGTCACTGGCGTCGTGACCGGCCTTGTTGTCACTGGCACATATCTCGTGGTTGGCTTGGGCGTCAGTCGAGTCGTTGTCCTGGGTGCAGGTTGAGTTGTGCCAGGTGAAGGACGAGTCGTTGGACCAGGTGTCGGATGAGCTGTCGGCCGGGGCGTCGGCTGAGGTGTCGGCCGAGTTGTTGGCCCGGGTGTCGGCCGAGCCGTTGGCCTCGTCACTGGCCTTTCTGTAACAAAAGCAGGTACATGTGGTGGCCTGAGGGGTTGTGCCTCCAGCATCAACAACCCTACTCGTTATACCACTGCATCGCTCGGGGAGAGTGCAATTGCCCTTGAATATCTGATATGGACCAGGTGGTTCAATCATTAACACTAGGAAAAACAGCAAAGAGAATCAAAATGGGACCAAAACGGACATCTCAGCTTCTCACTCCAGAAACTTAACAATCTATTTCATTATGACACAGAGAGACTTGGATGAAATAATTTTTCTTCCTCTGAAAGTTTCCATTAGTAAGCAACATATTTTAACATCAGCCCTGCTAAATTAACACATCCCTTTAGGACATCCTTGGCATTGCAGCAGTTTAGAGATAATTTAGAATGACTGAAGGCCAAGACACTTCCATCTCACCTCCTCCCAAGCATCAAGTCTCTTTCAGAGTTGGCAAAACTTACCCAAAAGCACTGCTGTTTAAAAAAGCATGGGCAGGAAGCCATGGGTTAAGCAGCCCTCTAAACAGGACAAGTTCATAATCGGGAGTGGAAGCACGTTTAGTAAGACCCCAATGTTACAACCGTTTTGGTCACAGATGGGCAGATACCTTTGGCTAAAGAAACTTCCTGCAGACCTCTCCTTCTAAACATTTCTCCTTGTCAATAAGCAGTAATCATTTTAGAGATTGAACCTAAGCCAGCCTTCATTTAGATCTTTACCTTTGCTAAACACCAGGAAGCTAAGTAAATTACATTTTTCAGCCTTCACAAAAATGAGGTGGTGGACTGAGCACCACTTTCACCACAGTGACAGTGCCCCCAGTACCATCTCCTCCAATGCTTCATAAAGAAAGAACCAATTTTAACTTGGTTTCACAAGGAGAGTTTCTGCAGACATGAAACACAATAATATCTGGTTTTTTATTTTCTATTTGTTAATAAGCCTTTTATATCTCACTGGAGATCTTAAAAGGCTCAGTAAGAACTCTAGTCACATATTTTGCGTACAAGCATTTCAAGTATAACACACAGTTAAAATGAAGAACTACTGTTTGTTAAACAGTGAATTGTTTGATGATAGCAGGTAAAAAGGTTCTCCCTCCAGCCACTTGTTTATTACCAGCCCTTTGAATATCCTGCAGTTTTGATATTTATAGTATATTAAAATATAAAATGCCCCTTAGGACTATGTCCCAGTAACACACGTGAAATGTGCCCACAAATAACTGCAAGCACTCAGGCTGTGAAACAACACCTTTTACCATGACTGCTACAGCCAAAGGGAAAAAATGGTTGGTACTGCTCTTTAAAGAGATCAGTGAGTCACCAAAGACCAGACCCCACAAAGGAATGCAGGATCAAAAAGATCCAGCAGATGTCATAGAGCTGAACAGTCCTGTGGGACGTCAAATACGGGGGAGCTCCAACAGCCTATTCTGTACCAAGGGGGTGGCTGCTTCTCCCAAGAGAAAGGTGGCCAAGGAAATTTTCCAACAGCAAATCCTTCCAGAGAAATCCTCCCTCTTGGCTCTGCTCACATCTGGGAAGCAGCAGGGAGTGGATGGGGTGAGCTGCTGAACTGGGCCAGTTGTGGAGTGTAAATAACAACAGGGTATGAGTAATATGCACTGTTTGATCAGACCTACCCTGCTTACTCAGTTGTTCTCATCCTGAAGCAATCTCTAGAATCAAGCTGTGAATAGGGAGAGGTGAATTTCTTTCTAATTATGAAAATGTCTCAGGGAAAGATATTTTTACCAAGGCATGCTAAGACCTAGAAAACTCCAACTACACTCCCCAGCCCCTTATTTAGATTTAAATATAGGTAAGAGAAACTGAGCCCGATAGTGCTGTACCCTAAAGTTTACAAAATGGGACACAAGTTTTCAGAATCTCTATTTTAAAAGGAGCATTACATACGTGTGCAATTTGTTCCATTGTCTCTGTACCCTTCTTTACATTTGCATTTGTAGGATCCCGGAATGTTGTAGCAGTGTGAAAAACTACCACACTGATGGTGGCCAAGGGAACATTCATCTATATCTGCAACAGAAAATTTACATTAAAAAATCATTTGCCTCAAAGAAATCTGACGTTCTGCTTATCCCTGAAAAAAAACCCAAACATTATTATGATTTTGATTATTTAAAAAAAATATTAATAAAACTTTTGCAAGTGGGAAAAGGAAAATAGTCACAAATCAATGTGGTGATCCAAACATCAGGGTAAATAGGGACTATTGAGCAACTTTGGTATTGCTCAGCTTATACCTTATATCAGCTTCAGACACGCCATGGGTAGATTGCAGTTGAGATCATGAAGATCACAATTTTAACAGCCACTTCTTACAGGTGACAGAGAAGAAAAAAACAAACCGAGTGTAGGGATATGCATGCTCTTAATCACACAGATATTACACCGGTTTTTCTTCATAAAATTCTTCCTATATTATACATCTGTATAGATGTTTCCACATGAAGTAGAAACTGCTGGAAACCTTTCATATGGCATGTCCACATTTACTGTCAGTGATGCAAGCAAAAATCTCCAAATTCTACAGATTTCTCTGAAAATAAAAAATACTTAAGCAAACATAAAGCAATGCCTCATTATCTCCACATGATCTTTTTTTCTATGAAAGACTCGTAACCACTTGAGACCCTAAGTGAAAAGCTGAGACCCTTAGTGAAACTAAGGCAGAGAGACCTGGGAGCATCTTTGTTGAAGGGAATACACCAGCTGCATTCCAGTCTCATGTCCAGACAAAACTAGGTTATTTCCCAACTCCTGCCTCTTCCTCACCTGTCTTCAGGGGAAGGAAAGCTGGGCAGTCAGGGTTGGGAGTAACTAGGGTGTGCACATTTCCTTATCTTGGATCTTGGGGCATGCTGTGGAGCACACCAGTGTTACAGCCCAGACATAGCCTAAGCTCATACACTGCTCCAAGCCTACAACTGCCGATGACAGTGAACCCCGCAGGAAAAAAGGCTTCAGAAAGGAATTCCTGGGGTCATGAGCTCTGCTCTCCCCACTAGCTTCCACACAAGAACCAGTTACAAGGTTGTGGGCCAAATATATGCCTTCTCTTTCACAGTCTATTTCTATAATCCACCTTTCTTAAAATACTGATGCAGTGTACAACCACCCGCTTCAACATTTCAGCCATAATAAACAAACAGTCTTCTTTGAGCCATTAATTTCATTTTAGAATATGCAGCTCTATCATGTGCACATAAAAAATAGCTTGTTATTACCATGGCATTGGTATTTGCCTCCGATGTACATCAGATCAAAGCCTTTATGACACCTGCAAATGTAGCTTCCGAAAGTATTGACGCAGTACCTAAATCGTGGACAGAGAACCCTCCCAGTGGCACATTCATCAATATCTGTGGAAACAAAGGAACGGTATTATTCTTAGTAACAGTTAAAATACAATGTCCGCTGTCTAAATGAAACCGGTTTCACAGAATGGAGAGCTAAAGAATAGCCGAAGTATTTTTCATAAGGGCCCTTGGTCAGCCAGCAGTAACACCTGAGCACTTCTTCTGGCTGTGCCCTCTCAGTTCAGCTCTGGGTCACAGGCAGATGCCCAGGGAGCAGCCGATGCTCACCCACTGCTGCTCTCCCTGCCTGGGAAACTCTCAGACGAGGTCAGGCTGACACACAAAAGCTGCTTGCGCTACCGCTCGCTCTGTAGTCCTTGGACACCGAGCTGAGGCTGCTGAGTGCTTAAACACTGATTCTCCACTGAGGTAGAGACCTGCCATGCACGGCTGCTTCTGACGCACGCAGCTCCTCGTGTTTGCTGGTTATCTACAGGGCACAGTTCAAGCCTCTGCTCTGCAGCTCTATCATGCCCTTGATCTATGGGAAAGTAAGATTTTGCTCTCCACACAGTTCTTTTCCCAAAAGGAGCACTTCAGCTGCCGATGTCAAGAGTGCAAAACAAAGCCGAGTGATTGATGCCCTGCTGCTCTCGTGAAAGAGGCCGGAACAAGGCAGAGTCTCTTCCACTGCACAGAAAAAATGCTACCACAAAGCTGCTGGTTAGTTAGGGCAGCTACCTGAGGCGGGGGAGATGGAGCTTCAGCTTCTCCAAGCTGTGTTCCCACAGCCAAAAGAAGTGACCTAAAGCCATGAATTACTGGCCAGATGGGTTGTCCCAGTAGCTCCTGCTGGCACTGTCCCACTCTGCATGAAGAATTACTGAGGACAGCAGGGATTCAACCCCAGAGCTCCCACCCTCCTGGCCCGTCTGACTGCTCTCTCTCCATCGAGAGCACTGCTGGAATGGTGCAGTGAAGGCCTCAATGAGAAAGAAAACAAGGCCAATACTGGGCACCTCTCCACATGCCTGAATCTTCCTATAAATCTGTCTCTTGATTCGAATTTATTGTTAACATTTCAGGCTTTGAATATGTTACTAAGTTTTACAAACCCTACCATGTTTGTTATTATAATTTAATCTACAAGTCACAATTTTCTACCCTTTCTTAAAATATTATTTCAAGGCTGCAAGTTTCAGACTCTTGATTACTATGAGTTAGTTGTGTTCTTTGTTGGTTTTGGTTGAATTTTTTTAATCTTTAAACCACAACTTCAAAAAGCTGTTCTGTAAGAAAAAGATTAGCCACTGAATGTACCTCATCATGGCATGGATTATGATCTTTAAAAATCTAATGTAGCATGTCCTGCTTTTTCCTCTGTACATATTCATATGTATTCATATTTTTGCAAACTCATGTAAGGCAAAAATTATATTAAATTATGAGAGCAGTGTAGTGGTAGGCACTTATATGTCCTAGAGATACAGGACTGAACTGCTAATCAATACACTGTTCAAAACTAATGCAAAAATATGGAAAAATGTAACAGCCTTCCACTCGCATACGAGAGGTGCATGGATGCTCATTACTGAGGGGAAAACCACTTTCTGATCAGTAGTCACAAGATGATAGGCAAGTGCTTGTGATTAGTTTCCTGCAGCTCTCAAAAACAGTAGAGTGACTGGGGCTTCTTTCAAGTCCATTCACACCTGGACCAAAAAGTGTGGGGCTGTTTCCCTTTGTCTGCTGCAACATGCTGTGGTTCATACCTGCTTCCTACAAAAAGCAGGGCATGGAGGGGTGATTTGTATTCTCACCTCAGCACCAGGGAGTTGCTCCAAAGGCACACAAGGCCTGTGATGGTCAGCACCTAATGAGTGTGATGGTCAGTGTCCACCAGAGAAGCAGAATTGCTTCTTTATCTTGCTGCAAGTATGACCATATTACCAACTCAAGCACAAAATAACTATGAGACTAATTTAGAAGTTGTATGATTTTTAAGTTTACAAGGCCATATTTTCAAGTTTCTAAACACATACAAAAAAAGGGGAAGAATTATTTTTATAGTGAAAAATAATTATTTTCAGCCCTCAAATAATTTCAGTTAATTTGAAGCTGAAATGTGTATATGGCTACTTTCATTAAATAAAAATCCTAATCAAAAAACCTGACAGCAATGATTGGTTTATTGATTCAAGAGTCATTAATCAATTAATTAGCTGTTTAATCTACATTTTCACTGAATACTTTGCTGAACTATTTTTTTACTTTGTTGTCATTTAGTTAATATGATTTACCTTTATAGCCAAGTTGGCAGCTCTTTACTGATTGTCTGGAAGAAACATTTTAAACAACAGAATGATCATCAGGTGTTAAACTAAGGATAGAATAATGCCTAGATGAATTTCCACCTGCACTAAAAATAAGAATTGCATTCCCAGCTGTCTTTTAAACTCTCCTCAAACAAGGATTTCAGGAGCTGTAATCAATGCACACTTGAGTTGTCTTACCATCACCTACACGTCTATTTGTACTGCAGCATTATCCAGACCCTTGCTAGAGCCAACAACCTCCCCAGCAGCGACAGGCTAGTACAAACATGAGTGGAAAAAAACAGCCCTAGTCCCAAGTAGCTTCAGTTCTTTGAGGTGTCACACATTTATCTCAAACTTGATAAAGAAATAACACAGAAAGGGTGCATGTCACAATCACTTCTTACCCAAAAAAGGGAGAACATTATGTTACAATGTGGGAAGAACAGACATCTCTTGCTGTAACTGTTTTCTCTGTATTGTACAAGGCTGCTCTGAAATTCTTGTAGAAATTTTAGAAATAGGTTATGAGATCATTCTGAATGATGCACACCCAACTAAAATGTGGGTACACAGTTCGTTGCCTTTCTGGGAAAAAAAAGTGGTTTTTGAAAACTGCACTGAAGAACTCCAAGAGCTTCATAGCACTAGTTTAAGTGTCAGTCTTTGGCATTAAAATACACTTTGAAACAAAGTATGAAGTTTGCCGGAATAGAAAAATGCACACTAGGAGAACGTTGCAAGCAATTTTTCCATCAAATTTCTCTACTTTGTGTAACTTTCTTGAATTTGTACTTAAAATCACTCAGCTCACTATGGCAGGGCACAAGTATCTTCCAAAGATCTCTCTGCCATAATATTCACAATGGGATTAATCACAATCCCTTCAACATGTAACAACGGTAGGTTTTTTCCTCCTGTTCTTTCCATTCTTTTTCCATACAGAGACATGTCAATCATGCACTTCAAGAAGCCTCTCACTTGGTGTGGAGCCTGCTCTTCTCATCAGAAGACCTAGAGTCTGTCCCTTTCTCTGCCAACAAATTCTTGGTCAGCATGGGTCAGGCACTTGGGGAACCACCTACCCTGTGGACAGCTAAGTTATCCAAATGGATGATCGGGACATCCCCATTTTCCTACATTCTTTCAGTGCAAGTGTTGTTACTGGTTATGGAATTGTAGCACTTCATAGAATATAAATAATAAAATCACTGGAGCATCATATCCACTCAGGATGTATAGTTAATGACTAATGAAATCACGTCACACTGTTCTTCAGACCATAGTAGAGTCTGATTAACCGTAAGCACCTTTTCCATGTTCACAAACGTGGGAACAAAACATTTCACTTCTATACACTCTGAGTTCCTGTGTTTATTTTAACCTAGAGTTTTCACAGTATGGAAGAAAGACAACAGATTCAATCCCACTGATACTGGGAGCATGCACAGCCCTTCACCTTGCCCCACCATAATATTAATGATTTTTACAGATTATCCTTCTACCCACTGAGCTAAGCACCACCTTTTTGGGTCTGAGGGAAAGGTGATCTCCCCATTCCTTTTTTCATGCAGGCAGGTATCTTGGAATTAGCAATAGTTTAAAATAACCCAGTAGCAGGAGTGGCAAGGGCCGAGGGCTTGGATACCAAGGAGCCTGTATGGGCTTTAGGCAGACAATGAAACTTCCAGGACTGGAGGAAAACACAGTCTCTGACACAAGGGCACCTGACCAACAGCCTTATTACAATTCTCTTTATTATAACAACTTCAAACTGCATGTTCAATGCATTCTAAATACATCTGATAAACTCTCTTGAACTGCATTCTCTGTAAGGATAAAAGCATTTTGGAGAAAAACAATAAAATCAAATCTACATTTGATCACCTACCTACGCAAGTCCTGCCATCAGGCCCAAGCTGCAGCCCCGGAGAAGGACAGCGGCAGCGCACTTCCCCTTTCAGCACGTCACAGCCATACTGACAGTTTGCCATCAGGCAAGAAAGGGCATCTGGAGAAAAATAATTGAACATGTTTAGATGAAAACTCTGGTCAGTACTAGAAAATGACTGAAAACTTCACAGAATTAAGATGTCACATATTTACGATAAAGGCGGGAAAATGCTTGTTGAGTTAGACGGGTATCCTTCAAAGAGGGAACACATCTGCTAGTAAAATTTTTCTTTCCACAAACTAAGTCTCCAAGAAGAAAAAAAAAGAAAAGAAAACCACCACAATTGTAGTAAGCTGTGTTATAGAATGCAGTCTCCAGAATATAAAGTAGTAGTATGTACTACAGACTCTCTTGGACAGTACTGCCATTTTAAAAATGGGGCATCTCTAATTAAAGTAATTCCTCTCCCCTTCCCTCTGCCTAGACATTCAAAGTAACTGCTTTTATGGGCGCAAGTAGGAACCTGATCTCCAGAGAGATGGCAGTACAATTTTTATACCAGTCAAACAACCAACATCTGCAGCGTTAAAGGTTTTACATTCATAAGGCCATAAGGCAGCAGAACTGCAGGTGTCTTGCTGCAATGAAAACTGCAAGCACTTGTCCTTGAAGGCCAATTAACAGTGATTTACAGCCCTGAAGAATGCTTCGGGGGAAACTTTTAATAAAACTAATAAAATCAAAACAATTGCTCTTGTTTTTTTCAGCCTAATTTAACTAGAAAAAAGGAGCTCGTCTTGTGCAGCTGCCTAATTTCCAGCAAGATTAATCTTTTACTTTGGGACTCATCTTCATTTCATAGAAGTTTCCTGGGCAAACTCGAGCAGGGGTTTTGAGAAGCTGGAAAAGAGCAAAGCAGCGAGGCTGGCCGTACTTGAGCAGGTTCCATCTGGCATAAGCATGTAGCCGTTCAGACAGTAGCACTTGTAGCTGCCGTAGGTATTCATACACCGGTGTTTGCACGGCCGCGGCTTTAGTCCACACTCATTCAGATCTGAAATGAAGGGCACAAGGGAAGAGGGTGGGAAAAGAAAACACACAAGGCATGCGTGGCAAAACTACCAGTTCAAGCTGCTGGAGAAGGAAAGAAAAATACGGCAATTAGCTTTTTATATGCAGTTCAGCTGATAGCAAGTGTCCAGAACATCCTGCACGAAGCGCTGTCCATCCCTCTGGCCAAGCAGCTTATTTTGCTTGGTTTCATAGATACATCTTCAAAAATGTATCTAGTATTAGTACTAGATGAAGTGCCATATGTTTCATTAGGCAACACACAAGCTCAGGCTGCCCAATCTTGCCACTGTTCATGTTGATGCCATGTCCAGGACCAGCCAGCACTCGGAAGGAGGAGGGAGAAAGCAAACATCACTCTGCAATCGCTATCAGTGATTCTGATAGCGATTCAGTGATTCACTATCATGCTTCATAATTAGTGGCAGAGGAAGGCAGGAAAGCTGACGCTAACCCACTTTAAACAATCTCACAGAGAAAATTTATTCCTTATCATCTAGAAAATACTAAAAAGAAGTATCTGACATCAGCTATATTTTTCAAGGCTATCCATGAGGGCTAGTATTTCAGATTTACTAATAGAGAATTCGTGACTTGAACTGAAAATATTCTGCCTACAATTTCCATATTAGTAGACAGAACTTCAAACAAGAAGTAAAGATGGAGTGATTGCCTTCAGAATCCTCTTCCAAGAATGTGTTGATTTTATCTGAGTAAGCCAGAATAATTTGTTACTTATTATTATTGTTACCGGTATAGTGATGAACAAAGATGACAACAAAGATGAAAATAATAAATCTATTCCACGAAGATTTAAAGCCAGCCAGCAAGAACTGAAAAAACTGAGTTATCAGCCCTCATCTCTAGTATTGCACAATGCTGTCCACAGGTCTGTCACAGAGAATTCCCATTTTTTCCAGAAGTTGTCAAAGAGCCATTTCCCAGTATTAAGCACTATCTCATCAAGTGTCCCTCAATCCATGTAGCAGAAAAGTAAGCCCTGAGGCTCCTATCATGTGGTACATAGACACACACACACATGCACACACAGAGTAGCCACTTCATAAAATGCCAGCTGAGGAGGTGACAGATGGCTCCTGTGGACTGGAGATGAATGCTCAGGATTAAGATGCTGACCCAGAAAGATAAATACACCTCCAGTTAGAATGAAGTCAGTAATTCGTTGATTGTTTTTCAGAACTAAAGCAGAAAACTTAACTGGGTCTATGCAGTAAATGCAGTGAGAAAAGTTACATTCACTGTGGAGGTGAAGTTAAAGAAAACATTGATCCTAGACAAATAAACCTGGAATTTTACAAGTTCCTAATGTCTGGATTTTAAATTCATCCTCAAACTCTACAATCACTTAGTTTTAGAGAGTAACATTCTTCATCGTATTCTTTGCAGGCAAACTACTTTTACATGGCATTCTAAAACTGAGAAATACATTCCCTTTCATTTTGACTGATAAAATGCAGAGCCATCAAGTGAAAAATACATGTATCAGACTACAAAACACTGATGTAATCCAAACTCAGCCAGAAGGATGTTGCCTGTTACGTCACTGCTGTTCCTGAGAGCTCCTAACAGTGTTTATGTTATCATAAAATCTGTTCTATTCTGACCTACTTTGTTTCCATCTTCATGGGGCCAAGGAATAGCAAGCATCATGCAGACATGGTCCTCCCCAGAACCCTTCCCCTTACTTCATTTTCCAAGGTTTCGGGAAGAACAGCATGTTTAAGGGGCAGAATATTTCCTGCTCCCCTCTTCTGCAAGAGGGTAGTGGTAAGGGATGTAATTTTCCATTTCTTCCTGTGTAAGGCTGAACAAGATGTTTCCAGGAAACCTGAAGGGGAATATTTTCTCCTCAAGTGGTGAGGAAGATCAGGTGAGCCTAAGCAGGACTTCAGTGAGGAAAGATTGCCAAAATAAGGGCTGCACCTGTGCCTGATAAAGAAGGAGTGATGACCCCCTCTGCAGCCTTCCTGTGGATTGTGTGCTGCAGAGACAGCACCCCTTTTCAGCTCTCACTCTTTGGGGGTTGGAAAAAGTTTCAGCAGCTTCAAGAACATACTTCTCACAACAGGCACAAATTCAACACTTACAAGAATGTACCTGCTGGGTTTGAGAGAAACAGCTGTAGAAGAATGTACATTTTCTCTTGTGAAAGCAGGATCTTCTGCTAAGAGTTGTGACTGCAGGTATATGCCTATGTCAAATAGAAATGTAGCAGATGATTACGCTAGAGGGCAAGGACAAGTTTTCATTGTGGAAACCTTTGTGTGAAAAAAGCGTTACATAAAAATCTTCAACAATAAGCAGATGAAAGCTCACATTTCGAAAGGCAAACTTCTTTTGGCAGCACAAAAAAAGTTGCTTTTCCTTTTCTCTGTAAAACATACCAGAAGTAGGCAGTTACTGACAGATATTACAGCTGTATTACCATATTAATTACACACACAATGTGTCTGTTAAAAAAGTAATTGTTGCATTCAAAAACTCCGTTTGCATTTGATTTCAATTCATAAACACATACCCAAGGAACCCACAGGACTGAATATACTGAGCTTCACTGACAACCCTCATTTTGAAGTGAGAGGAAAAAAAAAGTTCGCTTAGTCTAAAATATCTGTATTCTCCCTCTTTTCTACAACAATCATCACAAAATAAAGTCATAACAGAGCTAAGTATAAAAACACTTAACTAGAAGTCGGGACAGAATAAGGGAAAGTAACACTGAAATTAAGTTGACAGGGCACGATTTTGAAAGTGCCTTGTGTTAACTTCTAGTGCTTAAAGTCCACTGCACTTCAGCTCCTAAGTTTAGGGACTCCTGAAGACTTAAGAACTGTTGTGCACTTACTTTCGGAGTTATGACCACAGACTCAAAGCTGAAAATAAGAATTTACGACTGTTCTTAGTTTATCACTTTGCATAGAGTATGGGTTACATTACAAGCCTTAAAATATCGGATCCTTCTACAGGACTCTGAATTCTACACCACCACTTGATACAAAGTATTCTTAGTACAGAAATGAAAGCTCTGGTACTGACAAATAAGACAGCTATTAGTAACATACTTTGAGAATAGTATAAAGTGCTACACTATTAGAAAGTTTAACAAATCCCTTTAATATCTTTTTGGGGATGTCCACTCACGTCCTGTGTTTGAGAATTTCATCATTCAGACATTTAATTTCCCACATTGCCTTCAACTGCACAGCCAATCAAAACAAGCATTCTTGATTTCAGAGTAACACAAGACAGTAGAGAACATAAAAGCAGACTGACCATTTTGGCCACTATGGAAAGCAGGTTTATAACACACACAAGCTGCTGAGTACAAGTATTTTATATCTAAAGAATTGAAATGAAAATGGGAGTGCAAGGAAAGGGCAAGAGAGTTATGCTGGCAAACCCAGATGTGACTCCTTTGACTGCTGTGTTGCACCACCCATGATCTTGGACCAACTTCAACGCACACCCAACAATGGGCCACTTATTTCTAAGCAGATTCAATACATTCTGCTATTTTCTTTTAATGAGCTTCTGCAGACTTCAGCACTCAGACTTTTTCTGCCCCTTTTTGCCTATTACCTAACTAGGATCAGGCAACAATGAAGTTGAATATTCAATACCACATTTACCCTACTCTGAAAATAGACAGCCAAGTACCAGAAACCCAGTGCAAAATTTAAACTGTTACCACCATACTATAAATAGTAGATCAGCATTCTTTTTCAGCAACTGCAATCACATTAACATGTCAAACTTATATTTGTATCACCTGAAGAGTTTTGTTCACAACATAGTCTGATTAATCAACTAGTAGTGAGTTGCCAAATTCAGAAGTTACCAACCCTCATTTTCTACAACTTCCAACTTTATGTGAATCACAATTTTGTCTTTATCTAACCTGATACACTATTTCCATTACTATCACTTTACAAAGGAAGTCAGAAAGTGAAAAAAGGCAGGCTCTGAAAGAAGAACAGAGGAAAGACACAAATGCAAGTGACAACAACTAGTACGGTGGAGAGTCAAAACTTTTCAGAATACAGACACACAGCAGCACCAAGGAAATAAAACCAGTTACTTGCTCTGCATGCTAATGGCACTGCAGGTTCAGCTTTCACATCCCAGCCATTGATGGGTCTGTCAGCCTCCACCCCCTTTACAAGAAATTGCACTCCTGTTTGAAGCCGTGCAGGTAGGAGGAGCACAACACCTGGAATACAGAACCACCTCACCCCTTGACGCTACACTTCTCGCATGATGATCCTGGGGGTGGAATATAAGAGCTTCACTGCTCTGACCAAGTGGACTTGTGTACAGCTGCACATCTTCACAGGGTAGGGAGAAGGCATGATAAAAATTAGGCAATATGCATTACTATAAATGAATAAATATACATATATATCAAGTGCAGACAAGAACTTCAAGTGGTGAACTTTGCGTCATGTTCCTAGAACAAATCCTCTTTCACCAAGAACCTGAGCAGACTTTACAGCCCAGATCTATTGACACATCCTAGAAAGACTTCCATCTCTGCAGGGGAACTCCAACATTTCTTCTGACATTATTCCTTCTGCTACTACTCTAGAACAGAATTGAGAAAATGGGCCACAGACTGAACAGGACAGGTGCTATATTAAGATACAACAACATAGGTCACATTTATCCTGTGCCATTTGAATCTCCTCTCAGCAAAAGCAGACTCTGCATCCACTGTGCATTTCCAAGTCTCACCCAAACACTGAACCAGCACTGGCAAGAACACAAAACGTGACCCTAGGAATAGCTCAAGGGTCTCACCATGTAGTAGAGCAGCAGCAGCCACCTCAGCTGGTGCACACTGGGGGCACCACAGTCAGCAGGCATCTCAGAAACCTCATGTACCTCTGCCAGGGCAGCTTTGTCACCATCACCATGCAAGAATATTTCATCAATACTGCCCAAAGGGCTTCCTTTAATAACTTATCACATTTTTTCCTTCCCCAGCATTTAGTGGCAAGTAAATAATTCAGTTCAAGACTGAAGCCTCCAGCATTTTCAAAGCATTCTTTCTATTTTGTTAAATAAGTACATATAAAGCCTGTTACACATACATATAACAACTGTTAGTTCACTGCACTGTTTTCTTAAAAGGTTTTAGAGTGACTAAAACATGTGTAGAATAAAATCATAACAACCCATCCTTTAAAATGTCAGAGTAAGGGGAAAAAAAAAGATAGGATAACACAAGAGGTGACAGAAACTTTTGAGAAAACTGAAAAACACAACACACATTTCCATATCAGTGTGGGAAGGATTAGTAAATCTGAAAATAAATATGTACCTATTTTTAAAGAAAATAACTCAGTCTAAAAATCCACATGTCGTAAGAAATTTAGCAACATCAGAGTATATTCTTGAATAAGAAAATTGTTCTAAATATCATGCTTTTCTACCATACTTCCTCAGCACTCAGAAAATGCATGAATTTTCCTGTAGGCTGAGACAACTGCAAAAGAGATATAACTGAGATATCGTGGCATGTGAACATGTCTTAGCCATCAAAGGCTAATAAATCACATATTACAATTCTCTAATTGTTTATGATCTTTATACCATTACATGCTTTGAACATCAATTTTGAGAAAAAAACCCCAAACAATGAAACTTCGATAATTCAGCAAGAGAAATTTCATCTTTACACCAACCCTTCAGTACATAGTAGTTTATTGCAACCTAGTGAGTTCAGGATTAGAAACACTAAAATAAGAACGTATGAATTATGGGTTTTTAAATTAAACAAATATTATTTCACTATGCAAACCTGAAAATTGTGACTTTATAAAAAACAACAATCCTGACCATAAGGTTTAAATCATTTGTTTCAGATTAAGGAGAGCAGGTAACTACATGCTATATATTAATCTCATTGATTTCTTCTGAATGAAAGCAATTTTTCCTCCACGTCATCCCACTGCAGATGTCCATCTCCCTCCAAATGTCAGGCTCAAGATCAGAATTGCTGCAGCAATAACAGACCTGGTATATGAGTTCATTACTCTATGAATACAGTGACACACACAGCATTGGTGGGGCAGGGTAGAGAGAACAACAACACTTCCATGATTTCAAAAATAAATTCCTTCTTACCTTGGTTGCAGGTTTTTCCAGTGTATCCTGGGTGGCACTTACACTTGTTTGGCCCAATGCATTCACCATGTTTGCACCCTGGCTGGCATATAGCTGCAAAGAGAGGAATACTCATTGTCTTTCCACTCCAGTCACAGCTGACAGTGCTTTACTTTGAAATAAACAGCAACTACCTAGCAAACAGTAGTACTGTCTTTGTTCCTCCCTTCAGCAACATTAAATGCTTCACTGTTAAACATCAGGTGCACTTTCAAAAATCACCACCACCCCAATACTTGTGGGAAGAGGGAGATACTTGTTAGTAGTCTATTTTTGTACAACAGTACACAGCGCTGTTTGTGGGATATTAAACCCTTTCAATACCTAACCAGCAAGCAGCCACTGTGCCTTCACTTGCTCTGTGCATGCATGTACAATGATTGTACACTGATGCCATTACATTTGGCAAACCTGGAGTAGTCCCCAGCTACGCAGAAAATGTGTGCATCAGTGTCCTGGGCAACACAGAAAGAAGCCACAGTGCACTCACTGGTAGGCAGTGGCACAGATCCCACAGTCCTACAGATTCGCCACTTTCCTCCATGATTACACAGCAACGCTCTACCCCCTTACTGAACAACATTTTGCCTGAATCCCTCCCTTTTGGGCATTTGGATTCTGCCATGGGAATTATTTTTTCCTTCATTTTGGAGGAAGAAAGGACAGGGCAAAAGCAACAGTGACTGTATTATGCTGCTTTGCCACTGCACACATCCAAGTCACTTCTCAGAAGATTTCAAGCATTTATATCCACCCTGCTCTATAGATACAGTCTCAGAATGTATAAACCATAACTCACAGGTTATATACAGAAAATAAATGCAGAACTCCAAGAAATAATAGCCATTTTTTGGTACCTCTCTCAATATGGCACAAACGAAATTCATAAAACAAACTTTCAAAACTTCAGTAACAAATAAAAGCATTGCTCTTGAAGAGATACAAGAATTCATGCACAAATATATTTTTACTGATGTAGGATTAGCCAACAGGAATATTTTCCTGCATAACTGAAAAACATTTGACAGATGAAAATCTTAAACAGCATTTCTAAGTCTTTTGCATTAGAAATGTTTTTCTATTACTAAACCCACTGTTTCAACCCACTGAAAAAATGCAGTGTTTACTATGCTGTAAGATGTTGTTTATCATTATATGACAAAATGCAGATGCAAAATCATGGTGAGCTCTCTGCTAAAGCAGAGACACAAAATAGACAGAAATCAGATGGGAGCGTTAACTTGAATACCCTGTAACCAGGATTTATCTATCTACCCCATCCTAAAGTTCATTTTATAAAGTAACAGTATCATTTGGAATTTGCAAGTAATTAACTAGATCCAGCTGCAATATTAATCTGACAACAACAGGCTGTATCATAAAACTGGATGTTTTAAGGATGTAATTTAACAGAAATCCACCAGAACATACTCAAAAATGTAATCTGCATGCTAGCCAAGCAGTTCAACAGGGTTGAATTAAACAAAATTTAACAAGAAACAAGATATTGGTTTTGGTTGTGGAAGAACTATCCAAATAGATCTTTGATGTTCTGAAAATCTTTTCCATAAGATTCAAAGCATCCAGAATCAGCAATTCCCACAAATATATCCAGAGAAGCAACTGTTAGATTAGAAGGAGCTTGCTCCAGTTTTAGGACTGCATTTGCCCTTTATTATCAGGCATGTTTCTTGTTTAAAGTAGTATATACGTATAATCAGTGATATATCCTGAGAGCATGAAACCCTGTTTTAAATCTATAGCTCTGCTCCTGACAGATCTTCCTAGTACAGTGGTGAAGTCTCTTTACAAGCAGCATGAAACCCTGTTTTAAATCTATAGCTCTGCTCCTGACAGATCTTCCTAGTACAGTGGTGAAGTCTCTTTACAAGCAGCTGTTAAGGAGCATCTTAAAAGGCAACAGAAATGTAAGATTTCTTTTTCCCCACAAACACTGTCTGGAAACAAAGAAATGGGATTCAGGTCCAGAAACACCTCTCCTCAATGGAAGTGTCAGGGAAAGAAGCTTCTCAGGCTACTAAAAGGTTATGTGTCAGAAAGTGTGTCCCCGGGTAATGGGCAGGTCTGACTGAAGAGCAACTGATCCACCGTGAGACACTTCTAGAACATTGTACTTGGAAACGCTTACTGCTTTTTTAATCATTATGGTCATGAACAGGAAAAACGGATCTCCTTTGCTTAAGAGTTCATTTAGATGCTGAGATTCTTATCTTCCTGACATCACAGACCCAGGTCTAATTAGAGGTGACGGTGGCAAAACAAAAACTATGAAGACCAATTTCATGACTTCAAAGTCACTAGGGAAAAACAAAAGTTGTGATCTAAACCACAGCAGAGATATGAAATTACTGTAAATACGTTTTTAAAAACTTCTATGAATTTTTAACTTTTAGAGAAGATCTGTATTGTGAAGTGGGATACACTTATTTATGTGTTCTTTTTAAGAAAAACAAAGTACCATGGGATCACTTTGGCGTAAAGTGTAACAGCTCAGTAGCTGAACCTTTGGCAATTTTAGTTTAGCTGAGTTTTTTAAAGCCTTGGTCCCTCCCCCAACTGCAGAGATTATATATTATTAGCTGCTCAGAGAAAAAAAAGGGATCTCATACTTGAAGACAAAAAGCCTTATAAAATTCATTAAGGAAATAAGATTTTCATTTATAAATTAAAATGTTCCTCTAATTTAAAAGGTCAAACACATTCATATTGGGAATCATATGTTGTACTTAATTCTCTCAGTTAACCAAGTAGGTCAGCTATCATACTGAACAAAATTATGTAATGGTATTTGTTTAAAACATTAAATACACAACTTCTACAGATACAAAACATGCAACATAGGCCCTGTTATTACATCAAGAAATCTGTTCTATGGGTTCTCCAAGAATTTATCCAGTCCAACACATCCCAATAAACGTAGCTTCATACCATGCAGAATTTAATGTCTTGTTCGTCATGCAAGTGGGTAACTGCTGATCTAGTCTACCTCCTAACCTCAAGATAGAATTAAGAAAAGCATTTCAATCACATGACAGACATATCTCTTTTCTGTTTTTAAAAGTCTCAGTTAAAGACCTCAGCCCCTCACAGCCTGGAGCTCAAGAATCTCTATTTCCCCAAGGAAAGCTTCCTAATGACTAGCAAACCACTATCCATGAAGTCGAAGTCATCATAAAATGTTGGGGTTTTTGCACATTAAATGGGTATTTGGAAACCTTTGTTTGCTGCCAAACACTCTTCTAGAAGAAAACCTGTTTGTTAGAGTACATTCTATGAACTTGGGCTACCCTTACTTAGACAGCTGAAATTCAATACAATGTTACAACTGAAGAATTTCAATGTACAGGAGGAAAATGCTTTGCAGTAGGCTTAGCAACATCTTTAGCTCAGCCAACACCACAGATAAATCTGATGGCATTTCCTATGAGGAATCAAGCCACCCTCAGGAAAAAACTTGTACATCTTCCTATTAATTTTATTGGGGCTTTGCAGGGTGATCAGGACTAAAGAATCAGATGGTTCAGCCAAGTCTACATGCCTGGCTGGGGTCCCCACGGACCCCTACCAGAGTGACCAGGCCAGGAGCAGTGGGTCAGCTCCAGCTCTGCCATCTCCAGCCTGAAAACCCTTATCCAAAGGAGAAACTTCCCCTGCGTGGCAGCAGATCCACTCACTGACTCCCAGCGAGCTCTATTTGAACACTGGCAACAGCCAGACCCAGGTACAAAAATAAGCTTAAGCCAGACTTTCAGCATTTCTTTTAATAGCAGACAACTATTTCAGCTGTTTGGTATGAGTCTGAGCATACACTATGTGTGCTGATGTGACTGGGTGTTTTCTTTTAATTCTCCACTCTACTTGTTTTCTTGCAAAATTCCAGATAGAACAGAATACTTCAGTCACTCTGTTCACACACAGGCACATGGAGTTCCTCCATTTTTTTGAGAACAAGTAGACGTGGACAAAAAGAAGTCTCCCAGTAGCTATTTTTTTGCATCTTGACAATTAAAACATTCCTCCACAACCAATAAGCCATCATTTCCTTCCAAGTGACCCACATTTACAATGACTGAAATATCCCATGTCCCATGGATTTCAGCCTGTTATGTAACACTTGCTTCCCTACCAGGGAAGAAGGAAATGGAGATGGAAGAGTTACACCAGACTGAGAAAGTCACTCTCTTATGCACATAGGGCAGCGAAATCCAGAAGTCTGAAAAAGACTGCCAAAAATCAGTAAAAACTTTCTACTGTTTATAATAGTAACTGTTGTTACTATTATACTTGCACAGACAAGTGCCACTCAAAATGAGACTGCTAATTTACTGTTCAATCAGTATCAAAACAGACCGGCCACTTCTCCAGAGATTCCTCTCTGAAAGCTGTTAAACTGCACTCCCATTGATTAAGAATGTGGACTGGGATAGACAGAAAAACATCCTAAGCACAGCAATTTTCATCTTTAGTCAAGTCCTGCTTTTTTATCTGTGCCATAGAGTAAACTATAACTAAGCTTTCCTTTTCACTTTATTGACCAATTCATTCAAGAGGTAATCAGCAAAAAAACTCTGGTCTCATGATTATTCATTTCAGTTGGGTCATTTCAAAAGCTTTCTTTTTGGGTCAGATGTGAAGATTTGCTCTGTCTCAGTTCCCATTAACTTCAGTGGCGTTAAGGAGGTATCCTAGAGCCTTTTATTTGGCCATAAATCTAACCCAAAACCTATTTTCAAGGGTGGCAAGACTACCTTTTTCTTCCAAAAGAAGGTGACAAATACCACATTTTAAGTCTCACTTAAACTTCAGAACAAATTAAACTTCCTGTAAAAATAACACACAGAATTGAAATGTGAACGGGTGGTTTGGGTTTATGATTGGTTGTTTGTTTTCTCTTTTTCTCAAGTGTGGGAGAGTGGAAGAAAGAATTTCTGGTGAAATGCACATGCTGTTAGCATGTGTTATGCTTGTGCAAAAGCCAGAAGCCACCAATCTTCCCAGCCACTGCTTGCTGTTGGTGGTACCCGAGAATGACTCAACCATTCTGAATTATTATTTTTTAATTGTTCCAAAAATACAACAAATGAAAAACACATTCAACAACTTCATTATGTGTCTATAGTTTTGGTTTGTGTTTTTTTTTTTTCATTTCATCTGTATTTCTCACTGCACACAGTTCCCTCAGAAGTGCTTTGGAAGCACCCCTAAGACTCGGTCAGTTCCTCAGCACTAAGCTGTCCACTTCTGAGGGCGTGGTAACTACCACATGTTGTCCCCTCTACTCCTTCTCTTCTAGAATTTTAACATTAATGATTTATTTATTGACTACCAAACACTATTTGGTGGAGTCCTCACTAGATGATTGCACTGCCTGGTTCCTACCAGACTAATTCCTGTTCATTTTTGGCCAACAATGGAAATCCCTGAGCTTTCTTAATGGATCTCTAGCAATTTAAATTCCCTTTGGTTTTCTAACACTCCTAGCTATGCTTTTCATTAAAACAGTACTGAGTATAATTCTTACATTATTTTCCTCTGCTTTGCCTCCTAATTTCTGAACATTTTTTTTCATGTCTCTGAAGTCTAAAGTTACGCACAGGAATACCTGCACCTGAAACAAACCATAGTAACCATCTGCCTCAACGGCCTTGCTTCTGCCTTCTCTTCCCAAGTAACCTATAGCCCCCTATTTATTCTGACTCCAGACCCCAGCTCCTTAAAATTCAATTTCCTCAGGCACAGCAAGTAATTTGTGAAGCAGCCCAGAAATGATTACATAATGCATTCAGCTTCACAAACCTTTATTGGATCCTCTTACCCTGCTGGTTGCAGAACAGATTTCCCATCTTCAAATCGTTTCTTACGTTCCCCCAGTGCCAACTTTCTAACAAGACTTGCATGTTGGTGAAAGAAGCTTTCCTCTATGCTGCCTCCTTCACCTGAACCTGACTGTCCTTCTCCTGTGGTGGTCACAGACCACAGCTCCAAGTTCCCTAATACTTCTCTCCCTCAGAGTCAGCTGCAGCTCACATCTCTCTCTTTCTGTTTACTTCCTGCAATTCTTTGTAAATTATGCAATCACAGAAACATGCTCAGGAAAATGAAACTGCCTTATTCACAGTAACTTTGATCTAGGATCCCAAAGGTATGAGCTAATTTGCAGAATAAATCACTGTAGATCTTTCAGAGTTGCATATTTCTTTTTTGTTCAACTACACACTTCAACTACTCACAACTGCAAGAGAACACATAAAGCTTATCCCACCTCAAAGTTACTAGAAGATGGTAAAAACACATCCTACCCATAACTCACATTAGAGAATTATTTCTGAAAAAGTGACTTTGCTTCCCAAGTAAGTGTATTAGTAGTCACAGCATATATCTCTGCAGAGATTAATAAGCCTGACTAGGGCAACTGGGTATTAATTTTCAGATAATTTCATCTGCACAACACTTCTTACTCTATTTTTTTTTTTGAAGATAATAAATGTCCTTGACCAGCTTCTGTAACTAGAAACTAATAATAACATCAGACAAAATAGTAGTATCTAGTGCTGAATATTTTTTCACAAATTACTTGCCCTTATTTGTGACATTCATGTTGTCAAAATGCATCCTTACGCTTCCATCTGAAACATACATCCCATTAAGTAAGAGGCTCCTAATTTTTTGTGCACAACTCCAACACTTGCCTGGGTAAATCAGTTACTCAGTTTGCACATGTGATTCTGGTAACAGCACATTAACAAGACAAACTGCAACCAGTGTGGGCTATTCACTGCAGTGAATTCTTGGCTTGGCTATGACTGCTGCCAAACATGTTTCTAAAGTACACAGACAAATCCAGACTCCAGTTTATGAGTGCCTTACCATTCAGAAAAACACTAAACTTGCATATGCATAACTGAAGCATGGGTAACACTGAAATTAACAGGATTTAATGAAGTCAGTAGAAGTTAATCTAGTGCTTATACGCTTAAATAATCTTTTTTTTAAATTGGCAAAAAACAGACCTAACACATGCAAAATTAGGAAAGCAAGAAATATTTCATGCTTTGCCATCTTCATGTTTGCATTTCAAGTGGTTCACTATACTTGCTTAAAGAATAGTGCTTTATAATCTCAAATGTCTGTTTGTTACCGGAATCTGTCTACTGAATTCCAACAGGTAGAAAAAGGATAGCCTGAGTGTCTCTGTGTAGTGACAGAACATAAACTGGGCCCTACTGATACTCTGTTTATTCAAATATAAAACATACACTGGCTTCAGCAGAGTGACTTCTGCATCACAGCAACAAAGCTGACTTGCACACACAGATGAATGGCCGAGTGCTTTGCTCCTCCCTGTCTGAGACAGTGCCTCTGCCACAGGGACATGCAGTAAGACACATCAGTTCCTAAGCAGCAGCAACCTACAGCCCTGTGTACCAAAGTAAACTATGCTGATTTCATTTTGCTCTAACAGGCCAGGTTCTACACGGCTGGGGACCAGGGGCTGTAAAGTCTCCCTGTTCTGGGAAGGACAACCTGTAGTGGAAGTGCAAAGCAGGCAGTGGGGGGCAATAAGTGCCTCAGCCATCCTAAACTAACCTCCCACTGCACATGATTCAAGACCGTGAAAGCAAATTAGGCCTCCTAGGTCTGACAGCTTGTAAATACATTGCTGGGAGTACAAACAGTTTGCAGAAAGGGAAAAATACTGCACAGGGCTTGAGGGGAAAATAAAGAAAAGGAGTGAAAAGGGGAGAGTGTCATATTTTAGAAAATAAGGATATCATTGTATAGGCATCTGGGATAAAATAGCCCTGTGAATTTCTTTCCCCCCTCATCCTCCCCAAATCAAATGTTTAAAAAAATAAAAACATCTATATCTTCTTGTCATGTATTATAATTTTTATGTAAACTTATGACTTCAAGGCCATAACTCCAACTCATAACCTTGCCAAAATTATTTCAAGAAATATGTTCAGCTAACCTTTGGGCTGGCACCTTAGGCTGGCTATTCTCTGCCTTAAGACGTAGAACGCTGCAAAACAAATATCCAAAAGAGAAATTCCAGCTTTTTTTTTTTTCTCTGTAAGGAGGATGGACTTGGCTGTGGTTTTTATCAACTTGTTACATTCCTGGAGAATTACATACATTCAACATTCAGAGCTTTTCTGAAATAAAAAAAATTCTGGTACACATTTAGAAATGGAAATACCTTACATCAGTATTTCATTATGAGATTTAACAAATACATTTGATACATAAGAGTAATTAAAATAATGACGTGATGCTATTCTTATTCAATCAACTAAGGAACTACACTTTGTCATGTTTCATATAGTAAGTAGTTGTAAAAATCCTCATGTTTCACTGTTCAGGTTCAATGTTCCCATCAACAGAACACAAATGCTTTTCTTAAAGACACAGTATCCTTTCATTTAAGTATGGGTATATATTTTTAATTTAATGCTGTGTCTCCACAGCTCAAACATAAAGGCTCAGCATTTGGATGCTTATTTGAGAGCAATTAAGATTACACCCATTTATATGTATCTGAACATCTGCAACCAATAAACATATTGGCATACAAATTTACTGGTCATTTTTATAATGTTTAAAAATTTAATGTCATCTAAATTCAAAGTAATACTTAGAAACCTTTTCAGCTCTTGCTACCACATGAAACAAGATATGCTACAAAACTTAAACAAGATGAAAACACAGGTATGTGTTTCAGGCTATTTGAAATCAATTCATCTGCCACTAAATTTAATGTTAGCAGCACAGCTTGTTAGGCTACATAGCCTTATGATAGCAGGCTGGGACTTAAGCAACAGCAGCTCTTTGTATTTAGAGTAGTGTGTGACCAACACTTAAGGGTTTTCTATGACTGCAACTTATACTAATTTAAATTAGTTTTAACTCCCTTAGCTCTTTTTACAGTAGAAGGTAGCTCCTCAGGTTGTTGCTGGGCTTTGAGAGAAGATGCTATTACAAATATACTACAGCTGTAATTGGTCAAATCATGTTACTGATGACATTTCCTTAGGAAAAAAGTGGGCTGCAAAACTACTAATCTGCATATGAAGTGCATGAGGAGTGCGGCAGGGAAATGGAAAAGGATACTGTATCTTTAACACAGTTAAGTCATGCTTTAAAGGCATAAAGGTTCTAAACTGGAAAAAAAATCCTGAATAAAAATAGCAAAACCTCATTTTTATTCTTGCATAGCAGTGTAAAGCAGTATTGCAATTCTGTATAAAATGCCTTTTCTTTGAAAAGTACCAGGGATGCACAAAAATATCAGTCATTTTATAAGAAGCAGATGCGCTTCGTATCACTATTTATTAAACATTGCCAACACAATGCATTAGTTCAGACTGTGATCTTGCAACCACAAATTCAGCAGCAAAACTCTTACTTTTTTTAAGTAACTCTTACATCTTTTAAGGATGTTTCTGCTAGTGGATCAGCCTCCTAGAAACCAGTATTTTCACAGCTCATTACTGACACAATCATGGTTTTATTTTTGTGCATCGTGGACTATACAGAATTGCCATTTCCACCGAAAGCAATGTTATGTGCAAGAAACAGAAGCCCTAAGCAGCCCGTGGCCTCTTCTCCCATTGATGTCTCGGATGATTTATATGGCTAAACTCCCATCAACTTTATTGTTAGCTATACAAAATCTCCTTCTATGCATCAATGAGAGCACAGCCACAGGGAGAGCTTCCTCCCCCTCCCGCCACCTCACACCTCTGTAAAGAGACTGCACAGTCCAGGTGCACAGCCTTTGAGCTCATTAGGACAGGAGCAGCAGCACAGACACTGCGAGAGCCTTCCCAAGCACTGAGAGAAGGCAGCAGCATGCACAGTTCCCAGCAAAGCACTCAGTTATGCCTGCATCTGCTATACATCACCTTTGTACAAGCTCCTCTCTCTTGCAAGCCCTCTTTAGAACTTCCTGAAATCTTATGCTTTCTACTAGGTTTGGCTAAATCTAAACACGAGCTTGACATCCTCCAATTAACACTTTTATAATGATGCAAAGCTACAGGGAGGTGTAAACTGATGGTTTGAATTTATACCTTCTTGACTGTTCCATCCCTAGGCTTTTTAGCCAATTGTCATGGGTTAGTGCAAGGTGATGGGAAATGAGTTTGTTGACCTATTCTGGATTTGCTTCCTAGGTAAAACACTCAAACCTCAGCATGGGGAGATAACCAGATGGAGTAACAACAGATGGGCTCTCTGAAAGAGTACACTCATCTTCACCACTTCTTGAGACAGATTTCATAGACTTTCTTATTGTTTAAGGAGAATTACACATAGAAATGGGTGAAGTAATCAAATATCACTGCTTATCAAACCCACGTTCAGTGAAATTTTATTCCTGTTAAGCATCTTCTGTTGGTCAAACTTTTTATCCATCAGACAAAATCTGCTGACTCCAACAGTCACACAGACTCCAGCAGAGGATCTGACAATAGATCTGCATTTGTTTATAGCAGCTGCAGATCCAACTTTCTATTCTGTACCTATGTCAACACAGCAAAAGGAGCCATTTTTGCCATCACCTCTAGCAAAGGAGATGTCCAAACTGTAATGCAGAATGAGAATTCAAGCCACTTCATATTGCTTTTCTGTTAAAAATCCTGCTTAACCTTTTGAATCTATGTTAAAGTATTATCTCTTTCTACAGTTTTTGGCTGTTAAACTACAGCTAAAATTTTGAAACAATCTTTACATCTGTAGTGTACCTTGACTACATATAGCTGGTGTAAAAATCTGTAATTTGTAAAAATTACAAACAGACACACAGCCAGGTTCAAAGCGGGTGTACTTTGTTCATCAAAGACACAACCACGTGGAAACCATTTTTAGAGCTTTTGAAAGAACTACAGTGATATTTGTAAGCTGGCTAAAAAAGAGGCAGACAGACCATTAGTTTCAAGAATAATTTTGAGGGAACCTGGATAGAGGAGTAGCGAAAATACCCACAAAGGAATTATTTTTTGCATTTGTGTAAGATGTGTGCAACGACTCATGTCCCAACTTGGTTTTCCCTGTGTCCTTTAAAAACCCATTGAATGGGTTCTGGGTTAGGACAACACATTCAGTACCACAGATGCAGTTGCCTTAAAATGCAGAAGTATTTAGGGATTACAAATGCACTACTGATACCTGCTTTCACCAAAAACACTCTGTCTGTGGGGAAGTCACCTCCCCTACTCTGAGAAAAGAAATCCAGAAGAAACTCCTTCTACCCTTACTTTTGCTGTGGGTTATAGTTCAGCTGCGTGCACAACAGTAAAACATAAAGCAAGACAACAAGTCTATTTTTATACATATTTAATCAGGTACTTTATCAACATACCATCTTTCACAGAGGTAGGCTTTTGTGTGATTACTCCCACTTACAGCTATTACACCCACTCCTACTAATTAAAGTGTGAGTAAACCCCCCAGGCTGGGCAACAACATGGGATTTTTGGACTAATTTCAAGTGGGATATTTACTATCTAACTTTAGAGCATTGATGCTGTGAGTCCATCAGTATAAAGGATCCCTCTATCAATGATGAGGGCACTCCATGGGAGCTAATAGTTGATGCTTAAACATTATTTCTGCTGCTTCCAAATTAGCCGTTCTACACACTAGGTTTAACTAATGAACCTGGTCTACATACCAAATCAAAATCTAAGAAAATCTACCTAGTTATGTTAATGATGGAAGATATGCACCTTTCTAAATCTAAGCCACTAAACAAGTGTGGATGGATTTTCAATTTACAAGGACTAAGAAATGCCAATGAATTTGAGTGACATTTGTTCAGCCCCTTTGAATATACTCCTGTATTTCTGTCAATCTCAAAATGCGTCTAGTTGCCTAAACATGGATCTCACTTGGGTGTTCAAAACCTGCAAGAAAGAAAAAAATCCAACCTCTTTCAAACTTCTTGATTATTTCAGCTGGAAGGACACGTTCTAAGTGCATTTACTGGAATTGGAAAGGGCATTTGGGAAGGGAATTTCATGTCACTGCAGAGTGAATATTCCTACTGGCTGAGATGTTACAGCTGACACTGACAGGCTCTGGATGCAAGCTTAAATACAGATCAGACCTACGTGCACAACACTTGACTGGTGTAAAGAGGAGACAGAGGATGTTGTAAAGAAAGAGCGTAAATCAAAGGAGGGCCCTATTTCAACTTCTTCCTACATGTTTATAAGAGCAGAAGACAGCTGAGTTATGCTGACTCAGTTGCTAAGCAGCACTAGGCATGATTGTGGTGCTCCCCATGCACTCCTTTACAGTCAACGGGACATAAAAGGAGTAACTTCACACTTCACAAAACCAAGTTTAGCTAACACAGTTCAGTTTCCATTTGCAGCTGTGTGGATGGATTATGGATGGAAGATCAGGAGCACGGAGCCACCAAGGCTTAAGGCCCTCATGACACTTGTCAGCTGCGCCACACTCCTGCTCTGTTAGAGCTGACATATCCAGGCTTAAGCATTTGTAACAATTAAACCATTGCTTTAAATCACACAGTTGGTTTAAACAAACACATTTTTTTCTCAAGAGCTGTGGGCAGAGGACATGCCCACACATACTTGGTGGAGCAGCTCAGCTGGACAGCAGAAAACATATCCAGGTACATTAGTGACCACTTGCCCTTGGCTCACCACAGTTCAGAGGTCTCTGCAAACTGGGACCACCCTGTCATCTATTTATGTGCCTGCTGCACTGTGGCTCCAGCATGGCTCTCACCTTACATTCGTTGTCAGAAGGAGAAATTCAGAGATAATTAGTGCCCACATGGTAAATTATGCATGAGTAAGCAGGTGAGAGTCCAAAGGTGCTGTAGCAGTTGCAGGCATACCAAGGATGGCTCAAACTGGTTTGAAAAATAGCAGCTCCAACTCACTAATAAAGAGCTCAGCATTATTGCCTAAATATTTGAAGCTTCTTTTTTGGAAACATTTATAAATTGGGTCTCACTACTAATTTTTAAGCCTGACTCTATACTCGTTTTCCTTGTGCAAATACAACTTATACTAAAAACACCACAAAAAATTGTGTTTTCCAGTTGAGAAAGTCTGACATCTATTTATGCCACTCATTTTGGGGGCAGGGCTAAGAGCCTTACCTTTGACCAGAGAGAAAGCAGAAGAAATAATCATGCACTTGGCTTTTTGGAAAAATTTCAGCAATATTCCTTTGCTCAGTAAAATACCCAAGTTTTCCTTTGAGGCCAGGAATGTTGCCTTCTGTGCCAGGTTAATCCTTCATACTGGGTGCCACATTCCCAAGGCGGAGAGTTGACTACAGGTTTTCTATTTGGCTGCAAGCACTAGAAAGATTCACTTTCATTTAGTGTAATCTCCTGCTTTGTGATATGTCTGGAATTTTCACCACCCGCAACTGGGGCAGATTTTCTTGTTGTATTTTGCCAATAGTTTGTCTCCCATTTAAAACAGAGAAGGAGCTGCTAATGGTTCTAGTAGAATTTTCCCCAAAATATCTGAGATTCTTCTGAACCAGCAATTCAAAAATTATCAGTATGCAAAGAAAAAAAAAGGGGGAAAATGCCTTTTGACACCTAAGTGGTAATTGTATTCTTTTGAAAGTCTGGTCCCAATCACCAGAGACGATCACAGAAAATACCTATCATATGTGTCTTCTACAGGTGCATGGAGACAAATTTATGAATAATGGACTAAAATGCAGTGGAAGGAGGTAAGAATTCACCTACCTTTAGCCCTAAGGGAAAAAAAAAGCATTTATAGTATCTGGAAAAGCTAGCACTAAAAATTACCTTACTGACAAAATTCAAAGAACAAAAAATAAAACATACTTTCTGTGTATTATTACTTTTGTCTCAGGTCCAATTTTTAATTATGAATCTTTTGATAGTATCACTTTATGCTACTCCTGTCTCCCAAGATCACACAAATGCAACCACAAATGAGATTTGGTAATAATGAGAAATTGACTTCCAGCGAAACATGAGCTGTAATTTATGGTCACAACATGGGAGACAACTTGTCTAAGAAAAGGGCCAGAGTGACACAGTAGTCTGGACTCTTTTGATTTTGGTTTGGTTTTTTTAAACAATGCAAATTGTTGATATTTGCCAGTTGAGCCTTCATAGCCTCAAACATTTAAACACACAATGATTTTCAAATAAAACTGCATCATGAAAGGTGGACATAGATCCTATTGCCTCTGGAGAAGCCTCAATCAACCTATTACATATTCCCCTTCCTTCTTCATAAATGTTCACACCAAGGAAAGGACTACCTGTTACCAATTAGAGCCGTAAAAATCAAAATTATTCATGGTATGGCTGGAGAGGTATCAGCCTGAGAACTCTGCATCAAAACAACACTATCAGGCCTATTATATTCCAGAAATACTTTTCACAGATTTTTACTAGTCATCTTATATATCTGTTAAACATTGCAGGCTTCTAACGTACTTGTAAACTTGCTGTTTACAGATTTGAACAAAACCTTTGCTGAGAGTTGCATTTCCAAGGCTTTTCCTATCTTTTGCCAAGTATTTGCCACCTACAGTCACTGCCCTGCAAACTGTGAAACTTACAGCGTTTAACACCTGTTTTACTTTGAAAATGTTTGGCAGAAAATGATCTTGTCTACATACCTTTATATCTAAATGAAAAAAAAATTTAAAAATTTAAAAAAAAAAAAAAAACAACTAAGGACCAGTGTTTATAGGCTTGCTCCTGCAAAAACTTCAGGATGTCCCTCATGTATGAACGTTAAACACATGAGCAAGCATCCCCAATATCCAAGGCTGTAATTTTAACAAGCTGAGGTCTCTACAACATTCCTAACAATTTTAAGTTCTACACAGTACTAGCTGCCTCCACGGAATACCGACTGAAGGTGTAGTTAATGATAAAGACTCATCTACTTGTTTATCCTGCATTCATATTAAAGAGTCTAGATAGATGTGAGAATCTCATAGATGTTTCTCTTCACGTGTGACCCAGTAAAAGGATGCTGTCAGGCAGATTTATTCCCTTAGTTTGGGGTTAATGAAAGAATACTTGAACTTAATACTAATTGGAACATTTCCATCAATTTTCTAAGTGAAATACCAGTAATTTGGGTTTCCTTCTTGGATGCAAATATTATCGCCATGCAGTGCTTGTAACATGACACAGTGTAGTTAAAGCAGGTTATCAGATCAGAGCATGAAATGAAGCAGAAAACAGAAAGAAATTTCCAAATTCTCATTGCCTCAACTCCATTTTACCTTACTTGATTGCAATCATTTTTAGTACTATTAAAAACAGACAGAATTTTAACATGACAGCATCCTTCTCGGTCAGGCTCACACATGCAAAAGCCTAGGCCCTGCACTGTAAGAATGTGTGTGAACACAGGAAAGACGTGACTAAGTGTGTACAAGCCTTCTCTACAAATGACTAGAAGCCCCAGCAGCAGTGATACTCACGCTGGCACTGTCCCCAGGACACTCGGGCCCAGCCCCAGCAGCAGTCAATTCTGCTTCCAAACCGACACAGTCCTGCAGATGACAGCATTTGTCTGGGCCACCTGTACAGGACAGTTCAACAAAGTCTGGTGAAACACCTTGAAAGTAGCTAAAATCATCCTAGAGTAAAAAAAAATCAAAAACCTAACAACAAACCAAAAAAACCCCCAAAATACAAAGAACAGCAAAAACCTCTCTGGCACAGAGATACATAATTTTTTTTTTGCTTTTTTGAAGAGAGTAACTGCTCTCAGCTGAACCTAAGATATTTCCATCATTAATACTCTGTTTAGTTCAAAACATGCAAATGACACTAGGTGAAGAGGGGAAAAGATAATTAGGGTAACTCAGCAACGCCTGAAAAAAGCTGACATGCTTTGCAGTACGCTCACTGCTGCCACTCCCAGGCTGGCACTGAGTAGTTTTAGAAGTCTGAAACAGACTTCATAGTATGGAATAAACGCCATCATAAAGTTTGGGCATTGTTTTAGTTCACAGTATGGCCAAATTTTCTCACTGATACGGCCAAACTTTCTCATTGAAACATTAAAGGAAAAAAGAATCAAAATAAAAGCTTGTTGGACTGTTAAACAGAAATTAAATACAAAGGGAAAGCTGCAGTCTTCCCTTGTTCTAAGGAAATGATACCACGGCCTCACGCAGTTATAAAGTATTGACACGAATCAGTAATGTCTTTTTAGCGACAGGCTGAAATCCCGTGAGCGCGGCATCGGAACAAACCTTTAAAAAAAAAGAAACCCTGGGGAGGGCGGGGGTCGCGCCGGCCGCTTGTCCCGCGCGGCGCGGTGCCCGCTCCCTGCAGCGCCGCCGGTCGCGACACCTGACACGACACGACGCGACGCGACACGGCCCGCCCCGAGCTTCGTGTTAAAACCTGAGTCGCGATCTCCGCCGCCGTCTGTTTCAAGTGCCTCCGGGCGTCAATAAGCTAATTTTATCTCTACTGCACGCGATGCGCTTTGTTTTTAGTTCTTGCGGGATGCAGCCCCGCCAGAGCAATAAACTTACACCTAACCCCGTGTTTAGGCTGCCGAGCAACGCGCGGCACTCGGCGGGGGCGGAAGGCTCGGGGGGCCGGGAGAGTCCGTGCCGGAGAGCCCCGGGAGCGGCACCGGGGCCCCGCGCCTCCACCTGCGGCCCCCCCGGCCAGCCCTGCCCGCGGGCACCGCCGCCCGCATCGGGGGACCG
>VZRQ01001738.1:0-12371 GCA_013397975.1 Machaerirhynchus nigripectus | reverse complement strand
GCCGCCCGCCCCCGGCAGAGGCGCCCGCGGCCCGCCCGCCTCCCCCTGCGAGGGGCACCTGGCGTGCGTGGGACACCTGGGGCGGGAGAGAGCGGCAACGAGCCCCAGCTGCTGCGCACAGCGAGGCACAGACCGCAGTCTGGGGGCACCAAGGCGGGTGGGCTTTGTTATCATGAGCTTTTTTATCATGAACTTCCTGAAGGAAGATGGTTACGCCCTCCTCTCTGCAAAGCTCCCCTCTAAAGCCAAGAGCGTTAAGATTTGGCCTTCTTTCACCAACCAAACCTCCCCAACAACAAAGCTTTTTGAAAGACTTACAAGGTGGATATGTTTTGTGACATCAGGTGTCCCAGCCCTTGTCCAGAAGAAGAAGTGACAAGTTTAAACACTAACCACACAGCATGTAATGTGCTTGCATCACTACCAACAGCAGCGACTGTGTCTGTACTCACTATTAACATGTTAAAATACAGCCCTTATTTTTGTTTGGTTTCTATGAGCTACGGCTTTGGGACTTGCCAAAGGACACTTTTAAGAGCAGCCTGTCACCAGTTTAAGGTCAGAGCTGTTCTGAGATCTCTCTGATTACAGACAGATAGGGTCAACCACTTGGACTGGGTTGTAGCATTGGTTTGCTTTTTGTCTACATCAAGGCTAAAGCTCATCAGCTCTTCCTACAAGGGTCTGGCAGTAGCTCAGAAGCAGAAAACAAAGATTTTCTCTGGTTTGTGCTGTAGCACAGAGCCAAACCCTTCAGGAAGTAGTTGGATGCCAACCACGACTTAAAGCTTCAGATTTGAGCTGGTAGTTCTGAGCAAAACTTTTTCCACCCCCAAAACACTTCACAGATAATTCAAGAAACACTGCACAAAGGTAGCCATTCTTTGCACAAGATACAAATTGTGCCAGTAAGCCTTCAAAAATCACACCTTTCCTCAGAATGGTTTTACCGCTTTCAGCTCACATTTGAGCTAAAGGCCCCCTCCAATGCTCCTTCCCCTCTTTTTTTCATCTTTTCATGTCTACATGATCCCCCATGCTAAGTTTTCTGTCCACAGCATCAGCCCAGAAGTTTTCAGACACAGAGAAAAAACAACTGTAGAAGCTTCAAGGTGGTGATTCTGCAAGGTGGTTGTACCTGTGCTCAGATAACATACAAGCCCCCTTAGAGGACTCAGACATAAAAATTGCACTGAGGACCAAACCTGGTTCCCTCCATTCACATGAGAAGCTGATAGCCAAGCAGTGAAGGCAGTGACACAGTGCTGTTTGGTAAAGACAGAAGAGCATCTGGCTTGTATTAGATCCTTGCTGAAATATAGAGCTGATTGCCAGTTCTTGACTGATTGATAATCTCTTTTTTCACTTGGATGTGTGGTGTGATATAACAGACCATGCACAGTGAAATCACTGTCAAGGTTTAATGGGCAAAAGGGGAGATATCCTGCTTGTGATAACCACAAGGATTTCTTTCTTGTAACAGCATCTGCATGTGCATTTCCAACTTGTAGAAAAAAAGTGTCCACAAATTTACCACAACCAAGTCCAGGACAAGTGCCAAAAACAACATTTGAACATCACTCTGAATTAAAGTCTAGGGCAACCTGACACTTTCCCTCTCATGTCCAAAGGGACATGTCATAAAATCAATTTCTTTAATGCAGTGTTGCATAATGGTACTTAATGTACACAGCAACTGTAAAGCACACGCTATTCCTTTAAAGCATCTTCACTCACAAATGGCAGTAAGATCATTTAATCTCTCCAGACTGCACTGAGTATTCAAGACTTCTTCAGCAGCCTGTTTGGCTCTCTTGTATGTTAATACTAGTGTGCTGGTCAGACATGGTGCCTACTCTAATTAGGATTGTCTGCTCTTGGTTAATTTCTGCTGCCTTTACAATTTGTTTTGGAACATCAGCCCGAAAAAACAGTTAGCCAGTCACTGAAAGATCACGTATTACACTTCCACACCCGTCAGTGGGACTGAACATCCACTCGCTTATGAATTCATTTGTTTTGGCAATGGTTTATCATCACTAGTGGAGTTCTCTTAACAAGACAGTTTCTCATATCCACGACAGTAGAAGGATTACATCTGTGAGTGAGCTGTCAAAGAACCAGATCTCTTGATGAGTTAAAGGTGTATGAAGCTGTGCGGGTATGCATCAAGGTACTACATAGAAGATGGAGATGGAGAAGTTGTTGGCAGTATGACAATAAGAAGCTCTTCCATGCCTTCTGTTTAGTGAAGCAGTATGAAAGTCTTGCAAAATGAGGATGTCATCGGGTGGGCTGACCTGATGTTCTGCAAGACTTAACTAACAAAAGAAGTCCAGCAGCTGTGCATCAAGCACTCAGATGATTGACTGGAAGAAATGTCCAAGAAAGATTTTTCAAAGATACTGGTAAGACACTTGGTTAAGCATGACATGATAGTCAGGTTTTTAGCTGCAAATTAGCAACAGTGAAGCAGAAACAGAGGAAGACAGTATTTTGAACAGCAATGCTGCTATCCTTGTGTATAAAAAAGTCAAAACACATAGGATGGTGAATTTTCCCTGTAAAGTTGTTCGTTTCATGCAAGCATAGTGATCCTGCCTGCTTTTTTTACTCTTCTTCATTCCTCCATAATTACCTCTATGTGTCTTTGCCAAAGAAGCCACACTATCAGTCACGACTCTTTATCTCAGACTTCTAGTCTCACAGGTATATTGAGCTCAGATTGAGACCCTTCTATGCAAATCAAGACCCCCAACTTGATAAGAGACACTCTGTTGAGAGCAGAGGAAGAGTCAAAAATACTTGCAGCTGACCATGCCATTAGCAAGCCTCACTAGGTTCTGAATTATCTATAACTTCCCAGGGAATGAAGCCCCAGGTATATATTCTATTCCTGTATTCTGCACCGTAAGTGATAAAGTCACATCTGACTGCACACAAAACTGAATTCTAGTGATAAGGTGGCAGAGAGTGAAGAAATGCTGTGAGAGAGGGGCTTGATAATTCTGCTGCAGAGAGGGTAGAGGTGGTGAGGACAGCTGCTGCTTCTGTGATGGCGAGTGTGACAGAGTGACATCTGGCACAATACAGTTTAACTACACACACAGGAATGTGCTCAATGCACTGATCAGGACAGTAGTGATGTTTCAAAAATCCACAACAGTGCAGTGCAGAGTGTATTTGCAGCGTATACTCCGTTAAAGAACCAGTATCATGAGCCATACATGTAACTGGTAATACAATAAAAACTAAAAACACATGTAAACAACTGGAAATCCAGTTCTAAGAGAGACTTACTTGCAGTTTTGTCTGGTGAAATGAACCTTCTTTGTGTGTGTGGGACCTGTTCCTCTCTAACAGCACTACTTACTTTAACTTCACATGGGGTAGGCTGTGCCCAGCAGTCTCAGTGTTCCAAACTTCTGCAGCAGGATGAAGTCCAGGTTTTTATATGCTCTTTGTTGCCATAACCATTCCCAAGGGGGAAGAGCAACAGAACTGAAACAGTTCCTGGAATACTCCCTGGCATCACCTGGACAGGCAGTACTAAAAAGAAGTGTTATAAAGATACCAGTGGCAGATATTTTAGGCTGACAGATATTGGTAAATATGGTAGATGATAGAATATGGTAGATGTGACAGAAATCACACAAAAAGAACTTTAAAATTTATCTTCGTTGTTACATATACCTATGAATTGGACATAAACACAGCAAAAAAAGAGATACCCTTTCAGGGTATTCTACTGTTAAGTAACTGTTCTTTGAGGAAGGTATTAAATGAGTAAGTTCTTTCAAGTCCACTTTCTTAATATTGACTTCCTCCTTGTCTTAAAGCACATTATGAATGTTAATAAATCAAGTCCTCTATTCAGCAGAATCAGTCAATACTTTTTGTAACTCTCCCATTTACATAAGCAGAAATTAAGGAACAGAAAATTACTTTTCCACAAATCAAATAATCTGTCATCAAACCAGGAACAGATCTCCTGTTTTCCAGTTTCATACTTAAACCACAAATCAATCCTTCCTCTTTTCTAGGTATTTCATCCTTGTTGAGGCTAAGAAAATTGACCGCGAATCCCACACTATCCCAAGTCACTAAAAAACACCACGACTTGTGTAAAAACCACTTGATTTGCAGTTAATGGCAAGCAGGATCATAGTCTGCATTTGAGCTGCTAATGTAACATGTATACCTCTCACAAAATGGAACAGAAGGAAAGAATCCAAGTCCAAATTATCTATGAGACTTTCAATGTCACTGCTTTTCCTCTGGGGCTATGCAATCCTGTGGTATATTTAAAAGTAATATTTATTAAGTAAATATTATCTCCATCACATGGCAGGTAACAATCTCTATGACTCCCGTGCTAATAACAAAACTATAAGGATCAAGAAAATACAGCAATTCAATCAGCTAAATCATTCTTGTACTCCAGCTCTCTCTTAGTAAACCTTCTGGAAAGGGTAAGAAAGTCATCCAGCCTGTCAGACACTGTAGTATCCAACTACCTTCTGTACACATAAACCTTGTGCTTTGGATCCTAGTTCAAAAGTTTCCAAATGCTTCTTCTCCATGAAGTCTTCCAAATTAATTTGGTTTTTTCCAGTAAGTTTTTTCCACACATACTTGATCCTTCTTTAAAAACTATGAATAGTGTTTGTGTTGAAGTTTACTGCATTTCATTACAGTGCAAAGAAGTTGTCTTCCCCCATAAGTAAACAATAATTTGCCTTTCAAAACCCTGTAAAATTTCATATGTATGAAATATGCATATGTATTTTTAAAAGATTTCTAGCTCTCGACATTATCAGTTTTGATACCAAAGGTATTTTGCACAGGGAATCAGAATTATAATCCCCCAAATTTAACATCACCCTGTTCATTAGGGAGTCAGTCTACTTTGCCTCACTTTTTAACATGTGATTTTTGTAAGGTCCTGCTGTTCCAATAGTAGAGAGTCCAATACAACTCCTATAGCTTCACAGCATGTGTTTTTAGATCACGGTACATCTCTTCATGTCCAGTTTTACACCGTGCAGCCAGTGGCTGATGCTGTCTCCTTTCCTCAGGAAGGCAAATGCTTGAACATAGGAACACTGTACTATACATCATTAGCACTTTGTCACCTAAATCATTATCTTCTCCATGGGCTAGATGCACATGCATTTAGCAGTCAGAGGGAAGAGACCAAAACTGAGGCACAAGCAAGACATTCAGCCTTTGTGGAATTTACTAAAGAACTATTACTTATATGGCAAGAAAATATACACTCAGCAACACTTAGGATCAGTAGTGCACTCTTTTTCACAGGCAAGAGAGGCATGAAAACCTTCTGTTCAGCAACATTAGAGGCAGATGACAGATTCTTGAAAAAGGAAAAATACCCAAAAATCAAAAATGTAGTGACCAGATTACTCTCCATAACTAAATAAAATAGGAAAAGAGTCACATATGTCAAACAAAAGATAACTATTAAAAAGCTTTTAAGAATCAAAAACCACAAATATGTGAGCTGAAACCAAAATTAACCTCACAATTTCTGCTATAATTTCAACAAAAGAAAAAGGTAACATTAACAGAAGAGATTTGCATGAAGACATATTCTTGACCATACTTTTAATAGGAACTGTATTGAATAAAGCAGGCCAGGAGTTTTGTATATTACCTGAAAAAACTATGGACTTCAGTTAAGTTTTCTCTTTCATGAGCCAAAACTGCAAGCTAGGACTTCTTGGGTTGCATAAGAATTTTAATATATAAGGAAGAGCCATAAATCAACCTGAAAAGTTACCAGAATTGTCTTTATGACAAAAGCAGCAAATAATCCTGTGCAGCACGGATTCAATTGTTCCTGCTCATGAATTATGGTCCTTACAGCAAGAAATACACTGGGAGATGCAGAACCAGGAGAAAATTATTTATGACAGCCTAAGGTATCAGCTTAGACTGTCACAGTTTTCATAACTTTGTTTTTCCCTGTGCCTTAGGCTCACTGCCAATACTAAGGGGGGAGGGAGAGGCCAAGTATGGGTATGTTGCCCAGACTTCCTATATAAATTATAAATTATGACAATGCCCTTCCAGAGAGAAATCAAGCACTACTTTAACCTGGTCCTTTAGGTTGGTTTTTTTTTTTCATAATGAAACTGAACCTCCACAAAAATTCTACCAAAGATGGAGTAAATTAGCTGAAAATAAATAAATCACTCTTAGTCCTTTTTTTCACTCAGTTTCATTTGGTTTCAGATGCTGTAACTTTGCTTGGCTAAGCTCAGCTATAGCTGTATAACCACATGCATCCTCTGGTACTGGTTGCTGATAAATTGACCTAGAACTACTTATATAAATGAGTTTAAATTGCTATTCTCAAGGAGAAAATGGCTGTGTTTAATGGAATTCAGTATTTAATTTCAATCCTGTTTTGACATACAGAAAATTCCTTGTATATTTTGAGATGCCAAGGGGAAGTAGTAGGCAGGAAAATCTACTACAGATGCTCTGAGGAAGAGTTTTCACTTAGTTTTGATATTGTTGACCCAGCTTCTCTGTTTGTACTAGTTTGAAAACAAACCACTGGGAGACTGCGAGTCTGAATTATAATTTAACAGGAAAATTAAAAATAAATGCAATAGTACAAGAACACTGACAGAGTCAGGATACAATCTAACACCCTGTTAGTCAGGGTGGTGGTAGCAGTCCAGATGAAGTGGTCCCATTAAAGCAGTGATATTGTAGAAAGGTCTGTTTTTTCACCTGAAGGTAACTCTTGTCCTCTGGGAATGCAGTAGGTAAGGGCTCCTTGTGCTGTTCCTAACCCCAGATTATATCCAGGTGGGAATGCTTGGCTCCTCCTCCTGGGTGGAGCATCCCACAATGGGATGATGTAATTCTATGAGTCATGCGGTGGGTCCTTAAACAGAGCTACATTAAACAGAGATAGCCCTCCTGGAGGGAGTTATCAGGGATGAGTCATGGTAGGAGATAACAAACACTGCTTTAACAGCTTGTGAAGATGATAATAGAATACATAATTTTGGTTACATTTTACATTGTAACCTAGGACACTGTTCAACTTTATATGAAACTGCAAACTCTGAAAGAATAGTTGAGGGTGGAAGGGACCTCTGTCTCCTGATTCAACCTCCCTCCTCAAGCAGGGTCATCTACTGCTGTTTGCCCAGGATCCTGTCCAATTACCTTTTGAATAGTTCCAAGGATGAAGACCCCTCAGCCTCTCTGGGCAAACCATGCCAGTATTCAGTCAGCCTCACAGTAAAAAAGTGTTTCCTCATGTTCAGGTGGAATCTCCTGTTTGAGTCCATAACCTCCTGTCTTGTCACTGGACTGTCAGCATGTACCTGGCTCCATCTGTTTTGCACCTTCCTTTCAGGTATTTTTCCACGTTGATGAAATACCCCCAAGCCTTCTCATCTTCCAGGCTAAATAGTCCTGGTTCTCTCAGCCTTTCCTCCTGGGAGAGATGGTCTTGTCCTTTAAACACTTGGTGGTCCTTTGCTGGACTCCTCTCCAGTAGCTTTGTATCTCTCTTTTTTGCAGGAGCCCAGGACTAGACCCAGGAGTGCAGGTATGGCCTTGCCAGTGTCGAGTAGAGGGGAAGGATCGCGTTCCTTAAGGTCCCTCTCCCTACACAGAGAGCTGCTTGGGAGCCTTTCAATGTCTTTCAGCATTACATATTTTGTTTGTGGTTTTCATTAGGTAGGATTTGAGAGACTAAGATGTGCATGAACTTCATGTCTTCAGAATACACTGTGAGAGACAAGAGGATGCAAAAGATTTAAGATGGGTTTAAGTGCTCAGTATGAAAGGAAATGAAGCAGTGTCAGGGTTATCTATAGGTTTTGGTAGACAGTTACTGACTCTTCTATATTCTGCTAAAATAATGTAGTAGAGTTCAATTTTATTTCATATTATATTCTTTTTGAAGCTGTATATTCAAAACCAGTAAGTACAATTAATACTTTTGAAACCTTCTATGTGTTTTCAGGGGTATCTTTTGAGAGGAGACAATAAGTATTGTGCTTGCTTTAAAATACAATCCGGCACATACCTGAACTGTTGAAATAAACCACAATTCTCCCAAACTGTGATTTTCTTAAGGCAGAGAAATAAAACAGTTCTGACTTAGACTGGGAGCACAAGACTAGATTTCTCTGATTTCTCAGTAATGAGGGGACTCTACAGAAGACAAAGTGAGAGAATTTCAGAAATTGTATTGAATATTATGAAAGGAGACGAGAAATCTAAAAAAGACTGCAACAAATATATTGACAGTTTTAAAAACTGTTTTTCAGAACTATATCAAAATGTTCCAAGATAAATTAAAAACAGTCCTGTAGAGCTCCATAGAATCCACAGGTAACAGGATCAGTGACAATTAATGAACAGTCCTATGGATAGACAGAAGATGGAACTAGGACAACAGGATAAAAGTTGGTTTCTGTCATGTTTCAGAAAGCACATTTTATTCTTATCATTTTAGTTTTAACACATAAAAAACCATAGGATCAGAGAATGGCTTAGGTTGGAAGGGACCTTAAAGATCATCTAGTTTCAACCCTCTGACCACAGGTCAGGTTTGTTTGTGCTGTAAATGACACTGAGGATGCTAATCTCTGGTTCTTGGCTCCCAGAAGATTACGATTTTGGGATTCAAACAAGCAAACATTGACGTCAAACCTAGTTGTCCTGAACTTTTAGTTAGTTTAGTTTATGAATCATTTCCCCAACATCAATAGCACTGATGAATAAAAAGTTAGGTGTGCTCACTTCTAGGGCAACTCTATACATTGTATGCAACCCCGAGGAATACTGTATTAGTGTGCACGAGGGACATCTCTCATAGATTCCTCCTGCATCTCAAAACCTGACTGATTTTCTCACTCCTCATACTGTGACAGCATGGCAAGGTCTGGAGTATTGATTAGAATTAAACTAGCACCTCCTGGCATTTGCTGCTTCGAGTAATTTCTTCCTATTTGGTTTCATGGATGTCAAATTCAGCTTTGATTTTCTTGGTTCAAACCAGCAAATTACCAAATAAAGGTATTTTCTACTCTTTCTCAATATATGGAGGGTGCATTCATACAACTAGGAGAGTCAGACAGCACTTACAGAAACCTGCTGTGCTTCCTGTAAGTAATGAATCTAGTGGACTTGATCATCCAGGCGGAAAGCACTTCTGTTTAAAAGTACAGCTTGAGAACAATAGCTAAAAACTTTATCTTACCGTCTTCTGCACTGCACTGACTCTTCTCTGTAGATGAAGATAGCTGTTAATTCCTAGCAATTTTGTGCATGTGTATGCCTACATTTTCGTGGTTAACAGACCTTCAGAGAGACACTAACATTCTTCAAGATTAGATTCACAAGGGAAAATGTAAAACTATATTTTCCAGCAACCTCCACATCGAGTAGCAAATTCTGTGTAAGGGTGGTAGACACAGAATGGTACTGTGTTCTCCTCAGAACCTGAGTCCTCCCACTTCTTTCAAGTAAGGCAAGTGCTACCATCAAATTGATTAGCTGATTTATGTCTGTCAGTTTGGAGGTGTACATGTCCGTGGTGTTTATTCCTGTAACAGTAGCTACTGTGTGTACCAATAGTACACAACACCCTGCTAATGCAAACTTATCAAGAGCTAAAAACAACTGCAGTTGCAGGCTCTCTCAGTAAGGATTATTCAGCTGGAACGTGTTGTACTTCAGAGGGCTTTTTGGTATTTACTACAGAGCATATAAAAGTAATCCAATTGTAGTAAAGATTCATAAACTAACCAAAGGTTTCAAATTGCATGTTTGCTTTAAATCACTTTGAAAAGGATTTTCTTTTCCAGAATCCTACTTTGAATGTAGAATGTTACTCCAACATGGATGAAGTATCTATTTATAACCAAACGTTTGTGTGCAATGGTCAAATCCAAAAAAAAAAAGAGGAATTGAATGTTTATTTTAGTCTTGATTTTCTTCCAATACCTTGTGCAATTTGTCCTGAAATTCTAATTATATCCCCCTATATAAACACTGCAAATACAAAAACTGAAAGGAAGTCTATTTGCTAGAGCTTTTTTCCTCCTTTTTCCAAAGTAAAGAGATGCTTGTGGTCAAATTACTTAATGAAAAGAATTCAGTGTGTCAGCAATCATCTCAACAAAGAAAACATGTCCATTTACAGTACTGTTTAACTATTTCTATAGTTGGTGACCACATTAAACGGGTATTTGAATGGAAACACGCCAGATTAATAAAAACAACCTTCATGGGTGCCAAACATTAGCTCTTTCTACAAAGATAGCTAAGTGTGTGCAAAATCACACACACCTACTATAACTGCTGACCTCTCAGGCAACTCAGTAGTCTATATCCAATGTGATTTTAAGAAAACAATGCCAGTAAAATAGACCAGGAGTTATCACCAGCCTAACATGTCGTCATCCAGGTTTGTATTGAACCACAGCAATATATATGCCTTATAGCTCAGGAACAGTAACACTGCTAAATGGATATAAAAATGGGTATCTATTCATGAGAGAAATCTACAGGTCAAGATGAAAAGTAATGTTAGCTGGACAAAACTCTTAATAACCAGAAGCTCGGCAACTCTACAGCCTTTTCATAGTTGCAGAATAAAATTGAATAAAAAGTTAATTTTAGGAAGTCAGCCACTGCAGACCTCAGTTGAAGGAGGGTGCCTGGGATTTGCAGTAGTGATTCAGAACTTTGGTTCTTCTGGTTGCCAACAATGATCTGGACTGGAGGCCTCTGAGAAAGGAGCAACAAAGATTGTAATGAATAGCAGTTGGCTCAAAATTCTTGGCCCAAGTTCTAAACCATGAGGCTTCCATCCCCCATGATCCTTCCCTATCATCTATTTTAACTATGCATAACTTCACTGTCCTTATTTAAAACCCCCTCTTTTTAAAACCCTAATTTAAAACCTGGCTCAATGGTAGTTGTTGTGGGAAATTTCACTGGCTAAATACAAACACCACAAAGAAATATTCATGTCATAAATGCAATCACTTAACTTGGAATTTGCAAACTTATTGGCACCCCCAGAGTTCTACAAGAATTTGGTTATGTTATCCCACACCACCATTTTTGTATTTTCTTTGCAAAATAGTAGGATTCTTTGCATACAACCTATTAAAACCACCTACGTGACTTTCTTCAGCTTATGCTTGTGTTTTAATGTGTATTTTTATACAGACTGAATGCAACCAAATTGGAGATCAGCCTGTCACAATAAATACCCCCAAACTCACATAAGCAGCTCTTACCTCTATCAATTTAAACAGCCACAGATAACCCGGAAGTGGTCCACAGTCCAGGACATACCAGATTAAAAACCTTTCTACAAACATGTGGCAGGGGAGGGAAACAAAATTGCTAGAGGGAGAGAGTTCCAGAGCTGGAGTATGTCAAATAACCATCCTCCATTCAGCTCTGCACCTTCCCTCTGCACGTTTTTACCTCACTGCTCCTCTCCACATGCCTGCACCACAAGTTCCCCAGCTATCTGGAGAATATCAGGCTAAAACACCTGATCAGTAGGGTAGTTACTGCATGGGGTTTTTATTTTTTTTTTTACCCAAGTAAGTTAGGAGTTACATTTTAGACTTGTCCTTGTGTAATTCATAGATCAGAAAACCTACCTGTTTTCTCCTTGTTTGCCATTTCCTGTCTTACCACAGCCACAGCCTGTTTCCCCACTTGGGCACAGTTCTCTGACTCATGCAAGTCCTTAGGAGTATATGGGACCGATCTGAGAGTAGTGGGAGAGCTGGCTGGCATCATCATGAGGCTAAAGCTTAGTGTCTTTGAAAGTTTGTGAGGCCTGGGGAGGTTTCCCAGTCATTTAAGAAAGGTAAATCTTACAGCCAGAAGGACAACTCAAGGACCTACATGGAGGTCACTTTCATTTCCACCCCTGGAAAAATCAGAGCAAGGCCTCTTGGAAGCCCTCTAACCCACAGATACATCTATGATTTCCATTAAACTCTGTAGCTTCCTAAAGAAATGGGTATCACCTCCCCACATAAGCTCTAAAACTACAAAACTTCTCTATGCCTCTTATCTGCAGCATCATTTGATGAACGTTTGATCTATCAATCACTAATCATTACAAAATTATATACCTGTGCCTGGAGTCCTGCTGAGGCCTTGAGATCCTATGGTTTGAAAGTGAACAAAACTACAGAAATCCAAAGGGAAAAAAAACTAAAACTGGAAAAGACGTTAAAAATTTGGCTTGAAGAATATCCAGGAAAAAAGGAAAGTTAGGTTTTCAGTTTTCTGTTTCATGGCACTATGAATTTACTGTGGCATTGTTTACCTGAGATCTG
>VZRQ01001722.1:138689-295463 GCA_013397975.1 Machaerirhynchus nigripectus | reverse complement strand
TCAGATACCTGTCCTTAACTCTTTGCCTTGACTAAGAAGAGCAAATTGGCTCCCCCAGCCCTATTTTTTAAGTTGCATGGATCAAAGGCTTTGCCATGTCTTCCCCATGTGCATCTCTGAGCAGTGGCAAACTCTGGGACCTGAGAGTGACTGGTTGTGGAAGCTTCTCAAGCTTTCTCAACTATCAAAGAATGGAAAGAAACAAGCAAAACCATCTGAAAATTTAAAAATGATACCTTGAAAACATTCACTAGAAGCACCAAGTGGAAATTTTCTCTTTTTTTCTGATGGAAATAAGTTTGGGTTTTTTCCTACAAAATATCATTTATCTTTTTATGTAGCTTAAAATATGTTATGATCTCAATGGTATCTATGCAGAGGTTGAGCAAAAGGCTTTTGTTTGGGTAAGGTGCAAACAAATTCCTTTAAGTTGTGACTTAGATGCTTCTTTCAAATGATCTTTAACGCATAATTATTTTAAGATTTTTGGTGCTGTGGACATCTTCTTGTCATGATAAAACATCCTCACCTTGTAGGATTCTCATGGACGGCAATGATATTACTGATAGGCATTGTCAAATCTCAACTGGTTTCTTCAAAACATTTGTGTAATAAATTCCTGTATAATTTAACGTTGTCAGTTTGTCAACTGGGTTATGTCAGTATTATCTTTTGGCTAAAAGCTGCTGTCCTTTGCCTTCCAACTGTCCTTCTGTTCCTCCTGGCTTTGGGTGTCATGGCCTGGGCCTCAGTCAGTGGGAGAGAGTCACAAATTAATTGCCACTGCTACATTTTTAGCAGGACTTACACGGGAGTGTCCAATACACAACTACGGCCAGTGCGAGGATTATCACAACCACAACAGCAACCAGGACAGCAAGTCGTCTTCTGGAACAACGGCTTTTGTCTACAGAGGGACAGAAACATAAAGATGTGGGCAACAGCTGGACAAAAGAACCATTTCCTCTGCATTCCAGGATGCCTTTCTAGGTTCACACTGGGAAACTGGGGCCTTCCAGTTCTGCAGGCTGGAGCCAGGCTGAATGTGCTGATGCTCCCTGCTAGCTCTGGACCCCTGTGCTCAGGGAACTGAACTGATCCCAACCTTGCCATGGGTTTGAGGAGAGGTGAAAAGGAGGAGAGTCCTCCTAGCATTCAGTGCCCACCCTCTGGTTCCTCATGTCCTTTGCTCACTTTTCACTGCTGCTGGGGACAGGAGGCTGGGCTTAGGGGTGCCTGGGTGTGGCCCCTGATACCCTTCTATTCCTTTGCCAGGGAAGCCAACAAGGGTTTAGGGGCACAGAATGCAACACCTCAGCTGCCCCTGTTATGAGTGTGGAAAGCAGACAATTGTATCCTCCTGCCTCCTCATGCTTTGGTTTCACTGCATGTTTGGGACATCAGGATCAGCCCCTCTCTCCTCCTTGTTTAAATTCCCATCACTTTATCAGACAGTTAAACTCACCAGATGATTTGCAGTTTGTTGCAGCATTTGTGTCTTGGGATTTCACTTTCACTTCTGCATAGATACAACCTGAGCCCAGGGAACAAGAACAGAGCATGGAGAGAGCTGAGAATCAACTTAAATGAAACGAAAATGACTGAAATTGTGAGAAATGCTGAACACAGGACAGCAACTGGTTTATGTGACAGTGTTTAACTATGCACAAATTATATTTTTCTCCATTACAGTCCCTGATCTCTGCTTTGCGTGACCAGGGACAAGACCGAGGGAACGGCTGGAGCTGTGTCAGGGGAGGGTTAGGCTGGGTATCAGGGAAAGGTTCTTCCCCCAGAGGGTGGTGGGGCACTGAACAGGCTCCCCAGGGAATGGGCACGGCCCCAAGGCTGCCAGAGGTGCAGGGGGGTTTGGACAACGCTCTCAGGGGTGCACAGGGTGGGACTGTTGGGGTGTCTGTGCAGGGCCAGGAGCTGGACGGGATGATCCTGTGAGTCCCTTCTAGCTCAGGATATTCTGATTCCATGTTCCATGATGATACTTTCACCCTTGGAGCACTTGCTATGGGCAGGAACAGATCTGGTTTCTCCTCGGGGCAGACAATAGCAGAGGGGACAGGGGCACACACCCACAATCTTGACAAAAGGGGAGGAAAGTGCCAAGGGTGGTATAAGGTTGTTCATCCAGACAGGAACGGTGAGAATGACTAAAACATCAAAGCCTGAAAACTGCAGACTGTGCTAAATTTGGAGGTGTTGGAGATCTTATCACAATTAACAAGATAACATGGAGAACAGTGAAATATATTCTAACATCTGCAGGTAATAAATACAAACCATCAGGCAAGAAAACATACGGAAAGGAAAGAAAGGTCCGAGACAGATAAAAAGTGGGTAGAAAGTCAAAAATAGGACGTTGCAATGTTACGAAACTCTCAAAGTCATCATGATACACAACACTGAGACCCCTGGGTTCTATCACTGTACAGAGCCAAGACAGAAGCCAGGGATTTGAGCTCTTTTCAGAAGATCAAGCCAGTATCTGGGAAATCTTGTGCATAAATTAGGTGAACACATAGAAGAGCTGGTAGGGGTTTCCCTGAAAGGTAGAAGCAGAGAAACATAAAAATGTTATTAGAAATCTATCAAATTTTGAATAGGAACGCATGGGTTTATTTATAAGGAAAATGGAACTTGTAATCAGGTGGCATCTACTGTGGCCAATTGAGCCCTGAATTCATCTGTTGAAAGGGGTGATAAAACCCTGTTTCCTGGGGTGTAAATAACTCCACCCCTCTGAAAAGGCATGTGGAGGTTTCACACTTTGTGCAAAAGACAAGCACCGGATGGCAAGAAATAATTTCTGTCAGAGTGAAAGAAAGGTTACAAAGAAAGGGAAGAAGAATGAAAATGAAATACAGAGACACTGAATGAAGTATGCCTTTTTTGGGAAGTACTTTTATACAGATATTGCAAACCCAATGCAAATATTTATGTAAAAATTTTTAGTGCATTAAAGAAGGATAAATCCTAGGTTAGAATTGTGCAAAGTCTTTGATCCTAAATCAAACTAAACCAGTCCATGAAACATTTCACACTTGTGCATTAAACAAGCAGTTTGTACAGCCAGAGCAGGAGGAAAAGCCCCCAGGCAATGCCTGCTGTGCTCAGGGAGCAGGAGCAGCTGTGCAGGAGACTGCTGCAAACACCAGCAACAGCTGCAGGAACCCCAGTCTGCTGGGGGACAACAGGCCTGGGGCAGGAGCAGTGGATGTTCAGCTCTGGAACAGTCTCCAAAACTGGAAAAACTACTCTTAATATCACACCAGAGACGCTCCTTCACACTTGCACCTTAGCAAGAGTAAAGTAGACCTTATAACAACTCGCCTTTGTAAATACAAGCAATCCTATCTGGACACTCCACCTGCACGTTTTCCCAGCACTGGCCCTCATGTTTTCCTCATGTTCTTTGGAGCTCTGGTGCTCCAAGGAACTCTATCAACATAGTTGGGTGAGAGACTGGAGAATGCAAAGAAAGCTCAGTGCTCAGCACTGGACCTACCTTGGACATCAGGCACCTTCGGTAGTGTGCGTCTGGGTGATTCAGGCAAGTCCAAGTCAGCATAAAGGGTATTTTCTGCCATTTTTGTTCCCGCTTCTCTTTTTTCCCTCCCTCTGCTGTTCTTACAGTGACGCTCTGGGCTGGGTACGTCTCAGAGCTCCCTCCCCTCTCTAACCTTCAGGAGGAAGTCCTCAACTTTTCCGGTCCTGCATAAACTTCTAGTGAGAAGAGAAGTCTATTTCTACTTCATCTTTTGCTGGCAGAGGGTTTTACATCAGTAACAGGAGGAAACGTAAGGTCATGGCCTCCCTGAGGTCACCTGTGCTGGGAAGTGGTTCTGGCATTGGAAGTGTCTTCCCTAAGTGAGTTCCCAAAGCTTCACACACCCACACACAGAAACCCTTGTGTGTTGTGCAAAGAAAAGCTTTATTCCGTGCAATGGATAGGGGAGGAACTGTACAGAGGCCCAGCAGTCAGCCCAGGAAGTAGAGTGGAGCTCTCCAGGGGCACCCAGGCCACCTCAGAAGAGCAGCCCTGTGCACTCCAGAAGGCCGTGCTCCCAAAAGCACCTCTGGAACAGGACACTTTTCCCTGATCCATCAGGAGCTGCCCTCAGCATTGCTGGAACAGGACCCTGCCATGCACTGGGGCAGGCCTGTCGCTGCAGCCCTTGGGAAGCAGCACCAGGCTGCCCCGCTGTGTCCTGAGCAACATGGACTCTGTGCAGCTCACAGACATGGTCTGCCTCTTTGGAGGGCAATTCTGGTGGCAAATGGGGATTCAGAAAGGGGGATTTACCCAACCTGTTTTGGGAAGTGCAAGAGATGCTTAATATGCAAAGGCAGCAACTGGGATAGTGCAGCCTAAACAAGAGAATCCTTTGGCTTTCCAGGTTTGTAATATCCCTCTGGGCAGTTGGGGTTAGCTGTGTTCCCTCTCAACTCCTTGTGCATCCTCAGCCTCCTCAGTGGTGGGGTGGGATGACAAGCAGAGGGCTCTGACTCTGTTTAATCTCTGCTCAGCAAGAACCAAAATATCCCTGTGTTCTCAACACTGTTCCCAGCACAAATCCAAAATGTAGCCCATACCAGTTGCTATGAAGGACATTAACTCTATCCCAGCCAAAACCAGCCCAGGCCCCTACAATTTAAGACAGATGTGAAAATCCTTGGATGGAGGTCCAGAGGAAGGGAACAAAGCGGTGGAAGGGTTGGAAGGAATGTCCTGTGAGGAGTGGCTGAGGATCCTGGTTTGTCCAGTTTGGAGAAAAGGAGACTGAGAGGTGATCCCTTTTCTCTCTGGGGTCCCCACTACAGGAAGGACATGGAACTGTTGGACAGAGTCCAGAGGAAGCCACTAAAGTGTTGAGAGGCCGGAGCAGCTCTGCTGTGATGAAAGGCTGGGAGAATGAGATTTTTCAGTCTGGAGAAGAGAAGCTTTGGGGTGACTTAATTGTGGCCTTCCAGTGCCTGAAGGGAGCTACAAGAAAGATGGAGACAGACACTTTACAAGGGCCTGGAGTAAAAGGACAAGGGGGAATGGCTTCACACTGACAGAGAGGAGGGTTAGATTGGATTTGAGGAAGAAATTCTTCCCTGTGAGTGTGGTGAGGCCCTGGCACAGATTCCCCAAAGATGCTGTGGCTTCCCCATCCCTGGAATTGTACAAGGCCAGGTTGAACGGGGCTCGGAGCAATTTGGGATAGTGGAAGATGTCCCTGCCCATGACAGAGAAGGTGGAATGCAATGATCTCAAGGTCCCTTCCAACCCAAACAATTCCATCATTGTATGATTACTGTATTCCTGTCTTTACAGCACTGTAAGACATTGCTTTTCTGATTTAGAACAAACTATAGTAGAAAGTTGAGTGGTTTCCTAATAACATAAATACCAATTCTGATTGAACCTATTTCTTCCACAGAGAGACAATTTTCTGTTATGGAAATACCCTCTCAGGGCCATCAGATCTGGAACACTCTCTGCTGCCAGTGGTAATGACAGAGGCTTCTTCAAGGGCCATTGATGTGTTCTCGTATTCTGTGCCTCACATCCCATAGTCAGAGTCCCAGAGAAGCCAAGCAAACACCAGCTGTGTGAGAGAAAGAAGAGGAAGTGAAGCAGTTTCTGTGGTGGTTGATGACTCAGAAGTTTGTACTGCGGTCAAATGAAGATTTGCAGTGGACATCAGACCTGACAGGGAGACGTGTCCAGAAACTTTGTGACAGGCAGCTGAAGTACTGAGGCCTAAACAACAGGCCCTGACTAAGGTCTGAACAACAGGCCCTGAGCCAAAGTTGGCCTCTAGATGAACCTTTCAACCAAATGTTATCTATATCTGTATCTTTGATTATGAACAAACTGTTGTTATATGTCTTCATTTATTGGCAAAACATGTATTTACCTTTCTATATCTAGAAACTGGATAAGGCCACATCTGGCCTAATTAGGGGGCTACAGGATCAAAGACAACTCCCTTGGTTCCCCCCTGAGCCTTGGCCAGGTTTTGGGAGAAATCCACCAGGGGAATGAAACTAGAAATTATGTCAGCTTGGTGAAGAGTATAAAAGCTGGGCTACTGTCACAGCTAAGTCAGGAAGCCATTTGACATCTCCACAAATGTGGAATGGGTTGGAAGGGATGTCAAAGATCGTCTCAGTCCAACCCTACTGCCATGGGCAGGGACACCTTCCACTATCCCAGGTTGCTCAGAGCCCTATCCAACCTGGCCTTGGACACTGCCAGGCATGGGGCAGCCACAGCCTCTCTGGGCAATCAAAAGTATTCTCTGATTTTTCAGCTCCACAAAATCTTAATTCTTTTTCATTCATGTTTTTTTTCTGTTAGGGAATTGCATTACTAATTTGCCAGTTGTAACATGAACTGAGTGTAGGAAACAACCATCCAGTTCACTTTTTCAGTTTTTATTGCTGGTTTTCTGGAGTGACAAGCACATGATAGCGCTAACCCCACAAATTTTGCCATAAAAATAGTGCCCCTCTTTCCTGTGGAATTTTGCCTACGCTGATCAGCAGGTTCTGCTGTGTCTTGAGGGAGTGCTGTGTGGGCCAGTGCTGTTTGAAGAAGGAAGGTGCAACACCACACTGAGTTGGTGGCTTTTGAACTCCATTTGACAAGGATGGTGCAAATACCGCAGGGGGAAGTTAAAAGGGGACTCCAGCTCCCCTTGTAAATCCTTCTGTGTGATACTGAGACACTGCATAACTTAATACTGGAGATAGCACACAGGATAGTTTAGCCATGCTTAGCCATGCTTTTCAGCATTTAAATGTAGACTCATTATTTCTCAGTGGTATTGTGTATTTCCCACAAAACTATGATCGGGAGCAGTAAATACCTTCAGTAAATTAAAGATATTTTATTGTGGCTCCATATGGGTGGGACAATGGCCCTGTATGTCTGTGTTAATAATGAGATGTCTGTGTTAATAATTCTGTTGCAATTCATTAGCACCAGTCTGTGTTTGGCTTCCTAAACTCTAGCTAAGGGCATGGGTGACAGTCTTTTCCTAACAAATAACCCTTCACACTCCCACTTCACTCCTACTCTTGCCAGCTCTATTTCCATGTTTCCAAGACCAGTCATGTCCATTTTTTGGCCTGTGCAATCCCAAACTCAGTGTGGCATGACCAAGAAAGACAAAAGAAGGGGAGATTTTTAACATACCAGGCTCTTGTCCAATACTTATGTTGTGCAGCCACAGGTCAGAGGTGAAGAATCTTTTGGGGTCAGTTGAGTCAGATGGGTCTCTGTACCTCATCAAGAAAACAGAATTGGTAAAGATGCCATTACAAGATCCAAATTCAAAGATAAGTAGTCTGCAAATCAGCTACCCTGAAATAGATAAAATATTTCAAATTAAATATACATTGTGAAAGAGGAATGCAGTAAACACTTGGAAAAACAACCCTCCTTTGTGAAAGCAAGCCTTTTTCACCCACTGGACAATACTCAGATAATGACTTCTTTTGGTTGTAGTAAAAAGGAAAATTAAAACGAAAACAAAGGATGTGAGAGAGAGACGCTTAGAAGGAAGATTTCAAATAGAAAACCTCACTTAAATTCTATTTACAGTAACTAGGATGTCTGTTCCTCAAACTATTTGTTCCATGGCTTCAGTGAATGTGATTTACAGCTGAGCAAATGGGGATTTTTCTAGATTTAATGGGCTTGCTTACTGTTTTCCAGACCTAAAATAACTGGGAGATATTTTCTGATATGTAAAAGATTTGAAAAAACCTGTAACTTTTGTGGGATCAAAATTATTTTATAATATAAACAAAGAATTTCTGCTACCAAGGAGGAAGAAAACATTGTTAATGTTAAATATATTTTCTGAAAATAATGGAATGTTTCATACTTTTGAAATCAAACACTTCAATTTTTCCTTTCAGGATGTTCTTTTAGGAGAAATTAAATGCTTTGGGTTTACCCCAAATCACTTTTTAAAAATCATTATTAAAAACATAAGAACAAATGTTTCTTCTATTTTTTCCTGCAGTGATTCACAGCCAAAAGGTCCCTCTGTGGGTCACAATACAAAGAAGATTTCAAGAGTGGGTATGACAAGAAGCATTTTGCAACCAGCTGATGACCATTAGGAAGGCTTGCTACCTCACTCCCTCCAAAGTTCATCCATTTTTAGACAAATGTTACAACATATTTCATGCAAAAAGTATTTTTACTGTTGTGTGAAAGAGGAACTGAAAACAGCTGAATAAAGTAAAAACACTGCAACTGGCCCACACTTCACTGGTATAAACTCTTTTTTTCTCTGTATCCAGATAACAGTAAGCTGCCTGTTTCTCTCTTATAATTAAAGCAAAACAAAACAACAGCCTGGTTTTTATTTAGCAGCCTTGGTGGCATTTTCCCCCTCTAAACTCCAGCTGTTTTTACATCAGGTGTCTATCCTTAGTGGTTGCCGGACAGTAGATAAAACAAGAATTCCCAAGGATGTCCTATCCTATGCCAGACAAATTTTAGTGTGCCAGGGCCTCACCACCCTCACAGGGAAGAATTTCTTCCTGATATCCAATCTAACCCTCCTCTCTTTCAGTATGAAGCCATTCCCCCTTGTACTGTCACTCCATCCCTTGTCAAGAGTCTCTCTCCATCTTTCCTGTAGGTTCCCTTTCAGGCACTGGAAGGCCACAGTGAGGTCACCCCAAAGCCTTCTGTCTTTTAGGCTGAACAATCCCAATTCCCTCAGCCTTTCCAGGCTGAAGATTCACAATCCTCTTAACCTTTTAGCATGCTTTCTTTTTCAACATACTTGGAGCATGACCCTTGGCAAAGGGGGATGAAGAGGAAATCTGTTCAACTTACAGAGAATCAGATGCTGCCATTTGGGAAGGCACCTCCTGTCACAATGTCAGATCCAGGCAGCTCTCCATGAGGGCTGAATCCAGATGTCACCCAGCCAGTTGTGTGGATGTGCAGCTCAAACCTCATTAGCTCCTGTTCCTCGTGGTCCCAGCAGAGGTAGAACATGCTGGAAGGCTCCAGGAAGGTGGGGAAATGCAGCGGTGGAGGTGCAAGCTGGCCAGAACAAAAGAATGGGAGGAACAAGAGGAAGAGCATTCTCTTGATTCCTGAGAAGAACATCACCATCATCACTGCAGTTTCTGAGTCTTGCTGACACCTCGGGCAGCTACGAGGGGCCCAGTTTATATGGAAGTGCCCGAGGCTGGGCTTGTTGCCAGGAAGGAGGGCTGGAACCTAACTGTTCTATATTAAATTTAAAATGTAGGGAAGATCAACACTTTACATAACATGCCCTGGCACCCTGCCTGAGTGAAACTGTGCTAAGCCATCTCATATACATCTTTAAACATTTTTAACAGCTGTTTTGTACTACTGAACCAAAACAAGGCAGCGAAGTGTTTACCTCCTACCCAGTACTCCTCAGGGTGGGTGAATGTTGGCTCTCCTCACCAAGGAAAAGGGGCTCTTCTGATGAACTTGTCTTTCTATTGCAGATTCTGAAATGAACCCTGATTGTGCCACTCTGGTGGGATGATTATGGACAAATTTGTTGGAAACAGGCTGAGTCTTAATGCCATGGCTTATCAGAGGAAGCTGCTGTGACAAATGAAAAGGGCTCCTGTGATAGCAATCTGGAAGAGTAGAATAAGAAAAATGCCTCTGCTCCATCTGCTAAACCTTGGTGGGAGTGAGTCAAAGGAGAAAAGTGCATCATCTTTTGTGCTGCCTGAGACCTTTCAGTGTAATGTCATAAAAACAAAGACCCCCAGCAGGTTTCTGACCAGTTCTGCCAGGAAGTGCCTTGTCCATCATCTCCAATTTGCCCAATTGCATAATCCACTACAAAACTTACCCCCAGATCTACGGATTTTGGAAGACATGGTAGTTTATTCCTATTAACTTGCAGGGAAAATGTAAAAAAGCCCTTTGTATTATTTTTCTGGGACAAGCATGTGAAGAACAGATGAACAACAGAGAAGGAGAGTTACCTGATCTGATCCTCAGGGATAGGGTTTAAAGAGATCAAATTGCATGCAGATTGCTTGGATCCCAGGTCATGTTGTTGACAGTCCTGCTTTAGACAGAAAATATATTTATGGTTTCTTTTTTCAATTCTTTAATAAAATGCTGACATTTTTTATACTGTCTGCTCCAGAGAGGCCCAAGACTCTGTTTGTGGGGGGAACCAGGGCTGAGGGATACAGTAATGCAAACTGAGTATTTGAAGGCTAGGACAGCACAGGGATATCAAAACTGAGAGACTTTGGCCCCTCTGGAAGATGAACCAAAGACAGAATTAATCATGAAGTGGGAAGGGAAAAAGGCAAGGGAATCTGCATCTTGCAGACCTGCCCATGTGAGAAATTTTCACTGTTGCTTGTTCTCCACTTTTAAGCAGAAAATCCCTTCTTCACATGGAGCAGAATGTGAGATTGGAGGATGCACCTGAGATACTGCTGGAATATGAAACTGTCCTGGAATTGCAAGGAGAGGTGGTTTAGCTGTGTGACAAGGATTAGAATTGCATGGTCTCTTGGGTGGAACAGGATGTGGTGGTGTTTGCATGGCACTGCTGAGGGGCGTGGGAGACGTGCAGCAGCAGGAAGACACCAGATTGGCAGTCAGCAGCACGTCAAGGAAGATTTTAAAATTATAGATGACCTGAGAAGAGGGAGGAAGATAAAATCTGCTTCCTTTAGAAAACTGAATGCTCACACAGGAGCCAAGTGTGAAAAGAAAGAGGAGAGTCAGAACCACAGGATGCAATGGCACCTCTGAGTATCTGCCTCAGGCAACAGACAAGACAGGAGAGGAAAGCAGTGAAGTTTCACTGAGTTTTCTCTCTGGGGATTATGATGACATGCAACAAACTCGGGAGGTGAAGAAGAAGGAAAGTGCTATGCCCAGTACTCTCAAAACAGCCCTGATTGTTCCACTGCTGAAATCCTTTGCAGGCAGCACACACGTCCCTGACACACAGCCAACTTCCACTCCACATGTCCCCAGCTCAGCAACTCCCTGCTGCAGTGCAGGAAGCAGCAGAATCCTGTTATACAGAACCAGTTGAAGCAATGTCAGTATCATTTCACAATATTTGCATTCTGGTGAGGTTATTTAACACCTCTGCTTGTTCTCTTAGGACAAATTTTAACAAAAATTTCAACTTAAAAAGAAATTGGGTTTAAAAATGTCTGAAGGCTGATATCCAAATAGATACTTAACAGAGTGGTAACTTGAGCCTTTGGTAACTAGGCTAAAAAATATCCTTACATTCAGCTACTCACTTTTTTGACAGCCCTCTTTTCCATGTTTGAATTCATCCCAGATTCTCTTTATTTCAAAAAACTATAGCCCTTGTGGAAGATGGTACCAAGCTGACTCACCTTTTGCCACACATCTTCAGGACAACTTCTGCCAAACGCTATGGATCATATGGAAGCAGCAGAGATGGAAAGCTCCTTGTTGAGTAACGCATGCAATCCTGAAGGAAAGGGGGTGGCATAATGTTTTTTTTTTTTTTTCACAAGCTGCCTTGTGAAAGGACTTCATCTTTGCTTAATGTAATTTCTCAGCTCTTTCACTGCTCTGGGCTTGTTTATCCATAGCTGTGCTGCACAAATCCTCCTGTTCCAGGAGTTGTCCCACTGCGGCTGTGAAAAGCCCTTTCCTTCTTCACAGGCTGAAAATCCTGGATGCCCAAAAAACCTCTGAGGATAGAGAGGTGGAGATTCTCTTTATAATAAGTAATTTGCAAAGTGGGTTAGCAGGGACAGATACATCAGCATGTGAGGGATATTTACAGAATGGGGAACTGTAGGACTGTAGTTCTTTTTCCCCCTTTCCCTTCTCAAGCTTCCAAGGGGTGCCAAAAATACTGTTGAAGGCAGGGACATCCCAGGTGATGGATAAAGACATTTTGGAACAGATATAAACAGTGTCTACACAGCCATTTTCTGGACAGACTTATCATTTGAAAGCTCAGAGCACTGGGAGCACAGAGAGGGTCAAAGATGAGCAGCTCCCAGGCTGACAAATGGGCTTTACTTGACTCACATAGCAAAAAGGAAGGGGCAGGCACACCCAGAGCTGCAGAAATTGATGACTGCGGGTAAAGCCTTGCACGGTAGGTCAGGAGTAATCACAAGAGTTTCTGCTTTTGAAGGCCACTGATGTGGGCTCTGCAATGACTGTGCATTTGATGTATTCCAGTTACACCCACACAGCCTCCCAGAAGCAGTGGTGAAGTGCAGCTATGCAGAAAGCATTCAGTTCCAGAAAGGCTGTTATTTACAGCCAACAGTTTTGTAATGAGGTTTCAGAGACAGAAGTGTTCTAACAGCTTGGTCAATGAGTCTTTGCGTCCTCACACTCTGATTACCCAAAGATCTGTATCTGACATCCTGTACATACGCACTGCTGCAACAGCGCTGGTCCCTGCACATTCTGTTCAACTCAGTGACATGGTTTCCCAGAACTTCTCCATACTGTGATAGCCCTCCCAGCCTTACACCCCAAATCACTTATCTGTGCTGTAAAAATGCCCAACAACTGGAAGATAGAATCATAAAATCATAGAACGGTTTGGGTTGGAAGGGACCTTAAAGATCATCTCATTTCAACCCTCCTGCCAAGGGCAGGGACACCTTCCACTAGACCAGAGACAGGCCAGTGTGCAGAGATTGACAAGAAAGCAGCCACTTCATTTTCTTGGTAAATGTGGTTTAAAAATGGCTATACATAGAGAAACAAAACATGATGCATGGATTGGGCTTTTTAAGAAAGCAAATTATCAGTTCTTCTTTTCTCCGAGAGTCTGTGTCGTGAAAAGTCTGAGGGTGGCTCAAGCTGAGCATGAGTCAGAGGATTCTTCTCAGCATTTTGTAGGTTGTCCTCTTATACAGAGAATTTTCTCATTATCTCCTTTAAAATGGCAGAGATGAGGATGCTACCCGTGTCTAATGGGTCTACTTGTTTCTGCAGAGGAATTTGAAAGCAGTGATGATATCTTGGGGCTAGATATTTCCACCAAGTAATTTCTATTTACTTCTGTCATCTCTGAAAAAAATCCAACAGTTATCCACAAGAGCCCTTATTAGGAAAGATTTTGAAGATGGAGATCACCATGAAGGCTGCAGGAATTAGAACAGCAGGTCAGAAAAGAAGGGAAGACAGCAAATTTATGACAGCTACAGTGAAATGCCATCCATCTGCCTTCTGTATGGAAAGATGATCAAACTGAATTACAGGCTCAGATGACTTTGCCACTTTCCCTCAACACTGAACACCTTAAAAAACCCATCAGCATATGCCGTGAGAAATAACATGATGATGCTTACTACAAAGAGCTATTGAAATATACTGATTGTGAAGAAAACACGGCTCCAGCACAGAAGCCCATTTATCAAATGAGGTTTACACCTTCATTAGGGTGACATCCATTCCAAGTGTCAAGGCCACCTCGATATAATTGACTCCAAACTTTGCCCCTGAAGTAGCACAGACAAATAGCCAAGCGCACAATTGTGAGAATCAGATATTGTAACTTAGGGCAGCCTAAGCAGTGAAGGGAATGTGACACAGCTCTCTTAGGCTGCAATGTAAGATGTAACCAAAAGTTTGTATTCTATCACCATCTGCTAAAACCAGGTAGGGCAGTGTTCTTTATCTCTTCCATGACACATCCCTGATAACTCCCTCTGGGGAATATCTTCTATTAATGGGCCATCTAACCTCACTGTATGACTCATAAAATTACATCATCCCATTGTGAGATACTCTGCCCAGGGGGAGGAACCAAGCATTCCTACCTGGATATAATCTGGGGTTTGGAACACCACAGGCAGCCCTTACCTACTGGATTCCCAGAGGACAAGAGCTATATAACCACCACTGCACCTTCAGAGGAAGACCAGACCCTTCTACAGGATCACTGCTTCAACAGAAACACATCTATCACCTCAAGAGGACTGCAGCCACCCCTTAATCAGGCTGCTACCACCACCCTGACCAACAGGGTATCAGGTTGTATCCTGACTCTGTCCGTGGTTTTGTGCTATTGCATTTATTTTTAATTTTCCTATTAAATTGTAGTTCTGATTTAGAGTCTCTCACTGGTTTGCTTTCAAACTAGTACAACAGCACATGAAGAACAAACAGCAACTGCACCAAAACAGTAAATTATTGTTCCAAGGGTCTGAGAAGTGCGATGAGGGCTCTATCCACACTCTGCAGTGCACCCACCCTGGCTGTACTGTGCCACAACATGGTGCAGAACAGAACTCATTTTTCCCAGTACATCGTTCTGCTGAAGAATGGGAATGGGAGCATTTTATGGTCTCCAGGAGGGTTCAGCTGCAAAGGAGTCTTTCGGAAACCAGAGGTACAGATAATTCTGGCACTACAAGCTGGCCTGCTTGTCAGGAATGTCTGCATCACAGAAGGATGGTATTTGTCTGCCAAAATACCCTTGTTATTCTCCACTCCATTACCCTCAATAATGGGCTATTGCCCTTCCTGGGTCACTCGTTTTCCAGGTGTTTCTTCAGGAGTGCCAGGATTTGCCTGAAGCTGAGGGGATGATCACAGCAGTCCATTTTCCCTGAGGTGACTTCTACCATTAACTGATTCAGCTATACCTGTCAGGTAGCTTGTTTACTCCGGTAACACTGGAACTGTTTGAGGACCATTTCCTCATCCTTTGGATTTTCCTTTAGCAAAAGAGCCTGTGGGAGTTCGCTGCTATGGTGACTCTAAACACCTCTGAACACCTATTTCCCTTGGGGCTGCTGCAGTGTCACAGCTAAAGTAGTAGCTGCTTTTGGTAGGACAATTTTTTCTCATTATCCCTTTTAAACTGAATTTCTAGCTATAAGCTCCAGTAAATATAAGAGGTGTCATGAGGTGAGTGCTTTACAAATGCAGTGAAAAGACAAAGTCTGTTGTTCAAAGAGCGAAATATCTAAATTAAACACATTAAACACATAAACCCATAGAAATCCATTTGGTTTTTGTTGGGGTTTTTTCAGAGTAATAAGTTAAACTTCCCATGAAGGACAATTTTCCTGAATCAAACCAGCTTGCTTTAATCCATTCTTCCTGTTGAGTCCCTGCAGAAATGGGCCCAGAATATCATTCTGCTTTGTTGTTGCTAGAGAGCTAAAGAGCATAATTTACATTTCTAAATCTGCTAGGAAGGTGTGACAAGGGTTTCCATCTAGTGGCTTCACTATAAAAAGAGGAAGATGGAGAAGGAGGAAAATGAGGATGCTGGGTTTGATTTTTCTTTTTTTTTTTTTTTAACATAAGTTTATCCAGTAATCTTATCTATTAATTATTCCTGACTTATGCTGCTGTAAGTAAAAGGATTCAGATTCTTCAGTCAAGACATCTGTTCTTTTAGATCCAGGAAAATATAAAATTCAGAAGTCTCTTATAACACCAAGAATAAGCCACTCTCCACCTCTACGGTCTCCATTTTATTGCTGCTGGTTGTGAAGAATCTCTGATCACAAGGATGTAGATGAGGAAAAGGAATGGTTCTCAGATTCTGTTTTGGTTGGCTAGATGATTTCAGGATAAAAAGAACATTAAATATACTTACAATGTGCACAGCCCATGAACAGACAGATATAGCTTAAATTCCTGAGTACAAATAATACCTACAAAATATACTAGGTATGCAACTGAGCCAGTCATAGCTTCTGCTGTGTGTTACTTAATTGGTGGGAAAAAAAGAGAAGTTTTTGGAAGAGCTCTTTGACCACTGTCTTCTGCTTGATCGTATTTAATAGGCTTTTCCATGTGGTTTTCCAAATATTTCTCTGGAATAGCGTGCTTCCTTGTGTTCTGTACATCATTTTCTGCTGTGCCTGTGAAGGGAGTCAGTCTGTCAGCCAGTTCACTTCTCACTTTGTCAGCTGCATTTTTCCAGAGATTCTCTGCAACAATAAATCATTAAAATGAGAGGGTAAGACTGCAGACTCTTAACAGCAGGTAAAACACAGGACTGACACGAACTCCCAGCAGATCAGGTGAAAGTTTTCTCTGGGATCTTACAACCCCCACTGCTGCATTCTTTGGCTCTGAAAGTGAGATGCACTGTGGTGTGGTGTCAGGTACTATTTTGCTCTCAGCAGGGCAAAGGGCTTTCCATGTGAATCTTTGGCACTTCCAGTCTTCTTGGTAGCAGCTGAGCTAAAACATAAGGCATGCAGTTCTACACAGGTGAGGAATGGTGCCTTTACCAACACATTTCAGCAGCCATCCATTACCTCCACACTTTCACCTCCCCTTACTCCAGGCAGATGGCACTAAACACAAAGAAACGCCAAACACTCACATAAATGCACTTAGTTGTGAGGTAGAACATGCTTACGAATTGTCTCTCTTCTGTTTTCCAGTGCAGAGAATGAGCCATCACTCATCTTCCTTGGAGCCTGTGTTTTCCGGAATATTTTTGGCTCCTGGATCCACGCGTGTTTCATCGCTTCATCAGGAGTCATGCGCAGGGAAGGTTCCCACCTTAAATCCACGGGAGACAAATTGTTATTCAGCTATTTCTAACTGAAAATTAGTACAAGGCAAAAGATTCAGCCTTGTCTTTTGAAAGTCAAGTCATGAGAACAGTTTTTTTGAAACAAAATAATTTTATCACGTTATCCCAAAACCGTGGAAAAATCTTATGTGATCTTCTCCATCCTTCAAAATCCATTTACGTCAGCACTGTGCTGACCAAACCCTCTGCATCATGAAACCATTTTTAACATGCAGTTCCTGGTGTTATTAGGGTAGGGACCCAAAATTACTTGTTTAAGGTTTGGTTTTTTGTTCCACTGAAATTATTTTCTGAGAGTTCTGACTCAACCAGCAAACCAAATTGGATCAATGATTCACATAGACCTGGCAAACAGAGAACACTGAAAGCAGCCTTCTTGTGAAACAGAGTGGGATGATTTTTCTTCCCTCCCCATGTAACCACATGTTAGCAGTTCCTTTAGGATTTCTTAAGAAAAGTGCAACTGAACTGCTAGAAAGACATTTGAAGTCAGTGCTAAAGAAGACCCAGTAAAGTGTCAATAATAATAGTTTTTCAAATGATGGCATGTGGAAAACAAAACAAAACAAACCCACAACACTCCAGCAAGAAATAAAAACCCAAACCCAACAGATACAAAGATTTGAAAGGCACAAGAGAATGAAAGAAAAGACAAAACTAGCTTGTTGCATACACTATGAACTCACATTAGGCATCCTTTCAAAAAGTCCAAGAAACCAGCATCATGGGTGTTCAGCACTGTGCTTAGATCCTTGGAGTCTGGGCATCTCTTTTTCCCCTTGCTGTTAGTTACAGATTTAGGAAAACCTTTGGAATCTTAAAAAAAAAAGACATGCTCAAAAAAATTACATTAAAAACCTTCACTAAATACTTTTAAAAGTTGCATAAACAGTATACATGTCCATCCCACTAATTCCAGTTTTGCCCTGATAGATTGATAATCTGCCAGAATTGTGGCAAGCAGGATTGGTTACATCCTAGAGACTACATCCTACACTTTGTTGATTTGTTTGCTTTGAGCAATTTCCAAACCCAAATTATACACGGAGAAATGAGCAACGTAAATTAGTTCCCAGAGCCCACTGCATTCCTTTTAGGAACAATATTTTTAAGGAGTATATTCCCTATCACTTTGGCAATTAGGGGCCCATAAGACATGAAGACCAGAACACCAGGCGTCATGTTGTCCTTTTGCTTTTTTTCCATACGTCTTCCTGGAAGTATTTTTATCAGCTAGGAATTAGCTAAAGGTCTCTGACCCTAAGCTACCTGTGCTATTAATTAGTGATTAACTACCAGGAGGGGATCCAGCAAGGACAAATAATCAGAAGAAATTACCAAAGAATGTTCTCTTCCTTGATGCAGCCTGGATAAAATCAGCTGGTGGAAGACCCAATACCTTCACAGAAAATGAATTCGTAGAGTTACTCCTCATTTCATAAAGATACATGACACCATCAGGTGAGATGAGGTATTTTGCCCTCCATATGAAAAGAAGATGAATGTTGCAATTTGCTGTAAAATGTCTACAAAATTTCCTTATTGTGAAGGGAATTAAGGGATTCCTTAGTGTTGCCTTAGTGCACGTCTTTGTATCAAAAATAGTGTGGCAGCAGGACCAGGGCAGTGATTGTCCCTCTCTCCATGGCACTGGTGAGGCCACAGCTCGAATCCTGTGTCCACTTCTGGGCCTCTCACTTCAGGAAGGACATTGAGGGGCTGGAGCATGTACAGGGAAGGGAACAAAGCTGGGGAAGGGGCTGGAGCACAAGTCTGATGAGGGGAAGCTGAGGGGGATGGGGGCCTCAGCCTCGAGGAAAAGAGGCTCAGGGGGGACCTTCTAGCTCAAAGAGCCATTTGGCTGCATTAAACCTCCCTCTGAAAGGCCAGGCCGTAGCCAATCAAATTTCACTATTGCTTGAGATTTCTCTTTGTTGCTGGCAGTGCAGTTTATCAAATGGGTATGCAAATCAATCCCAAAAGTTACCTCCATGATGCAGGCAAGTTGGTCAGCTTCATTTTCCCCTGGGAACAGCGGGTAGCCTGTGTAAAGCTCTGCTATGATACAACCTAAGCTCCACATATCAACAGCCATAGCATAAGGATGACCAAGAATCACCTCAGGGGAGCGATAAAAGCGGCTCTGAACATAGGTGTACACTGTGTCAAGAATTAGACAAGAAGCAAAATATCACAGTTGGGACTGAAATGTCAATTGCAGATTTCACAGAGAAGTGGCATATGTTCAGGCATCATAAATCTGTCTATCCACGGATTGCTCACATAGGCTCCGGAAACATTTTCTAATCCCATCCTAAAAGTTATGGGTGATACACTTTCCACTGTTCTATTTAGAAATTGTTCTTCCTAAGTTTCACTGAAGGAAATTTTTCTACTAATGCTGTGATTCAGCTTATCCATGCTAATTTTCCTATTTGAAGGTGTTCCCTTTGCATCGATCAACAGTTCCTAAATTAAAAGCACAGTTCCCGTTTCCCTCCCTGTAGTATTCATACAAAAAGTACCAATTATAATTTAACCATCTCACTGAGAAAGGCTCTCTGGACCTGACAAACTTCTTGATAAGTGAAATACTTGGATTATCCTCTTAAGTTTGTTTCAGCTAACCACTCCTGGAAGTGCAATTCTGATTGCAACAGGAGTAAAGGAGCTGATCAGGCTTGGGACAAAGAAAAAGAATGGTAATATCTTACTTGTCTCTACCAGTATTTGCTCCACCACCAGTGGCTGAACAGTTCATCAGGTTCTAATTAGGGGCATAGGTCAATATATTAGCCCAATCAAAGAAAGAGTTTTTCCACATCATTTAAAATTAAGAAAGCTTATTAAGAAAATTACATCAACTTGACTTTTCTGCAAACCTCTTTGGTCTTCATAGCAGCTCGATCCAAAATCAATAACTTTGACTGAACCTTGGCCATTGTGGTATAATAGTATGTTCTCCTAAAATGAAAAAAAATCACAGGGAAAAGAGGGGTTTAGCACGACATTAAGTCAGTGAACACTTGGGAAAATCAGAATGCAAATCACATTTACATTTCTCTGCATGACGAGAGCTTCAAAATTCAACCTCCTTTGGAATGCATTTGCTAACACGAGGAGACAGCCAATAATGTGCATTTGGGCAAAGCAGAGGGGAGATTTGGAAAGGTCCCCATGCTGCAGGTGAGCCAGACAGAGCACCAGCGAGCTCCCCAAAACGCAGGGTTGCCTATCTAGTAAAAGCCAAACTGCACTTGCTAAACTGACTTCTTGCTGTGCTAAGTTGACCAGAACCATCCGTTTGTAAGCACAGAAAGCCCCTGGCCCACAAAGGAGCCACACTCCACAGTTCCTCCCTGCACAGCTTGCTACAGACTCCATGTCAGCTCACCTCTCTCCACCTGTGTGCTGCACAGGTTGCAAGGGAGGGATAAATGCACAAGGCAGGGTCCTATGGATTCTGAGCTGGGGGCAGGAGGTTACAGCACTGGGTGCCTGCAATTCCAGCTGGAGAAGTGATCCTTAAACACCCAGCTCAGGGCTATGTCACTGATGAGCAAACACTCATCAGTGAGATGCTCATCACTGAGCAAACACTGAGAGCCTTCAGCTCTCTTCTGCAGAGATGAGTTTTATCCTCATTAACAGGCTAAGTGAAGGATTTCCTTCTCCACGCCTCAGCAGACAGATGGTTACCTTTATCAACCAGTTTTACAGTGATTATATGTCAGGGGCTTTGAAGGACTGAACACTTTCCAGGTGAATGCCAAATAATGATGAAGTGGTTTCCTGGGTAATTAGCTCATAAGGAAATGTTTCATGTCCCAGGAAGGAGAAGCTGCCACTGGTGAAAGTCAAGGGAAGGACTGACTTCCACAATCCAGGTGCTCTTGGCTCTGGTAATGGAAGCAGCATCCCCTCTCTGCAGTTCAATATCCCTTCGTGCTCATGGCAGGACTCTGTCTCTAATACTGAATCCCTCACAATGCAAGGGAGCTGATCAGAGCTGGAAAACCAGGATCAGCTGGAAAACCAGGCTTTGGAGGCAGTGATTACCTAGCATAAAGGCCGGAGAAACTCCATATTCTACCTTATGTTGAGAAATAACATAGGAGGCAGATGGGATAACAGATGTGAGTTTCAGGCAACATAAATTCATGAAATTGTACAATTGTTGAATGAGAATAAAATTGTCTTTTAGTTAACTCACTACATTTTCAGTAATACGTTACTCTATTTAAGTACAGACTACACTAATTGATGCTGCCAACATCATTCCTTATCAGTGGCTGCCTGGAAACAGATTTCCCATTGGGCTAATTGGTTTTGATTCAGATATCTGGGTTATCTTGCAAGCCTCTCTTCTCACTGCAAATTGGTCTGGCAATGATATTGGCAAGACAATGGGTACAGACAGTATGTGACTTCTCAGATTTCTAAATCAAGATACATTTAGCAAAGTGAGAACAGAATTTTATCCTTAGCATTTTTACCTGAGAATTTATTTCTTTCTTTATTGGTTCATCTGCCCTTTTGAAAAGGAAATTAAGAGAACCTTTCACCTGAAGTTAAAATAGAATTTAAATCCTTCAGAAATCTCAGAAAATTGCAAAAATTTTAAATTTAGGGCTTAAGGAGAATGGAAATGTTTCACCTAGCATGAATGCTTAGCAGATACCTCAGCGGGAATTCGATGACAGATGTTCCTCCAGAAACCGATGAACACCTTAAATACTGTTCTACAGAACTCTTTTGCCATTTACTAGGCTACCTAATTTTATAGTTATGCCAAAGAAATTAAATAGACTTACCAGAATAACCTGAAACAGGCTGCCTTATGAATACTCCTTGTATTACAATGTCCCTCATCTTGAAATACTTACTTTTACAAGTACTTTTCTTTTTCTCTAAGCAAAAAGTCATTACCTGAATTTGATTCATATTTGCATACATTTTGGCAAGCAAAAAATCTCATTTAATGCTTTGGTGAATGAACTGAATAAATGGTAATAATCAGTTGACTGTAGCATGAATATAATCTGAAATAAATTACAGCTTCTGTACAAACATTTTACTGGGTTTTAGGGTTTCTCCTGACAGTTCCTCTCAATCAATAAAGAATAAGATAAGCTCATTTATTCTGTACAGAATAGCAGGTGATGAAATGATTGTACTTACAGGCTTCAGATCACAGTGAATGATTCTTTCCTGGTAGAGCACTTGTAAACACCTCAGCACACACCGAGTGAAGTGGCGAATCAAAGACAGGCTGAAGCCTTGGAAATTGTTCTTTTTGATCAGCTCATACAAATTTATTCTGTGGGGGAGGAAGCAGCAGCAGACAGAGAACAAATAAGAGGTTGGGGAATTTATTTTTAAAGGCATGATTAGTTTCCTTTGCATTAAGAGCTTGTCTTCCCACATGAGGGAGGACGCATGCAGAGGAAAATGATGGCTGTTTTCCTCCCTGAGAATGCTGCTCTGCACGTGATATGCACAAACACCTCCCAGGTCTAAAGCAGATGTAAAGTCAGTGAACTTCCTTGTTAAACTCTCTGCTGTTAAGCAGCTGTGCTGATTTTCACCAAGAACAATAATCATTCAGGAACTGAAATAAATTTTCTTCTGTCTCCTTTTGCTGTCATTTCGCTTTGCTTTGGCATCTTGAGTAAATAATTTCTGTCCAAAGGATTTTAACCAGCAGTAAATATTTCTAGATAACCCCCCCCCCATCAATTCAGGTCTCATTAGGTTTTTATATCCTTGCTGTGACCATAACATCTTAGCTCCATCCAGTAGCCCTGCCCAGTAGCCTGGAGAAGAGAAGGCTCTGGAAGAACTCGCTGCAGCTTTAAGGGGCTTATAAAAAGGAGGGAGAGAGATTTTTATAGTGATAGTGACAGGACAAGAGGCAATGATTTTAAACTGAAAGAGGAGTAGGTTTCGATTGGATATTAGGAACAAGTTCTTCCCTGTGAGAGGTGTCCTCAGCACTAGCACACGTCTGCAAGGACATGACCAACTGGAGCTTTCTGCCTTCCCCACTTGAGTGTCCACTGGTAGCAGGCACGGCCCATTCCTTTGGAATTAAAGTTGCCAAGTCTTAATGGAAAAGATCACAAATCAGAGGCTTTTCACTGTATTTTAAAGGCAATAAAATTTTACCAGACAAACATTTTTCTATGACAACCAGTCTTCAACTCCTCTGTAAGGAGCTAAAAATAGTGCTATCCCATTTCCCTGTGTGTTTCCATAGCAGCTTTCAGAAAAGACTGGTCTGTGTCTTCCCTGGAGAGGAGTCACCTCTTACCCTGTGTGCCTGTGACAGACTCACATGCAGCAACACAAGGGATTTAGGTTTCTTTGGGATTTAGGTTTCTTTGGGATCAAGGGGCTGTAACACATGCAGCAATGGGGGTTTTACTCTGAGGGCTGGGGAACTGTGGGTAGCCTCCATAATTCCAGTCTGAGTCCCTGATTACAAGGAGGCTGGTGAATAAAATGATCTGACTTCTCCAAAATGCCTCCAGAACTCCTCCTGAGATGCCCTGCAGCAAAGATTCATAAAAAGCAAGAAGCAGTTTTATTTTAAAATTATTTGATATTATTCATATTTATATACCCTGAAGTTTACCAGTCCTGAATTTACTCTTTTCCTCACAGGTCTTTCGGGGAAGAAGACTTCAATACCCAGCACAGAAAATAAGAGATGGATCATGTCATTGCCCGTGTGAAGTCTGAACGTGGCCTTTTTCAGTTCACCTTGGGTGATCAAAGGCTCAGTTATGCAGTCTGTATTTAGACAGTGTTCGTTTCTAGCTGCCAATTCTTCTGAAGAAGACATAAAAATTAAATCTTGTAAGGCACAAGATCTGCAGTTCTCCTCAAGGTGTGTGTAAAGGAAAATATACTTTACCCCAGCAGTTCAAAGGCGATACAGAAGTGGTTGCGAAAGTAGAAGTATTCCTTCATGTGGATGATATTGTGAGTATCATCTTTGTCTTTCTTCAGCAGAGCATCAAGGATCTTCACTTCTACCAAAGCCTGGCTGTGAAACCTGAAATACCACGTGACACGAGAATGGTGACATTAACTCGGGGTAGCATTTGTATTTCTGCAAATGCTACAAACACCACGAGCTTACTGTAAGCTCAGCAGGTGGGACAACTATTAAAATGTTTCATTCAGCCCTGTTAACCACAGTAATTTTGATTTCTTGTGGTTGATTCCTAGTCTAAATACACTGGCCTTACATAACACTTCAGGGTAGTTAATTTGACTTGTCTGAAAAAACCTTTAAATGAAAAGGTTTCCAGTGAGCATCCAGACTAAAATCCTGGTGCTCTCAAGTCTATAGGAATGCTTTAGTTTCCTTGAACAGGGCCGTGTTTCACACCTACCACAGTCAGTGGGTTTTGAAAAGCATCTTTGCATTTAGTATTCACTGAGGGGTAAAATTGAACAGCTGAACATCTGTTCCATTGACTCTGCTTCAAGCTCACAAATTTGTAACCAGCCACTTAACAAGAAGAGGTTGCTTAGGACTAGTGTAAAATTTTTCACATTCAAGCAATTGATGGGAGCCCTCCAGCATATTCCTGTGGTTTTAGAGCCTTGTGGGGATGCTCCCAGCTCTCGGTCCTGCCAGGCTGGTTACCTGGGTTGTGTATTCACTGTGCAACAGATAGAAAGACCTCCTTGTAAGCCTGGAGAAACTGTCCTTGCTTTCCTAGCCTGTGTCTCCTCTTGGTCCAGTCCAATTCCTGACATCCTCTTTCCTCACTCAGCCCTCACTGTGTTTAATGAATGTACAGAAGATTTGATTTTGCTTTGTTCACATTGTCACAGTTTGTCTGTGCCTCTATATAACAGGGGTGATTGCACTGGTTTAAAGTCAGCAGATATCTCACCTTTTCTTATTCCTTATTATTTTCAAAGCCACTAACTCATTGGTTTTGTGATCTAGGCATTTGGCCACCTGCCCAAACGACCCTTTCCCAATGACCTCCAAGACTTCGTAGCGGTAGGCAATGTGGTCATGTAAAACCTTCAAAAGAACACAAAGAGTTCAGATTTAAAGAGTACAACAAAGACCAGGCTTCCAAGCAGCTTGTGTGTGTGTGTGAGTCTGCTGTCCATGACAGATGGTGGGTTAGCTGCAAGTGAAGTCTACGTTAAATAGGGGTGACAAGGAAAATCCCAAGTGATGCTTCAATAGCCCACCTACCTTGCATCCACCCTGCACAACATGCAAAGTGCATTCTCCCCTTGAGCTTTAAAGGCATGTTTTCACTATGTGAATATTTATCTTCTAGAAACAACATTTATCTTACAGACAACACTTAAGAGTTGGCATAAAGTCACTACAAACTTCTTGAGCTCAAAATGAATACCATAATTTTTCCACTTACCTTTAAGTAGGAACCATGCTCATCATCATAACAATTATTATTCTGGGTTTCAGGCAAACCTTCAATCTTTTTAGCTTCCAGGCCAAGAAACCAGAGCTCTGTATAATTGAAAATTTCTTTTTGCTCATAGACTGTTAACTGGTTTCTAAAATTTTTCAAGGCTTCTAAATCAGAAAACAAGAACGTAAAAGCAAAGATCAATAAAATGTCAGAAACCTGAGGACAAAGTGCTTCTAAAATGGAACATTTCACAGCAGAGCACACCACTTTGAGCAGGATGCTGAGGAAAGCTGTTAGAGATCCCTTCCAGCTAAGATTCCTCTGCTTCTACATTTTTGTATAAATTCCTGTTTATTTTTTATTTTTTTTCTGGCTTGCAGTATTAAGTTCAATAAAGCATTCAACATCTGTCAGCAAGACTTTTAAGAGAGCTTAGGTAAATTTATTTAATTGTGAGGGAAGTTATGTATCTAGATGCTTTTGAAAAACTCATCTGTTGTCTATCTGCTCCCTCAGGCTCCATAACTCACATAAAAAGTTACATTTTTATTGGTTTGATTGCCGTATTTATAAAATGGCAGTAAGCTCTGGTTAACCAAAGCTTTCAAGTACTTCTTTTTCTGACAAAAATCATCAAACTCAGATGTCTGAGGTTAGGGATTAAATGGAGCCCAAATCTGCTTTTCTCCTAGTTCTGATTCTTCCCGTATAGAATTTCAGCTGCCCTAACACCTCCACTCCCATAATTTAAATGTGGATATATATTCAGACAGGAGCATTATAAATCAATGTGTTGCATGCATGTGTGGGTGTTTTGTTAAACAGTGGCAGATCTTCATCCAGCAATGAAGGGATGCTACGTCATTTCAAAGCAAAAGGCCACTATTTTTTTTCCCTAGACTCCTTCTAGAAATAGATTAACTCTGCCGGAAACTTTCTAGATCCGAGAACTCCCAAAATGCAATTTAACCCATATCAATAAAATGGGACACAGCCACAAGCAAGTGGGAGAGGGTTTTATCCCTGTAATAGAATATTGCTGTCACCTTCCCCACCTAAGTCTTTGACAAACACACTTTCTTTTTTATACTGCATGTTTCTCTCCTGTGTTTGTGTTAGTCAAATCATTCTCCTGTTGGGTACCTCCCCAAGCTGGATGATTAGAAATCACTGAGTCGCACCCATATTGCTGTGCTCTAAATTGTTAAATATTTCAGCAGCCATTTAGCATGGCACCTCTGGTCCCTGAGTATCCTGACTGTACACACTCCTCATCTGTGCAGGCAGCCTGTCACTCCAGTCCTTTTAGTTTATCCAGGGATATTCTACCTGAAGCTGTCATAGGCAGTTTGACTCCGATGCTGGTGCTCTCCAGTTCAGATGGTTTTGTCTGGACTCTGGTATCACTCTCAGGAAGACTGTCTGGAAGGTTAAATTGGGGGAAATTGCCTTGAGTTCCATTTTCCTGCCAAGCAGAAAAAAAAATTTTAAAAATGCTATATTCACAGAGACAAAGCTGCAATATATTTATTTGGGATTAGTTGAGTAACCTCTATGTCACTTTTGTGCTGAGACAGAACAAGCGAGCTTGGGCACTAGAACACCCTGCTTATTCAGACAGCAAATTCTGCCAAAAGCACTAAAGGCTGTTGGACCGTGGAAAGATAAATCTCTATAAATGAGAGAAGGAAGTTCATCTTCCAGATTCATTCACTACATGAACTCTCTATAAATTTAAACTGAAAGAGGAGTGGTCTATACCTGGTTAGCTATACCACAGCTTGGAGGGCTGTGGAACAATTCCTCTTGGAAACCATCCCAAACCAAGTGAAAGACAGGAGGTTGATTTGGAACAACCAGTATGGATATGCCAACAAATGGTGCCTGAAAAACTTGGTTGTCTTCTCTGATGAAGTGATTGGTTTGGCCAGTGAGAGAAGAGCAGTGGGTGTTGTAGACTTTGCCTTGAGCAGGGCATGTGCCATTGTCTCCCACTGTATAGCTGGAGCCCAAAGAGTGGGAGATGGAACTGGATAAATGGATCATAATGTGAGCAGCCTGCTCCAAGTTTGCTCCGCTTGTAGTGAGAGGTTGGGCCAGATGTCCTTCAGAGGTCCCTTCCAACCTAAATGATTCCTTAATTTATTTATTATTTCTCATGCTTTGAGAAAGTCCTCACAAAAGTGGGGCAGGATGGAGACAAAAAGAAACCTCAGGGTCTCTCAGTGTCAGAAGGATACCAAAGCAATATTCAAAAACCAGCACATGGTTGCCAAGACAAGGAGAACCCAGGTGATGGGATATGGACTGACCAGTGGACAACCTTGGTCCACCATGTCCTTGCAAAAAGTCTTGACTGGTACCACCTCAGTACAAGCATCTTGGTGCTTGTGGGGTTTGAGTTAAGGATGTGTGCCAATAAAAATGGGTTCTCTTCAAAATGAAGCATCTTCCCATACTTGTCTCTAATTCTGACACCTTTTCTCTCTTCCCCCACACTTACACGTGTGACATTGTGGCACTCACACTCTCTCAGTGGTACTTAGCACTCACCAGGCAAATGAGATGTCCAGGAGCTTTATAACTCACCTGAAGAGAGGGGAGGACACTCTGCAAGCTCTTATTTGCTATTTGAGGCAGGCTGCTCTCAAAGGGGGGAGGGTTTGCAGCGTCTGCAGCCAGACCATGCTTCACTTGACCTTCCAGATGTGGGAGGGAAAGGACACCACGACTGACTCTCTAAATAGAAAGCACAAGGAAATGTCACATAACGACCTAGCAAGCAGTTCTGTGCCATACCTATGAACACCAGAGGGATTTAATCCTTGGAAAATTCGTGTGGTTCGCTTCTGACACCTGAAGGCAAAGGGGAAATGCTAAGGCAGCTCCAGCTGTACTAACGGGCAGCAGGAGATTGTCTGGGCAATCCAGCACATTTTAGGGAATGAGATTCCTCACAAGAACACTTCCAACCAGTGTCAGAGCAGCAACTGCTTCAGCCGCAAAGGGTGGTTGGGTTTGGAAGCCCAGCAGCCGTTGCAGGCAGCAGGACTTCTGCGAGTGAGGAAAATAAAGCCCATGTAGGGTAGTAAGTAGGCGTGAAGTGTCAATGTCAGAAAATATCATTAACTATTCCCAGTGGCAGAAGAGAAACTGGGACTGGACTGCTGCCAAACACCAGGGGTGGACACAGTGGGAAGTCTTTCCTGCACTGGTTTCTCCATATTTCCTTCCCCCTCATTTCCTATGGAGCTCAATATTACTGGGCCCCTTTGTTGCACTCCTTATTAGTGAGGAAAAGGCAAGCTCTCAGCAAATTTTGCTTAAAAATAAATGCTTATGCTCATTTAAATAATCCAGGATTACTAGTCCTTCCTAACTTCTCTCATTTATTATTTGCAAAACGTTTCTATACCATTCATTAATTACAGTCAGTCATTTGAGGGTGCAGTTTTATGAATGTCTTGTATGTCTTTTATCAATGCCTTGAAAAATCTCAAGTCAGAGAAGTCACACTCTTAGCAGAAAAGAAACTCTTTAAGGTAGACTATTTCTTTGGTAAATAATAAAAAAAAGATATTTGAAATAGATCTGAAATAGACCTGAAATGCAGAATAAGGTCCAGAGAACTAAAGCTACAACCCATATAAACCTGTGCAATTTTTCTCCTCAGGGAAGCACAGAAACATATTTGTCAAGCTTTTGACAACAAAGGTGAGGTTTGATATTTTCTCAAAAAACAAAGGAACAATGCTCTCAAGCCAACCAACTTCAGTGAGTACATTTTTTATTCCAGTACTGTGGAAAAGCCTTTAAAACCTTAGAACTGGGATTCCAGTGGACTTTTCCCAAAAGCTTCAAGAAACAAAAGTGATTTGGCAGAAGAAATGCCTCAAACGCTACTGAACACTTGCAGGCATTTGGGACAGTCATACAACCACACACGAAATGGAAGAGGACAGGGAATAGAGGACTTGCCGCTGCTCATATTCATTTATTATAGGAGATCACTTTATAAAAAAGCATTCAGGTATTTTTGAAGTCAGCTGAAGAGTCACATACCTGATGGAAGACTCTGTTAGAGCCCAGATGATCCCTCTCTTGAACAGTCAGCTGAGACTGAGAAAAAGCATCCACATGGGAAGACTGCAAACATGAAGTGATGCTTTAATAAAAATTATTCTGGAGGAAAAAAACTACACAATCTCTGCATGGTTTCTGTGTTTCCCTCTTTTGTGGCAATGCCCGTGCCAATGCAGGGTGTGAGAGAGGGCCACAAAAGCTGCTGAAAACATGTTACACTCTGGAAATGCCTCTCTCAGCTGAGCAGCTGTTTTGTGGGCTGGGGCAGAGAGTTTATTCTGTTATTATGCCTCTCAGATGCTCGGTGTGCCCCTATGCTCAGCCAAGGGGAAGGGGGCCCTCTGCCATCCCTAAATATATACTTGGAAGCTGGTAGTGAGTCTGCTTGAAAGGACAACTTTAAACTGCCTCACGAGGTACATTGTGAGCCCATCCATTGCTATAAGCAGCATTAAACTGATTCAGCTTGTGGTACAGATTTTAGAAAAACAAAATCAGGGTTTAAGTTTACTGAGATACAGAAAAAACCCCATTGGCTCCAATGGGCAGATAGTATTAGCAATAAATACAAAAAACCCATGGGGTAAGTGCTAAGCAGCTCACCATTTTAAAGTGTTTGCTGGTGCTTTCAGCAGTTTTTTAATAAACATGGTAAGTAGCATTGCATATTCTGCCCAATAACAAATTGCAATGCAATGAAGAAATCTTTAGGATAATTTAGACCTTGAAAACTCCATGGCTAAAGATTGGAACTCTGCTCTATAGGCTGGAGTGAATGCCACTGGGTTTGGTCAAAAGGGCTCCTGAGAGAGTCTGTCTGAGCCTGGAAGAAGCAGGGACAACTCAGATTAGATGCTGCACCTGTGCTAATACACTGCAGATATCCATATATAGATATAGATAAATATAAATAAATCTCTCTCTCTCTCTCTCTCTCTCTCTATATATATATATATATATATATATAAGCTGATATATATAAGCTGTAGGGGGTGAGGGATGCTTGCATGCAAACTGATCCACGTACACTCTGTGACCTTGATATATCCAGGGCACGTTAGCATTGCTACAAACAGGGAGATCAAACGGAGCATACGTCTACAATGGCTCTGGCACATCCTGCTCTGAATGGAATCACAGACTGATTTGGGTTGGAAGGGACCTTAAATCCATCCAGTTCCAACCCCTTCCAACACCTTCCACCAGAACAGGTCACTCAGAGCCCCAGGCTCCAGGCATCCACAGTTTCTCTGGGCAACCTGTGCCAGGGCCTCACCACCCTCACATCCAAGAATTTCTTCCTGATAACCCATCTAAACCTGCTCTCTGTCAGTGCGAAGCCATTCCCCCTTGTCCTGTCACTCCAGGCCCTTGTCAAGAGTCTCTCTCCATCTTTCCTGTGGGCTCCCTTCAGGCACTGCAAGGCCACAATGAGGTCACCCCAAAGCCTTCTCTTCTCCAGGCTGAACAATCCCAATTCCCTCAGCCTTTCCTCACAGCAGAGCTGCTCCATCCCTGTGATCATCTTGATGACCTCCTCTGGACTGGCTCCAGAGGTTGTGGCATATCCATCCTAGCATATGTACTTAGATTAGAGACTCTAAAAGACTTTTCCAGACTACATATGGAGATAAAACTCTGTGTACAGATCTACCTGACTACATGAAGGAAATGCTGCCCTTTGACAGGTTCAGCTGTCTCACCATCAGCCATGAAGACACCACTCAGGCTGAGCAGACCAGCTGAAAACTGCCCTTGAGATAACTGCTCTGTGTGTGTTCTTCCTGTTCACCTGAGCACAAATGAATAAACCCTCCTGCAAGGGCAAACTTCAGATTCAGAACAAACTGAGAACAGCAGCTCTGGCTTGAGAGGAATGGCCATGGGTGTCTGTGAAGCACAGGAGAATGGCAGAAAAGGGACAAGTACTAAAACCTGTCTCTGCTGGACACAGAAATTCCCATCTTTGGAACTAGAGATCACCCAACCAGGGATAAGGGATGATATGCTGTAAATCCAAAATATTACCAGTGCCAGCACAGCAAATGCCACAGAAGAGGGCCACTGGACTACTGCATCCTAAGCATGAGCATCCTAGAGCATGACATAGCTTGCCCAGAGCACCACATATCCTTACGTGAATTTCTTTAGATGGTGATTCCATGGAAAACTCAGTGCCAGAGTATTTTTACAGACAAACACTTCTCATGCAATCTACGTATCCTGCATTTCAAGGGGGAATGACATTTGTTATGAAAGTGAATCTGGGATACACATTCAAAACCCTATTAATTATATCAGCCCAGCTCTTAGTAAGACTATTAATTTTAGTGCATGTTATACTTTTTCCTCACACTTCATCCATACTTCATTCCCAGCTAGCTATAATTTTCCGTTTCTGGAGCTGATAAAAATATTAAATTTCATTTAAAGGTAGTTTCTTAACTGCTTCATGCTTTTCTAGCTACAAGTCCATACAAAGCCAGGATTTTATAGAGAAAAAGCTATCACTGAAAACCAAGGAAACAATGACTTCACATACCTGTGCAGACTGCAGGATCTTCACTCTGAAATGGCATTTTATTTCTTAGCAATACTTTCAAAAAGCTGGGCAGTTATGTCTATATTACTATTTTTTTTTAAAAGTAGATTTACTAATAGGGCATGAAAAATCCCCAAAACGTCTTTAAAACTGGGCAAGAGGTAAGGAAGCAGGTGAGTGGGCTCCAAGATGTGCTGCCAGAATTTGGAATCTATTTAATTTCCATTCAGTGGGGAAAGATTAACAAGATTTTGAGGTGGAAATTTCTCCTTTTACAGTGAAAAAGCAAAACCATGGGAATCTGTGATCCTCTTTGTCTCCCTTTCTCAAAACCTACTTACTAAGGATTTATTGCTCTTTAGGCAATTCAATAAAATCAGTAAGTGACCAGCCTTCATAAAATTCCCCCAAATGGGTAAATGACGAACTTTTATCTGTAGAAAAACTGATCTGTTCCTACACCAGTCCTGTTGGTGGCTGAATGGGGAGCAGGTGGATTTATTGGACAGTCCACACAGTGGCTTTATTTGATGGTCTTGATCCAGGTGACCCAGCAGAGCTGCTCTAGCAAAACCCTGGACTTGCCCTATGAGCTCTGCAGCTGAGCTGTTGTGGCTGGGTTCATTCTGGCAGATGCACTCCAAAGAAAAACTGCAGCAACTGTTACTATTCCACTCCATTGCATTCCTGGTTTCCCTGCTCCTGTGGCACTCAGCCTTGTCCTAGACCTCCAATGCTGCAATCCCAGACTATCATCTCCTGCTATTCCAGCCCTTCAAATCCTGGATCACCTTGCTCATTCCAGTTACCACCAAGGAAACAGAACAAGGTCCACATCCACCACCTAGCCCGCAGTCACAAAGTTTCAGGTATACAGCATTCTGTAAAATCAGACATTGTGACACACTTCCATAATTCTCAAAATATTAGAGTATTTTTTCAGTACCATGTTAACCATAGGAATCAGAAATGCATTAAAATGTTGGACATTTTTAAATACACAACTACCTAAAATAAAGACCCCATTGTCTCCTCATCCGAACAGGCATTCTCTTCCCTCTGTTCTCAAAACTGAATGAAGCCTGCGGAATACATGGAGAGAATACAACACAGGTGCTAAATCATGCAATACATTAAAAAGCCACAGCAAATACACTCTCACTCAGTCAAAATACAGTAGGAATACAAACATTTCCCCCACCTTGTCAACTATTTCTGTCAGCATTACTGCGAGAGCTGTTAAGCGCAGGATAGGAGCTGTTTATTCCATTCGGTGAAGGCATTTCAGGAAGCCCACCTTCATCTAGTCAGAGCATAGCAGGAGCAGTTCCATGCACAGTGCCCTGAGCAGAAAAAAATGGATAATGCTTCTGCTTGGCTTCAGATTTAAATTTTTCTCCCGGAAATATGCCAGTGACTATTAGCTGCTCTAGTATTCTTTTGGTGGCCATCTGTTCCCTTTCTCAGCCTCCTTCTAGCCAAATATAATTTTCCATATTTATCATGGCAAGTCAGTAATAAGAAAGACAAATATAACAGGATTGGCTGTTCTCCTTGTCATCTCAGTCTGTTCTTTCTCGCTGAGCTCATGTGCTTGCGAAACCAGAAAACACTTGAACTTGGATTTTGTCAAAATTTGTCACAGAGACCTTGCTATACAGTGAGCAAAATCTCTTCACCAAGACTGACAGACTGGAAAATGAAAATAAATTCCTCAAGGGCTGGTTTCTCGTTGGGCATTGTATGTCAGTTAATGAGGACCAAGCTGTGGCATCTTGGTCTATGGTTCTTGAGGGCATCGGCGCAGAGCTGCTCTGCCCTGTGGGATAATGAGGCTCTCATTTTGGTATGGATAATGAGACAGAGCTTAGCTGCCCTCTTGTCTTTCCTCTTCCTCCTTTGGATGCTGTGCACATGTGATGGGGCACTGATGGAGGCATCCCTATTCCCCAGCTGTCTGAGGGGAATATCTAAAGCGAAAATACAGTGTGGTCTCCTCCTTCATACAGCCAAAGGAAGGCACGTTCCCTGCTGGTCTGAACTCTGTCAACAACCCAGAATAGTTCTACTTGCACTCAGAAACCAGGGTTTTCAAGGAGGAAATCCACGCTCACCCACTGAAAGCTGCTGCTTTTACAGATGCTGCTGGAATGGTCAAAGGACAAACAGTTACTCCTTTGCACCCATGGTGGTTTCTGCAAAGCCTTTCCTGATGCAATTGCTGGGCTGCACCATCCTAAAAGGCACATTGCTCCCACTTCCATCACTCCCACTTTTCCATTCATCCAAGCTTGGCAACCGTCTAGGCAACAAATCCTCTCCAGTATTATAAAACTCACATGCAAGAGAAACTTCTCATTTCCTCACCAAATAGCCATTCAAGCTGTCGTGCCAGCATGGGAGGCACGCAGATCGTGGAGTTCTAGAACGACTGAGGCTGGAAGGGACCTGAAAGATCATCTCGTTCCAACCTCCTGGCTTGGGCAGGGATGCCTTCCACTATCTCGGGTTGCTCAGAGCCCCATCCAACCTGGCCTTGGGGATGGGGCAGCCACAGCTTCTCTGGGCAGCCTGTGCCAGGACCTCACCACCCTCACAGGGAACAATTTCTTCCCAAAATCCCATCTAAACCCTCAGTGGGAACCTATTCTCCCCATCCTGTCACTCCAGGCCCTTGTCAATATTCTCTCTCCATTAGCATCCCCAGCTTCCATAGAAAGGAGTGAAATACAGCTCTGCCCATGTTTCAGCCATCCCCCATTTAGAAGAACATCATCTACTCTATTTTCTTTATTTCCTTTCTTTGCAATGTTTTCTCTCCTCCTCATTTTATTACATTCTTGTAAACATATCCAAATTTGCTGTGATAAGTCATGCAGGGATAAAAACAACCTTCAGGATCATTCTTTTGTGATATCTGAAGAGAACCAACTAATTTCTGACAACACAAGAAATTGAATAAAGTTTTCTCCTCCATTTCTCAATAATACTCTCAAAGCAAGAGAAACCTGCCAGGATTTTTTACTAAGTTTCAGTCATGCTATGCTGAAGTAAAAAGCAGTACATAAAATGTTTCAGCTATAAATTTCAAAGCAGTTTTTTTTAAGTTTGAAGGAAAGATTTATGATCTTTGTAACTCATTTTTTTAAAATTACCCACTTATGAAAGACATTTAATTAAAGGAGCTAAGTGCAATAGTACATAAATTCCTTATGGATGTGATCACTGACTGTGATCATCACACAGACAACATCTTTAACAAATTCTGTAAGTTTGGCAACATCTCTGTGAAGCAGAATAGTATTAGTGGCAAAGGAAATTAAAACTGCAAAGAAAATCCCCTGCAAAGAAAACCCCCTGCATCTTGGAGTGGGAAGAGGATTCATTCCATCTTAGCTAAACATTCAAGGTAAACAAATTTCCCTGTGGAAGTGCCCCTGTCTTTTTATCGGCTTGTCTTGAGAAGAAGCCTGTTCCAATAATGTAGACTAGATATCCCAAACTTCTACATCCCTAGAATTAGATTAGATTAATTCTACTCTTTATAGCATTTACTCTGCTACTCCTGCACTTCAGTCTTCCTGGTCTGGGCGAGGGCAAAAGGCACAGAGGAACAATGAACTGAGCCCTGTCTCAGTGCTGTGCTGTGGCATCCATCCAGGCTTGAGCAGTGCCACAGGGAACGTCCAACGCTGCCACTGCAGGCTGAACCAGGCAAGATAAATACCAAATCCCCTAAAACAATGTGAGTGGTGCTGACAGAAAACTTCTCAAACCACTCCTGCTCTATTTGCTCTAATAAAGCATAGGAACTATGTTTTTTGCCTTTTGTAAAATCACTGCAAAGGGAATGGGTGATTTAAGGTTTTGCATACATTTACTTGGGCAAAGAACCCACCGGATGAACCAATCAGTCCAAGTCTGATAGAAATAGAGAAACCAGTCATGGGTTCTGGCTCCTTTAGAATGTTTCTTCCACAAAAGAGTGCAAAAAGCTTGGGATAGGATAAAGTCAAGATTCAAACGTTTCAATTAGTTGCTTATAAATTGGCTCTTAAAAGTTTATTAACAATTCCTATCACAGTTATGATCTGTTCCTTCTCCTAGCAAACAAGAAAAAAAAATTACAATGCTGTTTGTTCTAAATGTGCTCAAAAGCTGGGTAAGAATCATGAACACAATTTTACATAGGAGGGCATTAAGGCACTGTGTTGCTAAGGATGCTAATTGCCAGAACCTTTTGGGGCAATTCCTAACATCTGAGTGAGTGTCCTTGACTGAATTCAAATAGAATTTGGGTACATGGGGATTTTCCAAACAGCTCTCCGACTGTATAAAGCCAAAAGGACCCCAGCAACATCATCATTTCTAGAAAACAGACTGGGCAAAGAAGTGACAGCCCAGAAATCAGTGCTCCTACTGGTTTTTCTAATGCATCAATCTGTTCTCAGGACTATTCCAAGAACAGGAAATATGGTTATTCCTGGATTCACAAACTGAAGAGGAGTCACATGAAAAGCAGGAATTGGACATGAACCAGATAAGCTGATTTAAATTGAGTGGGGTGCACAGATGAAAAGTCATAGGCAAAAAAACCCCCCAAAATTTGATAGGCAAATATATCATAGAATCATAGAATACCCTGCGTTGGAAGGGACCCACAAGCATCATCCACTCCAACTCCTGGCCCTGCACAGACACCCCAACAATCCCACCCTGTGCATCCCTGAGAGCGTTGTCCAAACACCCCCAGAGCTCTGGCAGCCTTGGGGCTGTGACCATTCCCTGGGGAGCCTGTTCAGTGCCCCACCACCCTCTGGGGGAAGAACCTTTTCCTGATACCCACCCTAACCCTCCCCTGACACATCTCCAGCCGTTCCCTCAGGTCCTGTCCCTGGTCACACAGAGCAGAGATCGGGGCCTGCCCCTCCTCTTCCCCTTGTGAGGAAGCTGCAGAACTGCTGTGAGCTCTGACCTCAGTCTCCTCTTCTCCAGCTGAACAGACCAAGTGCCCTCAGCCATTCCTCATGTGGCTTCACCTACAGGCCCTTCACCATCTCCATGTCTCTCCTTTGGACACTCTCTAACAGCTGTAGATCTTTCTTACATTGTGGCACCCAAAACCACACACAATATTCAAGGTGAGGCCAACCCAGCCCAGAGCAGAGTGGGACAATCCCCTCCCTGGCCCTGCTGGCAATGCTGGGCCTGGTAAGATCATTATCATGACGGAAAAAGATTTTTGGCTTGCTTGTCAAGCCCTGAAAGCTTTGCAAGAACTTCCCTTCAAGAAAGAGCTCCATCTGTTTCTACCCATTTTCAGGTGAAACGTGGGGAGCACCTGTGTTATCCCTGTGCTGCCTGGAAGTGGAAGATGGAGAGGCCAATCCAGGAGAACCAAGGCCTCTCAGTCCTTGTGCAGTTCATAATTAGAGTTACTAAATATCTCCCCAAATCCTACTGACATCACACATTCACCTGTGCATTCAGATACACTTCCTAAAGGATGCCCTCTGAGGAGGAAAACCAGGGAAATAATTTCTCAACCTCATCACTTCAGAGAGGTTACACTGTATGGAATCAGTAGCTCAGCAATGAGTGAACCCTCACAGTGATTCTTCTCCAGAAAGTCACTTTAAACAAAAAGCATCAAATGTCAGTTTTAAACTTAGAAACACACTCTTTTTTTAAAATAATGTAGAACTTTTGATTTCAGAGTAATGCAACTCACTGGGATTTCTATAGAGCATCTTTTTTCCCCTCTAAAATAAAATATAGACCAGCTGTCTACAATATACATATATTTTTAATATACCACAAAGCCTTTCATTTAAACCTAAAGGTCAATCTGAAATCTTTTGCAGAACCCTAGGTACTCTGGAATTCTATAAATAAATTATTTTCTTACTATTTATGCAGAAACCTGTAAGATACTCCTGTAGCTTAAAATTGTTAATTTCCTATCTTTGCAGCAGTAACAATCATACCGCTTTCATTAAAAATTGCCATCATAAAATCATAGATTCATAGAATATCCTGAGCTGGAAGGGATCCACAAGGATCATTGAAGCCCAAATCCTGGCTCTGCATAGGACAGTCTCAAGAATCACACATCTTAATTCTACTTCTCCAAAGTAATTTAAATAATGGTTAATGCAATAAAAATACCATATGGAATCGATGGCAGATGGTACAACAGACCAAACTATCTTCTTTCTGTTTATTTCCAGTTCCTCACAACAGGTACATCACAATCCAATACAAACATTTGTACATCAAACAATAAAAAAATGCCAACCATTATTACCTTAGGCTGGACTCTTTTACTTCTTCTCACTTGTAAACAAGAGTTACTGAAGAAGCTGAAATCACAGCAGCTCTCACTGCTCCTTTCTTGCTTTTCCCACAATGTCAAAGCTCCATGTTTTGAATCTGTCTCCATTAAATTGTTCTCTTTGTGATTTAAACCTGACACTGCAGTTAATCTGATCCAACCCGTGGCCCTTTGTGAATAAAAGCCTGGGCTGATTGATGATTTTTAGGGTGAGCTGGCTGGAATCAAGTCCCAGGTTGTTTTACCACGTTCCCCAGCACTGACACAAACCAAAATGAGCTGAACTGGGAAGCTGATGCTCTATGAAATCTTTGAGGGCTTTACACCAGCACAACATGTTTGTCAATTAGGCTCAGCAGCACCACAAAGCCATCCCTTGGGGTGCCTCCTTTGCTCTGCTTTCCTTCCTTCTGTTTTTTAATTCTTTTTCAAAGACACAGCTGCAGCTTTAGCTCACCTGCTCTAAACATGAACTGTCTAGTGAGGGTAAATCCAAGGTAATTCGAGTGTTACTGAGAATCCCAGCAGTGCCCCTGAGTACCACACTCACAGCTCCTTCTTAGCACTCAGAACTCTTGGCAACCTTGGAATGAGTGTTTCTAGGTAGTCCTGTCTCTGTTTACACCCTAATACTCTATGGACCCCTTAGATATTCCATCAGCAAAATGCCTGTAGCTGGAGCAGTCTCAGCTTGGAATATTAAAGGAACAGACCTCGGCACTCTTTTACTGAAGTATTCCAGACAGACTCCATGGGGAAATATCTAATGCTTAGTCTCAATTCATTATTTTCCTTACTTTTCTTATGAGAATGGTAAAACAATTCATGTTTCAATCAAAAATGCAGAAAAAATGCAGACACAAACTTTACTAAAGTGAAAGAAAAATTAAAAAAAAACAGAGGAGCAATGCCAGCCTTAAAACAATAAAGCCACAGTGGGTTTGGAATAAAAGAAAGATAAAACAAATCTTCAAATAGGTTTTTCTTTTTTAATCAGGGCATCATAGACTGGCTTGGGTTGGAAAAGACCTTATAGATCACCCAGTTCCAAACTCCCTGCCATGGGCAAGGACACCTTCCACTATCCCAGGCTGCTCCAAGCCCCATCCAGCCTGGCCTTGGACACTGCCAGGGATGGGGCAGCCACAGCTTCTCTGGGCAACCTGTGCCAGGGCCTCACCACCCTCACAGGGAACAATTTCTTCCTCATATCCAATCTAACCCTCCTCTCTGTCAGTGTGAAGCCATTGCCCCTTGTCCTGTCACTCCAGGCCCTTGTCAAGAGTCTCTCTCCATCTTTCCTGTGGGCTCCCTTCAGGCACTGCAAGGCCACAGTGAGGTCTCCCCAAAGCCTTCTCTTCTCCAGGCTGAACAATACCAATTCCCTCAGCTTTTCCCCACAGGAGGAAGATCAGTTTGACATGGAAGTGCCAGTGAACCATTTAATAGAAAAGGCACATGACAAATGTAATCAGAACGAGTGGATAAACACAGGAATGAATTTTGGCTCTGTAAGGGAACTGCTCAATTGGTTGAGCAGGAAAAGGAAAAAAATCAACCATACAACACAGACAATAACAACAACTAAAACAAGGAGTCTGTGACTTCCCAACATTTTGAATTAGGTTTATGAAAGAAATCACCTCTCTCTCCAAACCTCACTTCACTTGTAACCTCAGTCATCACAACTGCAATTACAGGGCTCCTACTAAAAAAAAGTAAGGACAGTACTATACCTGTATTTTCGAACAGAATTAAAAACAGATCTACTGATTAGGTGGAAATGTGGAAATATGGAAAGGCAGGATGCAACTTCCAAGCACATCCCTGTGCCTTCATTTTCCCCTAGACCAGCTCTGAGTGTTTTGGATGGTTCTGTCTTCTTACAAGGGCTGTATGTGAAGCCCAGGGATTTTATTTAGGGAGGCTGGACTGCCTTCTGCTGGGATCTACTTTTAGCTCTTGCAAGATGTCTGCATTTAGCTGCACAGGCCAAAAGCCAGTTTTCAGGAATGCTGCAGGCACTTGGGCATATCAGGAATGCAGGTGCATGCTTGGTGCAGTGGCTTACTGCTGTCCACTTCTTCCCACCCCCAGCTGGTGGAGAGCACTGGAAACCCCTGGGATTTGGGCTGCTGTCTGCATTTCACATGCTGTGTACTCAGGTATGTCTTGAATAATGTGCTTAGCCTCCTTTTCTCCAGGCTAAACACCCTCAGCCACTCCTCACAGGACTTACTTTTCAGGTATCTATCTCAGTATCTACATACACCGAGTTTTAATACAGTAATCTCAAGGTAGTGAAGATAAATGTGCCAAAAAGTCCATGCCTGGCACATGTGTATGGCTATCATTAATTAAATAGTAGATTGCAAGTATATATTTTGCCTCTTTCTCTTTGGGGAGGAGGAATTTGTCAGAAATCATCCCCCAGTGGTGTTTCAGGAGAAATGTGTATTTATTAAAAGAGCTTTCCTATTATTTGTAGAAAATATTTAAATAGTTAATGTGCATTATAAATTCTGAGAATATTAGGGAGATTTCAAAGGAGAACTGTTTCATACACATTACTGTACAAAGAATAATTAGAATTAAAGTAGAGGATCTCAAGCAGGGGCTTCAAATCTAAACAGTTCTGTGACAGTGATATTGCAGTGTCACTCTCACCACATCAGGCCTGTGTTTTCAGGTGTGTTACCACAGCCTTGTCTCACACTTTGCACAACAACACTCACTTTACACCCTGGGTAAGACCTCCCTGCATGCTCAGCTACAGAGTGCAAAATAATGTCATCATCAGGACAGTAATAAATCACATCTCGTGTTAACAAAACCAATATTTGCTCATACATCCATTTTTTCCTTTCCACAGAAGAAATGAAGAGTGTACAGAGGAGCTACTGCAGGATGTGCTGGGTAATATGTCTCAGGAACGATATGGATGAAATTTTGGGAGTTAGGCAGTGTTCCCACTCAGGAACAAGCTGTGATGTGTGGAGAACAGAATGCTTCCCATCAACTTCAATAACACACTTCCCCACTCTTTTGGGAGCAGCTGGAAAAATCTGCCTCCAAATTTCTTTGGCAAGAAAGACGAATCAAAGTAAATGAGGAAAGGGGAAGGAGGAGCTCCAAAGGGGACACAGCTCAGCAGGGACTGTATTCTCCATTATCACTTATTTTTTCAACCTCACTGGGGCTAATGAAGATACAGGGCATGAAGGTAATGGATGAGGAGAATCAGACTTTATTCTGTGCACATCCCTGAAAATCAGAGGTGGAAAACACATCTCCTACAGGCCATGATTCTTCTTAAAATGATCAGTTCCAAACTATTCAGTGCTACATATCTCTCTTGCTGATTTGAATGTTCCCAGGATCTTTGCCAGTTCTCCACATTTGCAGTTCCTCTGCAGGTACCCTAAATGCAGCCAACTTTGGGTAAATACATCTCATCTGCCTTTGATTCAGTGGCAAGATTCAGCCTTCCTAGAGCAGGCTTTGTGCGGGTAGAAGGGCAGGTAGAAAGGGTGGGGGCACCAGAGCACCAGAACCCATCCACATGGCAGGAAAATGAGCTAGGAAGTGTTGCATTTAATGATCTTTCTCTCAAGAAAAACAGCTGGCCTGCCTTCCCAAAGCCTGGCAGTGGCTTCATGGTTACATCTGCACAGCCATGTGAACACAGCCAAAGGGAACATCTCTTGCAAGGGAATTGATTCTACCTAAAATCACTGCAGGACTTCCAGATGTTATCAGAGATTATTTACAAGGGCAGGGAGTGACAGGACAAGGGGGAAAGGCTTAAAACTGACAGAGTTTAGATTGGATATTATGAAGAAATTCTTCCCTGTGAGGGTGTTGACATGTACTAAAACTCTGTATCCATGTGTGTGAGGACATAGCAGGTTCACCATAATAATCAAAGAATCATAGAATTGTGGAATGGTTTGGATTGGAAGGGTCCTTAGAGCCCATCCAGTTCCAAAACCACTGCCACAGGCAGGGGCACCTTCCACTATCCCAGGTTACTCAGAGCCCCATCCAACCTGGCCTCGGACACTTCCAGGGATGGGGCAGCCACAGCTTCTCTGGGCAACCTGTGCCAGGGCTTCACCACCCTCATAAGGACAGTGGCTCCACCACCTCCCTGTGCAGCCCATTCCAATGTCCAATCACCCTTTCTGTGAAGAATTTTTTCCTGACAACAGTGGCCAATTGCTGTCTATTTTCAATACAGGGAAGCACCATGGCATTCTAAGTTCCTGGGGAGTTCAATTCATGCCTCCAGCTTGTGAGGTCTATGCAGTTCTCCTAACTTTGGTTGTCCTGAATGCATCCCTTTTCCTGATTTAGATATGCTGGGGAAGACCACAGGATCCCAGAATGAGTCAGGCTGGAAGGGACCACAGGGGGTCATCTTGTCCCACCTCCCTGCTCCAGCAGGACCATCCCAGGACTGGGATACCGCACAATCCCATGGTACAGGATTGTGTCCAGACTCTTCTGGAATATCCCCAGCGAGGGAGACTCCACACCCTCTCTGGTCTCTGTTCAGGGCTCGGTCACTGCACAGGACAGAAGTTCTGCCTCATGTCCCAGGTGGAACTTCATGGGATCAGTCCCTGCCCGTTCCTCTGGTGCCATTGCTGGGCCCCCCGGAGCAGAGCCTGGGCCCTGCTCGGAGCCCTCCCTGCAGACAGGGACACCCAGGGCTGAGGGCCCCTCTCAGCTGGGGCTCCTCTCGAGGCTGAACAGCCCCAGCTCCCTCAGCCTTTCCCTGTCAGAGATGCTCCAGGCCCTAAACCATCTCCGCAGCCTCTGCTGGCCCTGCTCCAGGAGCTCCCTGTCCCTCCTGTCCTGAGGAGTCCAGAGCTGGACACAGCACTGCAGACATGCCTCACAGGGCTGAGTAAGATTTGCCCATTCTTACATTTTTTACTTAGATGCAAGTCTGTTCCTGTGAAATTATGACAGAGACTCTGAAGCAGCTGAACCACACTCACAAATTGCATCAACATGACTTTTACCCAGGGAGGGGCTGACTTATGCTCGAGAAAAATTACAGCAAACATGTGGAAAAGAACTGTATGCTAAAGCTTATAACTGAATTAAATAATGCCAGAAATACCTACTAACATTGTAAGTCACTGATCTATGAACATATATTAGAGTGAGGCTGTGCTGTTGATAATACTTAGCAAAAGATGGTTATGTCTTATTAAATCCCTTTTTGTTTTTCTGTTCTTGGTATTTTGCTCACACTTGTTATCTGACCCTTTGATATGCAAACACTTTGCAAATACAAGTGATAGCCACATAGCTCTACTGCACTGGAATGATACTTTGATGTTATTATGCCCTCTAATGTTGACTTCCTATATAGTTACAGACTTTTAACATTGTGAAAAATAAGCGCCTCTCTACTAACCTTTATGCTGGGATGGGGTTCACAAGGTATTTCTGAAAGAACTGCCTGATTATAACTCTTTAGAATCTTCAGCTTAATGAATCCTGCAAAGATAGTAAAATGAAAGCAAGACTTACACAGATTTACTGGAAGTAAAAACATGTGTAACACCCAAGTAAATCTCTCATCTGTTCAAGGAGGCAAACAGAATCTGTCACCTTTGGCTCTACAAGATGGTCTATCACCAAGCAGATAGACCATCTGGGTTTCAATCAGTTCTAATTTCTCATGATTTCTTTGTACATTGCAGTATTGCAATTGTCCCCAAGGGCTGTCGGTATGAAAAAGAATTTGGTGAGAGGAATTGAGATGCCTGAGCATTAAACAGAGCTTTGATACACTGAGGAACACGCAGATGCATTTACACTCAAAGCCAGTTAAGTACGTCTATGGTCTTATTCAGTCGAGGCTAGGAAAGAACTAATCTTTAACTTTTGCGAGAATTACATTCAACAACAATTTAAAAAACCCCCAAACAATGGGGAAAAATACAAAATGCAAGAAAAAGAAATTTCAGTCTTTTAATATCCCAAATGTACAGGAACAACTCATGCTCCATTCATTCAAATGTACACACGTGCTGTAAATATTGGGGGTGTGAGGACAGATTCAGCACAGCAGAAACAGTCTCAACCCAAAAAAGTTTTTTTTTTTCATCACAGCTTTATGGCTTCCTCTCAAGAGAACGATGTCACACCTGAGTGGAGACAGACCAGAAATTCTTTGTAAGCAGCAGGACAAAGTGTTTTAAATGCAAAGAGCAGGGTTTTGCACGGAGGGCCACCAGAAGTGGTAACATCCTGTTTTCATCTTTGTGGTTTGCACTGATACGCTTTGAGTCTGTTGGGTTAATGAAAGTGGGGACAACAGAAGCGATCTGACATGAAAGACAGACTAAATTTATCTGCTTAGAGCAAATTATACACAACCCCTCTGTTGAAAATTAAAGAGCAGTTTATGGAACTCCTGATGCAACTGATCTCAGGAAATGGTATTTGGGCATTTTTGTTTTCACTAGAAAAATAATGGGAAAAGATCTGCTTCCCTTATTAATCCCATGTCTCTGAATAACCATTAAGATACATCTTTATTATTCAGCCACTTTAAAGATACAGATTTTCACATTAACAGAATATCAGAATAACCACAATAGACCTGGGAAATGAAGGTTTTGGACCTTTTGAATTACAGAAGGAAATAATCACACACAGAGTTTCTGAATCAAAACTAAATTCTGTTTTCTTCAGAAATAATGAAAGCTGAAACAGTGACCTTTGCCTTATGATAACCTGATTGATAATGCACCAAGAGCAAACAGACAATCAACTTGCAAGGAATCAGTGAAACCATTAACAACAGAAAGCTTTGCAAAGGCATAGATTACTCCTGAAGGACAGGACGTCATCCAGAGGGACCTGGACAGGCTCCAGAAGTGGCCCAAGGTAATCTCATGGGGTTTAGCAAGACCAAGTGCTGGTGCTGCACCAGGGTCAGGACAACCCCTGGGATCAATCCAGGTGGGGATGAGCAGATGGAGCAGCCCTGGCAGAAGGACTTAGGGGTGCTGTAGGTGAGAGCTGGCCCTGCCCCGGCCGTGTGCGCTGGGACCCAGAACCCCCCTGTGCTGGGCTGAGCCCAGAGCCCCAGGGCAGCAGGGGAGGGGGGATTCTGCCCCTCTGCCCCGCTCTGCTGAGACCCCCCTGCAGGGCTGCATCCAGCCCTGGGCCCAGCACAGGAAGGACAGGGAGCTGCTGGAGCCAGTCCAGAGCAGGGACACCAAGGGTGCCCCATCCCTGGAAGTGTCCAAGGCCAGGCTGGATGGGGCTCTGAGCAACCTGGGATAGTGGAAGGTGTTCCTGCCCATGGCAGGGGGGGTGGAACAAGGGGATCTTTCAGGTCCCTTCCAACCCCAGCCATTCTATGATTCTATGCTAATCCTTTGTTAATGCAATTCCCTGAGTCATGAGTAATACAGGCAAAAATGGATCTGCTGCCATCCACTCTCATCAATAGTCTTAGATAGGAAATTATTGACACTGTGGATTAGTAAAAGCTCAGTTTCACTAATCACAAGTAACAATCACTTCACTGCTTTACAAAACCCCCTACCTCAGCATGGTATCATGGTCCTCAATGAAGCCCCAGGAGTTCAAGGGAATTCCTCATTGTCTGAGCCTCACTAATGCTGCTGACTTCCAGTAAGAGCATACACAGGCAAAAACATCTGCCAGACTGCAACCAACATTAAAAGTGATCTTCAAAATTAATAAGTTCAAAGAATACGGTTAGATTATATAAAGTTTTTTATTTTAGTTTTTTTTTAAAAATACAACATTCTAAAAAACATTTCCCTATCATCAAAACTGCCATAGTGCTGTCTAGACTATTTTAATGCCAAGTGTTTAGGTATTAGAGAATTAAAATTATCACAAACCGGCATCTCTGAACATAATACATAAAAAGCTGGTAGCCCAGATGTCATCTTGATTAAATAATGTTATTATTCAGGAGCACTTAAGGATGCCTAGCAATCTGCAGAATAAAAACTCATCCTAACATCAGACACATCCATAACAAGAGTCCTCCAAAATGGATGATGCCAGGATGCTGCCCACCCCCTGTTTATCAGCCAAACCCTTTCCACAGTCCTTTCCTCTGTGTGGCACTTTGTCACTGACCATTTAACTGCTGGTAGCACTGGGATGGAGAGGTTTGACTCTTGCCAGTCTGGAGAGGCCAAGTCTAAGGCAGTGAGTAGGTGACTTAACAGGAACACATTTCACAGAGGCATTACTGCTTCCTGACGGAGCTGGAGATGATTTTAAAACAAAAAAGAAGGTATTAGAAGTTTAAAGGGGGGGAAAAAATCATATGACTGTTATTGTCTAATAGTTTTCCTAGCAGGACAGAAGAAGCATTCTAAAGAGAGTGCACAAAGGTCCGAACCACAGAGGCACATGGAAATCACTCACCAGGGATTCATCCCTCTGGGAGCCAGTGCAGCAGGAATGGTGCACAGCTTAATTACCCAGCCACACACTGCAGCAGCACTGGGCAACAGTTCCCAGTGTCCCAGGCATTTTCAGGCACTCCACAGAGAAACACTGGACACAACTCCAAGGGGGAAACGAGGACTTGAGAGAAAGGAGCCAAACAGAAAGAACGATGTACAGAAAAGAAGAGTAAATATGAAGAAAAATCAAAGAATCAGGAGTCAGCAGCAGCATGCTCAAACACCTTGAGAAAATAAAGCTTCTAAGCATTTGCTTTACTAGAGCAGCTAAAATACTCCAGAATTTTTCTAGTATTTTTGTCTAGAATAGGTAATAATTTAGCACATACCAGAGATAAAGAAAGCTCTAAATAAGAGAGAAATGGACATGAAAGGATCTTTTGATTAAGGTCTGATCCACAGTTTGGAAAATATTTCAGAAGCCTCATGCAGATAAAGGAGTTAAGGATAATGCTGTAAAAGAAGCACAGATATAGTTTTTCTTCCTTTCTCTCTTTTTTATTTTAAAACTGTCCAAAGAAAATCTTTATAAATGGTACATAAAGGGCAGGCATTTTCCTGGAATAGTTTATTTTTTGTCTGCTTTTAGGAGAGACTGCTAAAAGCTTAAGTCAACTGCTGTATGTGTCTATAGCTGCAACCTCACCCGTACCTGGTGGTGTCCATTTAGGCTTTTTGTCTGTGACAGGACTTGAGGCTTGCAGAGGCCTCCCAGCTGCTCCTGAGGGACTGGACATCACCTTCTGCCTTGGCTCAGAGTTGTGTTCCGTTATCCAGGAAGGAGAAGCTATCGGTGATACTGGGATGGAAAATAAAATTACTTTAGAAAGATGCTCTTTAGCAGAGAAATCACCACTTAAGATGACAAGACCACTGCACAGCAGAAATGAGGAGGATGGTACCAGACTGTCCCATCTTCAAGCAGTAAATATTCACAGACACCTTGCCAGTTAGGGAATGACAGAGACAGGGATGCAGCTGGCTCTTCCAAGAGATGAGAACCAGAGGAAGGAAAGAAGGGAGACTACCTGCTTTTTAAAATAAGCTTAAATAAAGCCAACAGTGGAAGCTCCAATACCTGATACTACTCCAGAGTCACTGTTTTGACACAAACCCCAGAAAACAACTGGAAAAATTAACAGAGGATCTTGAAAGAGATGAAACTTTGCTGGACAAGGAGGGCAGAAGAAATTTCTCCTGACAGAAATGCAGAGAAACAGTGAAATTTTGCTGGTTTGGGGGTGAATAAGCTCCAGTGTTTGAATTTAGCATGAAAGTGCAACCAAGGTGTCACGAGTATGAGGGGATAATGCTACAGGTAAGTGGGGAGTAAGGGAAAACGCAGTCAAAGCAGCATGAATTTCACTAAAAATCCAAACTAAACATAAGGCATCACATCCGAAGCACATCTAATGAGAGGGTTTTGGTGGAGAAGAACTTACTGGGTACAGACTCTGGCTCAGAGTCAGGATCATGGTCTCTGTCATCACTGTCAACCACCAATGACCTGTGATGTGCCGGAACTTTGGATGCTGCTGTCCTTTGCCTCCCATCACCCTCAGGTGCATCATCATCCATAACCTGATTGAGACCTACAGAACAGACAGTGGTGGAATCAACTCAAATTCACTGTAAATCTATTCTCCTCCTCTAAAAGAATTTTGTATTTGAGTCCCCAGAATTCATTTTGGTGATTTGAAGTTATACTATTCAGAAACATATCACTGACACTCGTTTTCAAGTGATTTCCCATTTTATTTTCTCATTGGCAAATTTATCAGCATTTATCTGTAATCAGGCTAACAAAAAGAAGACCAAAAATTCACCAATCCATGGGTTTACTCATTTTAAGACTGGGACCAAATTTTTAATGAAAGAATTGACACATCCTTCAACCTTTATTTAAGATAAAGACTTCTTTTTCCACATCAGTGAAAAAAAAAACAACAATGGAAACAAAGAGAAGATAAGCTACTTAAATGCTCTTTCTGAAGAGAGTGTTGAGAACAACTTACCTAAACGTTCACTGTCTACACTGCAGTTGGAAAAAGGGGGTCTCCTCTGTATATTTTCTGATTCAATATTCTTACCTGTTTTAAGATGCAGGAAAAAAAAATTAAAACCATGAAATATTACTATATAAAAAACATTATAAAAAGTAAAAATATTAAGAAATTAAAATAGCTAAAGTTTTTATCTGTCTCTAATCCAAGCATGTACTTGGAAGATCTTACAGAAGAGTTACTTTTCTCACAGAAAAAAAACCAAGAAGATAAGAAAAACTGGCAATACCTAGAAACTCTCACTTTCTTGTCATGACATCTTGAAATAAAATACAATTTTCAATCTATTTTACTGTTAAATAAAGTGCCATGTTCAAATTCATATATATATATTCATGCATATAAATAAAGAGTGTTGCATGGAACCGTAAAGTAACCTTGTTCTTCTGAATTTTGCACCTCTTGGGGACTTGCAGATTTTTCTTTGACAGATAAGGCTAAGGCAACTTCCAAATCTCTTTTATAAAGTTTGTCATCCAAGGATAACCTGGGAAAAATTGCCAACATGTTAAATAATAAAACAATTACAGTGAGTGCTATAGACCCATTTCTGGCTCACTGAACTTTCTAAAATTCAGATACTTGTGAACAGATTAATATTTCAAGACATATTTATACAATATTGTGTTACAAATATTACATTTGAAATTATTTAGACAAAGCACACACTAATTTTTAAAGCACTCTAAAGTATTATGATTGCACAACATTGTGTGTATATATATCTATATATATCTATATACATGAGCTATTAACTGGCATTACTACAGGACAAAAAGTGATTCCATTTGCTTGAAATGCCACACCAAAATGTAATATTTAAACACAACTCTACTAATAAAAATTAGATTTCTCTTTTTCATTGACATTGACTTTGTATCTCCCTTTAAATATGTTCTTTTGGAAGGAATCAAAACTTATCTTTATATTTCTCAGTTTTAGGAGTCCCTAAGAAGCTCTGCAAGAAACTCAGAATTTTTAGAGTTATTTGCAAGTGCATCAGTAAGGCTCAAGATCTTTATTACAGTCATGTATTAGTTGTTTGTTCTCAGCCACTTAAAACTCTAAGGGGAAAGAAACTAAACCCAAATACTCTTTTTGAAATCCAGTTCTACAGAGTTGACCACAACATTTCTTACCTTTTGCTAAGTGTCTGTGTCTGTGATGCAGTCACTTCTTTGGGCTTTTTTTGCTTCTCTTTTTTCTCCTTCTTTGATTCCTTGAGCTGTGTTCTGGATTTTTTGCTTGACGGTGCAAAGTCTTCATCTGTTAGAAAACACCAACAAGCTCTCATGAGTTCTCCTATGTTCTTAAATTTCATACTTAAGTTTCATTGCACACTGAAAATACATCAAGATGACCGTTTTTGGAAATTAATCCTATTTTAAAAGGACACAGCAACTATAACTGCACCATCTTTAATGTATTCAAAGTGAAAATTCAACAGACCTCTTTTGCATGTGCTTTTATGTAAGACGCAATGATTTCAAAGCCTTGATGTACAAGAACATCCCACTTACCATCATCTTCCAAATCCCCAAACTGAGAATAATCAACAACTTTCTTGCTCCTGTGGCAAAAAAAATATAAAATATACACTCTTAATCCTTTCTGACTGAGCATCTTGATTTGATAACACTTGGTTTTTGGGTAAATCTTTTTTTACAATGAAAAAAAGCAATACATGTTCAGGTGGACAGAATCATGGAATCATGGATTATCCTGAGTTAGAAGGGACCCAAAAAGATCATCAAGTCCAACCCCTGGCCCTGCACAGACACCCCAACAATCCCACCCTGTGCATCCCTAAGAGCTTTGTCCCAACACTCCTAGAGGTCTGGCAGCCTTGGGGCTGTGACCATTCCCTGTTCCAGTGCCCAACCACCCTCTGGGGGAAGAATGTTTTCCTGATATCCACCCTAACCCTCCACTGACACAGCTCCAGCCATTCCCTGGGTCCTGTCCCTGGTCACACAGGGCAGAGATAAGGCTATAACCACCACAACTGTACACAGTGGGTTATTAGGAATAGCTTGTAGATCTTTTTAAAAAGACTCCACACCCTCTCTGGACAATTAGTCACTGCACAGGACAGAAGTTCTGCCTCCTGCCCAGGGGGAACTTCCTGGGATCAGTCCGTGCCCGTTCCTCTGGTGCCATTGCTGGGCCCCCCGGAGCAGAGCCTGGGCCCTGCTCGGAGCCCTCCCTGCAGACAGGGACACCCAGGGCTGAGGGCCCCTCTCAGCTGGGGCTCTTCTCGAGGCTGAACATCACCAGCTCCCTCAGCCTTTCCTGGGCAAGGAGACGCTCTAGGCCCCCTAAATCATCTCCACAGCCTCTGCTGGCCCTGCTCCAGGAGCTCCCTGTCCCTCCTGTCCTGAGGATCCCAGGACAGGACACAGCACTCCAGATGTGCCTCCCAGCGCTGGGCAGAGGGGCAGGACCCCTCCCTGACCTGCTGGCAATGCTTTTCCCAATGCACCCCAGGACACCACTGGCCTTCTTGTCCCTCAGGTCACTGCTGGCTCACAGACAGCCTGTTGTCCATCAGGACCCCCAGGTCCTTCTCAGCAGAGCTGCTGGCCAGCAGGTTGCCCCCAGCCTGTGCTGGTGCCTGGGGTTATTCCTCCCCTGGTGCAGGACTCTGCACTTGCCTTTGTTGAATTTTAGACAGTTCTTCTTTGCCCATCTCTGCAAGCTGTCCAGGTCCCTCTGAAGGGCTGCACAGCACTCCGGGGTATCAGCCACTCCTCCCTGCTTTGTGTCATCAGTGAACTGCTGAGGAGACATCCACCCCTGCATCTAAATCAGGGATGAGCTATTTAAACAACACTGGGCCGAGTATTACCCCACCTGCAGGGCTGCATCCAGCCCTAGGCCCAGCACAGGAAGGACAGGGAACTGCTGGAGCCAGACCAGAGCAGGGACACCAAGGGGATCAGAGGGATGGAGCAGCTCTGCTGTGAGGAAAGGCTGAGGGAATTGGGATTGTTCAGCCTGGAGAAGAGAAGGCTTTGGGGTGACCTCATTGTGGCCTTGCAGTGCCTGAAGGGAGCCCACAGGAAAGATGGAGAGAGACTCTTGACAAGGGCCTGGAGTGACAGGACAAGGGGCAATGGCTTCACACTGACAGAGAGGAGGGTTAGATTGGCTATGAGGAAGAAACTGTTCCCTGTGAGGGTGGGGAGGCCCTGGCACAGGTTGCCCAGAGAAGCTGTGGCTGCCCCATCCCTGGAGGTGTTCCAGGCCAGGCTGGATGGGGCTCTGAGCAACCTGGGATAGTGGAAGGTGTCCCTGCCCATGGCGGGGGGTTGGAACTGGATGGTTTTTAAGGTCCCCTGCAACCCAAACCATTCTACGACAGTACCCCGAGGGACACCACTAATGCCAGGCCTCCAACACTGCCCTGTGCCACTGATCACGACCGCTCCGCTGGAAGGGAAAGGGGCCACCCTGGAATCCCCCAGAGGCCCCGAGGGGATCTGTGGAGCCCCTCGTCCCTCAGCCCCACACGCACCTCCTGGCCGGCCGCGCCATGCCCGCCGCCGCCGCCGGCGCCGCTCGGCACGTTCGCCACGGGAGCAGCGCCGAATGTGCTGCTGCGGACGCGCAGCTGCGATGACGGGGGAGGCGGAACATCCCGGCTCCCCCTTCCCAGCGGCCCGGTTAACCCGCGGCTGCCCGCCCGGAGCCAGGTGAGCCGGGACGGGCCGGGCACGGCCGGGAGGTTCCCTGTGCCCGCGGGCGCTGCCGCTTCCAGCGGAGGGAACGCGGACACCGGGAGATCCGCGGGGCGGGAAGGGGGCGGATGGGATCCCGCAGGCCGTGTCTTGCCGGCTTTGAGCCTGCGTTTTCAGGAGCAGGAGGTGCCGCTTTGGAACAGGGGGTTTGCCCCCCTCTCCCTTTCCATCACCTTCCTCCCCACCTCCTCGCTGCATCGGGGAGCAGCAGAAAGAGTGTGGTCGGGTTTGTATTTCCCAGGATTTCCCTTCGAATCCCACTTCCAGAGAGGCCGGGACACCGCCTCGCATCAGTATTGGTTGTCCTGAGATGTTCTTTTTTGATACTGACTTGTTTCATCTGTGTCCAACACGTAGGTTTGTTCACAGAAAACTCACCCTAAACCCCCACAAACCCAAAACCCATGAATTCTGCTTTAGAATTTTTTATTTTTATTGGGTTCTTTTCTCCCTGGGCTGTGGTGTTCAGCACGGGGGAGGGTTCAGCTGAAGCAATGTGTCCAGCTTTGCAGGTGATGTTCAAGACAGAGGGATGTGAATGAGCAGAGGAGCCCAGTGGAGGGTCAAAACACCAGCACAGGTATGTGCTCCCAGCCTGTGTTTTCATTCTTTACACAGCCCCCTTGCATCTCTTTTGGCTTATTTTTAATACAAGTTACATCATGACAAAATCAGCTCTTTCTAAAAATCGTTGCAAACATCTGCTCCCCCACTCCCCAGGCCTAGCACCTGCAGAAAGGAGGAAATAAAATCTCTATGCACTGTGAAGGATTTCAGCTTTTGAGGCATCCATGGCAGAAGTCAGCGTGTTTCAGTTACTTTTCTGTTTATCAGGGTTCCTATCTGGTTCTGCTTTTAAGTCGGGAGATTTATGCTGTAATTTTTAAGAGTAATTACCCAAATTCATATATTGACACGCTCAAATACATTTCAGAAGCATTTGATATTTTGGAAACTGGTATTTATGCTTCAGTTCCAGCTGCATGTGTTTGGAAGTCAAAACTGAGTACCTGAAAATTTGGGGAGGTTAAGTATTCTTAGCTGTTAATTATTAACAAAGCTATGGATTTTCATTACCAATTTTTACTTCTGATTTTATAAGAAATGTAATTCTTGTTACTTTCATTTCCATTGCAGGAAACAAACTCAAGAGGATGAAGCCTAATAAAGGAAAGACTTTCACTAGGGAGAGAGACTATGTGTACAAATTCAGTGCTGGAAATGAACATTTGGTGCTTACTGTGCCTCTCAAATTCCCTGTGCAAGAGAATATTAGTCATTTGCACGGACGTCTGATGGTTCTGCACAACCTGCCATGCTTTGTAGAAAATGGTATGAATTGATTTCTTACATTAATCTCATGTATCCTTGTCCACAAGTGTCTTACAGCTTGCTCTAAGAAACCAAAAGAAGGGTGTTTTACTTGAAGAGTGTTTAAAAAAACAGGTTTTAAACAGCAAAATATCAGAGAAAATTGTTGTCAGTGCTAGCAAGTGCTAGCAAGGAAAAGGTTTTCAGGTGAAGAAGCTTACTTACAGGTTTCCTGGGTGATTACTGATGTGTTCTGTTGATGGACCATTTTCTTCTTGTTTTGATAGACCTGAAGCAATCTCTTAGCAAGTTTGTAGAAGAGGAAACTATAAAAGATTATGACAGAGAAGCTGAAGTGGCTCTGGAAGCAGTGAAATCAGGAAAAGTAGACATCAACCAGCTGGCAGATACTTGGGCTAAAGCTTATAAAGAGGTAAGATTAAGGCTGTAAAGTTGATATTCAGGGCTTCCTTTGTGAGAGTATGTGTGTGTACAACCACAGTTGTGAAGATGAAAAATTACACTAAAATTCATTTTTACTGATCAATTCTTACCGTTTTTTCTTTTTATCTGAAAGTGAGCATCAGGTCCTCATCCCACAATTTCTTAGTCGATTTTTGCTTGAATTTAATAGAGTAAAAAGAAAATGGAGAGGCAAATGGTTTGTTCATTCAACAGTTGAAACTCAGTCAGAAAATAGACATAAGGCTAATAGTGCCTTAGATTTAAAGCAAGAGGTAATAAAGTGATACTCCTATCCTGAATCTCAGTCATAGTAATTAAGGCTAGAAGGAGAAAGTGTACAGTTGAGAGAGACTTCTCATTTCGTTTTTTGAGTTCATAGGACTATTTCACATTATTTAGGAAGGATGAGGCTGTAGCTGGAATAATGTCTCCAGTTTTGCATGGGATCTTTAAAATAATGGAGTGAAAAGAACTGGAGGAGTCCTAGAGAAGAGAAAAAAGAACAAACCTGCAGCATTTGAGGTAAAGATTATAGGAATTGAATTTGCTTCTCATGGAATATAGAAAAATGTGAAAAATTATATAAAGAGCTTGCAAAACTGGAGTTCTTGGGCCATTCTTTGTTCAATAAAAATAGCTTTTCTTAAATCAATGTTGTTCATTATATTCTTAGTGACATCAGAGGTTAGTCATCCTTACTAGCAAAGCATTTTTGTTGGCACAGCTGCTGTTTTGGGCCTTACCTAAAATTCATCAGGTGCAAATATTGTTGTGGATATTGTTGTTCTTTCCAAGCTAGTGTTGTGTGAAAATTGGTAATTCCTCATTGTATTCCGAATCTTAATGATTCTGACTTTAGTTGCTTCTAAAGAGAAAGAATGGGAGAGGAGAAAATTGAAAGCTGAAGAAAAGAAAGCTTACAGAAACATATATAGATACATATACATATGTAAAAACATATAAAGATACAGAAAGCTCAAATTAGGGAAGATAACTTATGTATCATAAAGTCTGTGTGTGGGCCCCCATGGTTTTACCCCACCATTATGAAGGATCCTTATATGTCCCAAGGGGTACCTTATACTTTAAAATCTCTTACATTTTCTTTAGACGACATTAGAACATGCCAAACCTGAAGAAACCAGCTGGGATGAAGATTTTGCAGATGTTTATCATGATCTGATCCATTCTCCAGCTTCTGAAATGCTGTTAAACCTGGAACACAATTATTTTGTTAGCATCTCAGAATTAATAAGTGAAAGGGATGTGGAACTAAAAAAACTACGGGAAAGGTATTCCTTTTTTTATTATTTAGGTTTTCCTCTCTCTTACTAAATAGGGGTGCCTGCCAGTGGGTGTGTAAACTCATGGGACAATGTGTGTAGCTTGTATTTGTCTGTGTAAACCCAAAGTCGTACAACACTTGGCTGGCACAAGAGCATGTAGAGATAGGGCAAGGGGGAATGGCTTCAAACTGAAAGAGTGGAAATTTAGATTGGATATGAGGGAAAAATTCTGTACTCGGGGTGGTGAGGCCCTGGCACAGGTTGCCCAGAGAAGCTGTGGCTGCTCCTGGATCCCTGGAAGTGTCCAAGGCCAGGTTGGATGGGGCTTAGAGCAACCTGGTCTGGTGGAAGGTGTCCCTGCCCGTGGCAGGGGGGTTGGAATGAAATGAACATTCCTGTCCTTTCCAGCCCAAACCATTGCATGAATCTATGATATCATTAGGGTCAGCTACCTTATATTGCTTTGATGGCCTTTTATTATTTTCCGTGACTGCAGAGAATATAAGTTTTGATTTCCAGAAAGTGTTGAGTTTGAATCACAAGTTCTGGAATAAGCTTGCATAGCTGCAGGTGACTTCTTTAGCCACAAGAGGGAACACACTGAATGTGGATTTTTCTTTTTGTGGCACAGCAATTTCAGTAGGTCTGGTTTAGCATTCTGAGTGCAATATTCCTCTTGAGCTGTGAGTGTTTAAGCTCACATTACACAGTTCATATCAGACTGAATTGGACATATTTCTAGTTTGGGAGTAAATGTTGCCAGTAAGGTGTTGGCAAATCTTCTTGCTCCTCATTGGCTCTTCTCAAGTGTGCATACAGAAGAAAGAGCAGAATTGTTGTAGAGCTCAGGTGTGATGTAGTTGTGTATTGACTCTGATGGAATTTATCATATCTCTGTTGGAATTTATGGTGGTGACAGCTGAGACTGTCCCAAATTAGAGTAAGTGGTGTTCTGTTTACACAGGAGCTGACTTGAGTCCCTGAGCCTTAATTCCAATTTGTTTTGTGGATATTCATTGTTAAATGTGTGATCAGTAACAAACAGCCAAGTTTGTTGTTGTATCACAACAAAGGGTGTTCTGCTGCCAGTCTTTTGAAATCTGTGTTTGCTCCTCTTTCAGGCAAGGAGCTGAAATGGATAAGGTGATGCAGGAGCTTGGGAAATCTCTGACTGACCAGGATGTGAATTCCTTAGCAGCTCAGCATTTTGAGTCTCAGCAGGTAACTAGAATATGTCATGCACATAATCACCTCAAAAAGAACACCCACACCACTCAGATTATCACTGCTCTCCTGTCAGGATCTGGAGAACAAATGGACCAATGAATTAAAACAGACTACTGCTATCCAGAAGCAGGAGTATCAGGAGTGGGTGATAAAGCTTCATCAGGACCTAAAGAATCCCAACAACAGCTCAGTCAGGTATTTAATTCCTCTGTGATGCTAAATTCCAGCTGTAATAGTTCAATGGATTTGCATTTACATAATCTTTTAAATAGGATACTATGATCCTATTTATTAGGAATATGATAATATCTATAAGTAATTTAAATAGCATAATCAAAGCAAATCAAAGGCAAATAGACCATCATAATTAAATATGTATAATTTTACGAGTTTCTTCATTGTGTGATGTTACAACCTCTCTGTACCAGAAAGTGTTGTAATGCATTAAAATGCACTAAAGTACAGCTTGAGTTGAGTGGAATTTCCTCCTATTTTGCCTTTATTTCCTGTGTCTGTCTTTCCCTGTTTCACGGAGCTTTCTGTTACCACCTAAGCATGTTCTGGAGAATAATGGTACCTTAACAAATGGTAACAATTTTTTTTTTCTAAGTGCATGTCACTGGACAACTAAAAAAATGGAATTTTTTTTTAGTGTGAACGCTTCTGGAGAGAGTTGAATGAGAAGCTTTCTGTTTGAGGAAGTGGCAGGGAAATTAGAATTTGTAAATTGGGTGGGGTCCTTATTCTTCATCACTAGTGCATTGCTACTAGGCATTTGCAATCAGTAGAATTGCTTGCAGGTTTATGAAAGATTTTTGGAGGTGGGGCACTTTGAAAACAGAGAAAGTTCTCACTAATGCAGGAACAAATTGGACAGCTGCTGATGTTCTTTCATGTATTAAAACAGTAGTTGTTGTATCACTACCAGACAGTTGAATTTAGGGAAAAAATTAAAACTGATTTCTGATATGTTTCCTGGTAGTTTGAACACTGGGGAACATTTGATAAGGTGGTTTTTAACCTCCCATTTTGTGTGGGAAGAAGAAAAGAAATGTTTTATCTAGCAACTTCATAAGTAAGGTTTTGGCTGCTGTAAATAAGCTAAGGACAATTATTTTTGTTTTCCTTTTTTTCCTACATTTTTATTATGTTATAACTAGGTATTGTGACTTATTTTTATTCCTCAGTCTTGGAATGCTTTACAAATGAGCCAAGTAATGTAAATCTAACAGTGGAGTGTCCTTTTCCTGCTGCCAGGAAGGTAAAGGTGAAACCTCACATGAGTGGAACTCATGCTCATAGGTTTGGTCTCCTGGTTTCCACAAATCAGCTGAGAAAACTTGGGATAACTTTCCCAAAGTTATGGGTCTTGAACAAAAAATAGGATAACTTTTTGGTACTTTTCTCATTGTTTTAGTGATGAAATTAAAGTTCAGCCCAGCCAGCTGAGGGAATCTGTGGAAGGAAATGGGAGAATCTATGAAGAGCAAAGGCTCTTAGAAGAAAGCTTTACTATTCACTTAGGTAAGTGGAGGAAACCAAACATAATAACAGCTGGTAATAAATAATGTATCCAAGGCATGTATTATTTACAGTATTTAACTGTCAATGTGTATAATACACAGTTTGGAATTGCTTTGTATTTGTTTTTCACATGTGTGAGAGAACAGCATAAACTGTATCAAGCAGTATCTGAAATGGGCTTAATGGAAAACATTCTAGAAGCAAATTTTCATCCTTTTTGGTGGGGTGACTCATGTGAAAAAGCACAGCAACAGCAAAACATATTGCCTAAAAATGATACTTCAACTTTTCTTACATTCGGTAGAAAAATGTGTTTACTAAATTCACTTCCCACGATCAGTTGACAGCAGAATACATACTTGCAATTTGTATTTTTTGTTTGTGCAGTGGGGTCTTCTTGTGCTGTTTTGACCACCTTATGTTGTGAAGGAGTGGTTTAGGTCACTTCAAAAATTTTAATCACCAGCAACGGCATCAGCCAAAGCAGGTTTGATACAAATTTTCAAAAGAAGGAAAAAGTTCAAAGGCAAAGTTCACTCTATTACTATACAGATAAAACACACAGAGGGAAATTGGATTATAATCAAATCAAAAATGTTTTAGGCAGAGATGGGCAGCAACAATCCTCCCAGTAGTACAGACTTGGGAGTTTGCAAGCTCTGAGAGGCATCTCTGTCAGAGGGAGATGTTGGTGCAGCCTGCTGTAGTGCGGGAAAGCTCCGAGGACATCCCTTAGGACCACTGTTCGTAGGTCCATAAGATGATTGGCTTGAGTCATTTGGAAAATGTTCATCCTCAGGTTGAATTGCTGGAGTTTCCAAAACTCCAGCAGCAATGGTACCGTTCCCCTTGGGCCATGGGTCAGGGAGGGGATGATTCCAGGCTGTCAGGGGCTGACTGATGATCCCTTCCCCTCCACGCCCCTCCCACTTCAGCCATGCAGCAGTGCCTGGGATGGCCAAAGGATGCCTCACCACCCAACTCATTGCACAAATGCCAAGGCCTAGCAGGAGTTCCTGAGCTTGTGGAGTGGTTCTGGGGAGGGTGGGGAAGCATACACAACCACACATCAGTATTTCATCCCTAGCCCTGCAATATTCCTCAGGAAGAATTTCTTCACAGAAAGAGTTGGAAGGGGCTGCCCAGGGAGGTTTGGAGTCCCCATCCCTGGAGGTGTCCAAGGAATGCCTGGACATGGCACTCAGTGCCCTGGGCTGGTGACAGGGTGGGGATTAGGTACAGCTTGGACTTGATTTTGGAAGTCTTTTCCAATCTTAATCATTCTGTGATTCTGCAATGGGAACAAGGCTCATTTCCGGCATGGACAAGCCTTACTTTGTGGAAACACTGCATTTTATTGCTGCTTTGCAAATCGCTGATGTGTCTGTAAAACTGAATATGTAGCTAAGAATTTCCTCTGGGTCTTACTGGTTACAGCTCCCTTACATATCTTTAGGGAAGCACTTTGTGCCCGTGCAGTTCAATCCCAGTCCTGAGTTTAGTCTTCCACTGGGATTAAGCCACGTGTGCTTTGTGCAGGAGCTCAGCTGAAGACCATGCACAACCTGAGGCTGCTGAGGGCTGATATGTTGGATTTCTGCAAACACAAACGCAATCACCGCAGTGGGGTGAAGCTCCACAGGCTTCAGACTGCAATGTCCTTGTACTCAACTTCCCTCTGTGGCCTGGTGTTACTGGTGGATAACAGGATCAGCTCATACAGCGGAATCAAAAGAGGTGAGCCCTCTAAAGGGATGTATCATGTCAGGGAAAATGAATAAAATAATAAGAATAAAATCTCACTGTCTTCTCTCACAGAAAAATATTCTTTGTAATATTAAAATTCAGTGGAGACACTCATGTTTTGGATATGATATTGCAAAAGGGTAACAAATGCAAAAAGATATGTGGGTGAGGATGGGGGACAGTGTTGTGCTGTTATCTCTCATCTCTTCCCTACATTTTGTGTCTGAGTAACAAACATATTGAAGAGAACCCATCAATACTGATTTTGCTGCCTTAGACAAATTTATTAGAGGAGTTTCTAACTCTGTAATACCAGATTATCACATTGAAACCAATTTGCAAAAATGGAAAAGAAATATGCCCAGATTTTAAAGTGATAGGTAAATGTATAAAAATACCATGTGCTTTTGATACTGTGAGTTCCATTAAAAATAAACAATAGGAATATGACTTCCCTACTTCTGGAAAGTTTGATTAATAGCCATTTTAGGTGCATTTAATTCTTTTGAGTAAGTGGGCACTATGATGGTGTTTTCTTTCAAGGTTAACCACTGAAACTTGTGTTTATTCCTGTTTCACCTTCCCATCTCCATCCCAATGTTTAATACCAAAATGCTCACACTTAGAATGTCTTTTTTTGACTATTACTTGTCATTCTTGTTGCATGCCATAAAAAAATATACTGTGGTGGCTGAGATTTCCTCAGTTGAATCAGTTGGAATCAGGCTTGTAGCAAGGAGAGGGAAGTGCACCAGCAAAATCTGCAGTTGCATTTGTGCTGCTGCTGATTACCAAGTTGTTTACTTGTAACAGTGTTATTTTGTACTTCTAGTTACTTTGCAGTTACTTTTTTAACTGCTTAAATATTTAAATGAATAACAAAAGGAGAAGATCTGTTTTTATGCTAAATTTTAGGTAATGAGAGAAGACAGACATAAACACAGAATTGCATCTTCTAGCCACCAACTAGATCCTTCAGCCACAGTAGAGGGGAAAGTATGGGACCATGTCACAATCTGTCAAATACAATCCTCAATAAATTTTGAAAGAGGAGTCCAGCAGGGCTTTATCTGCTTTTGGAGAGTTTGCCTTTATAGCTGGATTTACTTGATCAGTAGAGTAGAATTACATAATGTTACTGAGCACAACCTCAGGACACGCATTTCAATCTTATTTTTTTCCTAGATTTCGCAACCGTTTGCCAAGAATGCACGGATTTCCATTTTCCTGGAATCCAAGAACAACTTGAAATTGTCCAGAAGGTTGTACTTAAGGCCAGAGCACAGCGTAGCAGCAAGACAAAAAGACACCATGGTCAGTGACAACCAAAATTACCCTCCTTGAAATAGAACAGTGGTCAGCTGGATGTTTGTGGGCAGGGGCGAGTTGATGCCACTCTTCTGCAGTTATTTCATCTGTAAAATGGGATGTTTGGGTTCATCAAGAAACTGCATGAAATGTGCAAAGAGAATGTGATGTTCAGGTGGTGTCTTTGCTGCCATAACAAACATCCTTTAAAATACATCAACATATAAAAGTCACATTTTAACAGCATGGGAAGTACATCAGGCCATTCTGCTTTCCTAAACTGCCTGTAGCAGCACAGACTTTATCTGTCTTTACCTTTTTATTGGCATTTACATGTAAATCTTTAAAAATGGCAGAAAAGGAGTTTATGGCTTTTCCCCCTTCCTTTAAAGTGAATGGTGAAAACTGAATACCAAATTGCCTAAATGTGTATTTAGCTTTGTGAATGGTTTTCCTTGCAGTTGTGTTTACAGCTGGCTGAGAAATGCTCTGACAACATTAAGGCAGTGCAAATCTACACTATGAAACTTTGTTTTCCTTGCAAAGAGCTACTGACGTGATTTAAATGCATCAGGAACATGAACAAATACGAGTACACAGAAAAACAAGTTTCTTTGAGAACCTGCATATTGCTGCATCTTGAGGGAAATGGTGAAAGCTAGTTTTATGCTGCTGATTTATGTAAATCTCTTAGGAACAAATTTGTTTCAATGTATTACATTACTGAAAGAGTAATAGCAAGATACTAGGTGGTTGTGGGGGCAGTTTCCGAAGTTTCACATTGTGTCTGGGAATATTGTGTTTGCTTTTGTCCAAATGAAGAAATATCATAGGATGGTAAGTAAGAAAGGCAGTGATTTGAGGTAGGATTCAGTTTGGAGTGTGTTGAAGACATCAAAAACACTTCTACCCAACCCCTGCTTTATAGGGACTTTATGGTAACTTTACAGTCAAAATTCAAGCCAGATATCAGTACATGAACCTTTTCACGCCCAAGTGTCATTAATAGAGGATATGATTAATATTTGTTCCATGTGTTCATCCACAGAAAACAAAATCAGTGGGAATGAAGAGAAATTAAAGAACATCGAACGAAACCAGTCGAACATTTTGCCGGGTGAGTTGTGTGGCATTGACCCCCTCTTCTTGAAGCAAATTGTGTTTCATACATGCACATTTTTAGCTCTAAAGTCAGAACATAAATTATAAACTGAACCCAAGCTGACCTCAATCAGAGGAGAAGGATGTTCCTGTGGCCGAGGCAGAGGACTGGGTGTCAGGACATCTGGTTTCTATTCCCAGCTTTGCCACTGCACCACATGGCATGGGGCAAATCACTTCTTTTTGCCTAAAATTTCCTTTTGGAATTTGAGGGTGAAAAAAAAGATCTTTGAGCATCTTGGGGAAAAGGTGAAACTTCAATACTAGCAGCTAATTTTATTTTTGAAAACAGCTGAATATAGGTACATCACTGTTGTGATACAGAAAAGCATTTTTGAGTGGATTTTTTAACTTCAAGAAATTCCTCTCTTGGGGCAAGTATCTTCTGTGTATATTGTGATGTTTATTAAGGAAAGCTGCTGTGGAATTTGAAGATTAATATGCAGTTGGGGGAGGAAGGGGGAGGAATTAAGTTCATACAACCCATGGGTGAATCAGGGCTTCTTAAAATTGATTTCCTGACTGTCTTAAATATTGTTAGTGGGAGTGGATTGTAAATCCACTTGGACCAGGTAAATCCTCGTGTCTCTTGCAGCAGTGGCCTGTCTGTTCCTGCTCATAGATGATCACTGCTAGGGATTCCTGCCTCCTTAACAGTCATCCAGAAGGAGTACAGACCCATTCTCTAGCTGTTCCAGTTCAAAGAAAATATCTTAACTTCAGTGGCCAGTGGGAATAGGTTGAAGGAAGATGTTTCTTTGTTGACTGAAACAGTTGGGGCATTGCACACCTGCGTTTTTCCCTTGACTGTACTGTAGAATTTAAATCTCCAGTGCAAAGGAACAATGGAGAGACCTGAATTTCACAGCCCCTCACCTTTGATAAATGAATACCAAGTATAAAAATACCCCCACCAAGATGTCTTGGTTACTTTTTTCAAACAACTTTGTAACTCACCTTCCCACTACTCTGAATTATTTTAAATTCTAATGGTCACTGATCCCTTTGTGTTCCAGTGCCATATCTCAGTTGTTACATAACCCACTATCTTTTTCCACAGGCTCTGTGCATCCTTTATTTGAACCCATCCTTTTTTGGCCTTTCCGCCTCCCACATCTGTCTGCAATTCCGTGCTTGCATTGTGTATTTTGAGTATTGCACCTCCTCTGGGTTTGTTTTTCTGTTTTGTGCTATATAGAGATCATATCCTGTACTGGCACTGTTATGGTTTATTACACCATGTGGCCATGATGCCAGCGGAACCCATCAAAGCAGGGGAGGGAGTGTGGGATGGATGTAAAACAGTGATAGTCCAAGAGATTTTGGATCTCCTGTGTATGTCCTCATCTCTGCTGTATATTTGTATTTGTCTCTTATCTTTCTTATATTGCCAAACAGTTGGATTTCAGTACAGATCACTACCTGATTTCTCACCTTCCTGGTTTTGCCTTATTGTGCAGGAGAGTTCTACATCACACGGCACTCAAACCTCTCAGAAATCCACGTTGCCTTTCACCTGTGCGTGGATGACAATGTCAGGTCTGTGAACGTGACCGCCCGGGACCCGGCCATCATGGGGCTCAGGAACATCCTCAAGGTCTGCTGCACACACGACATCACCACCATCAGCATTCCCCTCCTGCTGGTGCATGAAATGTCAGAAGTAAGTAAATGGAAACATTTGGGCTGGTTTTATATCCTTGGATTTTTGCAAAGGGTGTGTTTCATGCTGATTTAGGCCAAATGGGATGGTTTTGCTCACTCACAGGCTTCTGCCACACCACATGGCACTTGTATCGACGTGATGACCCAAATTAAGGAGCTGGACCAATTAAAAACAGCCAGCTGAATCACTCGAAGTTTTTATTCCCACCCCTTCTTTTAGACAATTCACTTCCTGGATCCAGCTCACTGCAGTTGTACAAGTATTAATAAAAGATGGGACTACACAATTGGAAGCCCTTGTTTAGAAACTCTACCTTCAGAGTTCCTGATGCAGTAGTGATACCAGATCCCCACTTTTAGTTGTCCTTAGCTATAAAACATTAAAACTAAGTTTTGGGAGCAGCAGAGCTGGCAAAGCTTGGCTTAGAGTTCTGTAAATGTAAACACCATCCTCTACCACCTCAACCCTACACAGCAGCAACCGAATTTCACCTTTACTTTGCATTGTCTTCTCCTTCACTGCCTAATTTCTGTCCCTGTTTCCTCTCTAAGTCCCCCCAAATACTGGCTGGGCGAGAGGCATATTGCTGATGCTCTTTGTGTTCTTACTGTGCTGAGTTCTGTATTCTCTTCTGTAGTGGGACTCTGATGTAGAGCTTGTCTCTCAATCAGCTGTAACATTTCTCAGTGCACAACAATTTAAAACTATTGGCAGCCTCCTTTCTCTTGCACACCTGGCTCACAGAGAAGAAAAAGGGGTGGGAAGGCAGGGAAAGAAGTGCTGGGCAGGGAGTACAGCCATATGCCTCATGTCCTGAAGAGCTGGAAAGTCTGTAAACCTAAAGAAATGAGGAAAAAGAAGATAAATCTGTCATCCATGCAAGGCTATCAGTAATAATTAAAGTCTGTTGGAGGGTTATTTTTAAATAACCCTTTGATTTTTCACTTGTAAATTCAATATTGCCCTTCCTTCATGGAAAGTGGCTGACTCACAGCAAGGAAAAGGCTCACCAGTGTATTACCTTTAACAGTGGCTGGTTTTATAACAGAATTTGACTGGAACACAGAGTAGAAGTGATCCTCTTTTGCAGGATCAGGGTCTATTATCATGGAAAGCAAGCAATGAAAAAGGTAAAAACACCCAATAATGAAGCTTCTAAAGGATGTATTTCCATACATAAAAGTAGACTTTTAGGAGCAGGTGAGATTATTTCTGAAATTTTTCATCTCTTGTACTGAGATCTTTTTTTGGGCACAAATGCAGCTAATCAACATGCAGGACAGTAGCCTGGGGTCACTTGTGGGACCCAGTTGCTGTGTTTCAGAAATTTATTAAATATATTGACCTTTTTCTTAATCAAGTTGCCACCTGATTATATTAGTCTTCTGGTTTTTGTTTCCTTTAAACCTGGTTAGTTTTAGCTTCTGTTTGCATATCTGTATTTTAAACTACATATGAAGCACGTGACCAAGTGTTCAGCATGTCTTGAGATGTGTGAAACTGAAGAATTATCTTCTTCTCTAGTGCTGGATTCTTAAAAGGTCCTGGTAAAACAATTTACTTTTGGTATTCAGTTTTAAGTCTTTGCAGAGTAAGCAGAAGGTGAGCTGGATGGTAAGTGTGTGTTTAGGCACGACTGCTTTGTGTGACTTGCATTAGCAGGTTGCTTATTACAGTGCTTGGCAGCTGGCTGACCTGCTTTGAAACACATCAATCTGTAACTCCTTGTTGAGGGAAAAGTGAATAATGACAGATTTCTGAAAGTTACCCTGAACTCGGTGCCTTTGGCAGCCGCAATTCTGACTCTGCATTTACCACCTACAGAAGAACATTTTTGTGAGGTGGTTAACCAGGAGCCCAGCTGCAGAGATGTTTCCATGCTGCCCTGGGACAGGCGTTCATTAGCACTGTTCTCTGTGCTTTTCCCAACGGTTTTCTCCTTCTGCAGGTGGAAAAGTGGTGTTTATAACCTCACAAAATAATCACAGTATCACAGACTGCTTTGGGTTGGAAGGGACCTCAAAGCTCACCCAGTCCCATCCCCTGCCATGGGCAGGGACACCTTCTGCTATCCCAGGTTGCTCCAAGCCCCATCCAACCTTTCCCGGAGTATTTCCAAGGATGGGGCAGCCACAGCTTCTCTGGGCAACCTGTGCCAGTGCCTCACCACCCTCACAGGGAAGAATTTCTTCCTCATACCCAATCTGAACCTACTCTCTGTCAGTGTGACTGTATTGATCTCAATGAAGCCATTAGATTTCATTATTATCTCTCCGACAGAAAATCAGGAATTCCCTTTTCCTTTGTTTTTCTTATGGCAAGAACAACTAAAACAGATCTCTCTGATCTGATCATTAATTTAAATTGAAGGAAAGAAACTGGATTTGATACCTAAGAAAGGCAAAAGCAGGCAAGTTTGAATTCAGGACAAGTGAGGTGTTACTGTCTGATCACTGGAATCTGCTATAAATTGGGGAATGAAATGGCTCTAACAGCAAGGCATTGCTAAAAATGCCAGTGCTGGCACCCTCCCTTGGTAGGTTCAACATAAGAGCTATTGCTGTTGTCCACACAGCAACAGTGACAAAAATGTGACTCTTCAGTGATCTCAGTCCAATTGTCTCTATTACCATCATTTAAGACAAAACTGTTTTTAAAAAAAGTAGAAATGAAAGGAGTGTAAGCTGTGTAACAAATATTTATGAACATAGTTCATGTCCACAGAGAGGTTATTGATGGCTGTATTGACCTCAAATGTTTTTCATCTGAGTTACCTACCTTTATATCTGCTCATCCAACGTTTAGGATTTGCACAGAGGCACTGTGAGTTAAACACCTTGCTAATTCTTACTGAAATTACCCACTGAAATTTGGGTTGAAATCTTTTTCCCACATGATGTATATGGACTTTATTGTTTTCATTACCTCATTATGAGGCCCAAGCCCTAAGCAGCCCCATGTAGTGAGCCTGTCACAAATTAAATGAAAATTAAATCAAAAGGGTTGCAGTATATCTTTCTAATCAGTGAAGCTGGTCTCCACCCCCCTTTTTTTTTCCTAAATGAATAGAAGAAATTTTAATTTGACAAAATGATTACATCCTAAGAAGGGGTGAAGTGTCTCTGCTAAGTGAAAAACACCCAAAGTTCCAGGTGGATTTTTTTTTTTTACATTCTTGAATGCTATTATCAAAAACTCGCTCTAGGAGGTTGGCTGTTTGCTTTTTTGCTTTATGTCTTTCTCTGTATTTTGAATTGGTGCTTAGCTGATCCCTCATCATTTGCACAACAAAGGAGACTCCTGGTAACACGGTGAATTCATGAGAACTTACGTTTGTGAAGATGGATTAGAATTGAATCACTACTACATCATTTTCAGTTCTTGTGGCTTGCATGGAGCAATATTCTGTTATTTCCCTGAGTGGCCACAAAATTTAACCTCTCTGTTCCTCTAAAATAGTCCAAAGAATGGTGTCATATCCTGCTGTGTTGATCAGTCCTTGTAAGGCTCAGTTCCCATCACTGATTGCTCAAGGTGCTCCCAAGAGAGAACTTTTCTTCTTAGTCACTTGTTTTTTGCTAAGCCAAAGCAGTGATCAAAACCAACAATAAACACATTACTTGTGACAGAAAGCACACATGGGCAAATGAGTTATAATAAACACCAAGTGTTGCTTCCAGTGTGCTTAAAAATTAAAAAAGCCAAAAAGCAACCACAACAAAAAAGGACAAACCCAAACTGGTCCAGCATTGTTCTGTCTGATTAATGTGGTGTATACCCTAAAAGCAGCATATAGGGATGCAGTGATTTACCTAATGAAAGCTTTATGAAAAGGTATTTCAAACTTAGCCTGTTTTTAAAATACAATGTATTTTTAGGGGATGGGAGGAGATCCCCCACCTGAGGAGGTACTTTGGCTTTCAGTAGTTGTTTAATGAAGGCACACATTCAGTTTATCAATTGTGTTATCAGTGGGCATTCTTAGATCACCTTGCCTCTCAAATAACTTTCTTTAATCCTGAAATTAAGCTCTTTGATAAGAACAGATTGCACTGTGTGTTTGGCTTTGCAAAACAGAGACTGGCTTTAGTGAATAGAAAATTATGTAAAGCTTAAATTTGAAAAGGTACCTAGAATGATAAATTGGTTTCCACTTCTATATTCCTGTATTCAGAGTAGAAGGTGCTCATCTTCATGTTGAAGAGTACAACAGAAACAAACAGATATTGTTTTGTTCTTTCTGAGAAGTATTTGCAGTGAGTCATTCTGTCTCTGACAGAATTACATCATCATGATGTTATTGGTGCTGTAGCATACAGCCAAAAAATGTTTCATGAACTAAAAATTATTTAGCCCAGTGCTTGTAGCCATATCTTAAACCACTGTGGTTTTCATGTCATGTTTTGCTATTTAATTTTAGGTAAGGATTTGCTGGCTGTTGATATCTGAAACTCCTTCATCAGATGAAGATGAATTTTGTTTGTTCTCACTCTTACCATAAATGCATCTTTAGAGAAGAAAGGCTTCTTCCAGTTCCAGTATTAGAGAGAAGGTTTTACTGAAGGTTGTGCCAACAAACCTTAAACAAAATCAAGAACAATGATTAAACAATGCCAAGAAACCTTAAACAAAATCAAGAACAGATAGGAGTCATCATGATGCTGTTAAGATGTGGTCTTTGCCTTTGATTTGCTAAAGCATGAACGTGACAATTATCAGTTGAATATTAGACTTTTCTGGAGCTCCAAAGGGGAATTGGATAGCCCAGTTTCCTGGGGACTCAACAGCATTTTTATTCAACATCTCATCTTAAAAATGCATAATACTGTTCTGACACTGGCTCTCCTAGCAATAAGGAGTGGCAGTGCTTTTATGGTCACCTCTAAGGTGTGTACACCTGCCTAGAATGTTCTGAAAACTCGGTCCCTAATGCTGCTTGAAAATTATGTTCTAGGGCAAAAAATGTATTGCTTTTAATAATTTCCCTGCTACTCTTTCTGGTTAGATCTATGGGGGCATTGAGGCTTTTCATTTCTTCATTTTAGGAGATGACCATTCCATGGTGCCTGAAGAGGGCAGAGCTCGTGTTCAAGTGCGTCAAAGGTACGGGAGTGGATGCTCCAGTGGGGTGCTCCAGTCCAGAGCAGGGACACCAAGGGGATCAGAGGGATGGAGCAGCTCTGCTGTGAGGAAAGGCTGAGGGAACTGGGATTGTTCAGGCTGGAGAAGAGAAGGCTTTGGGGTGACCTCATTGCGGCCTTGCAGTGCTTGAAGGGAGCCCACAGGAAAGATGGAGAGAGACTCTTGACAAGGGCCTGGAGTGACTGGACAAGGGGGAATGGCTTCACACTGACAGCAGGTTTAGGTTGGATATTAGGAAAAAATAGTTCTCATGACTTAGCATGGTTTTCTATCTTTCAATGTGGTGGTATTACTTTCTGCATTTTTGTGTGCTGCACTTAAATAGTTGAGCCAGTCACTTTCAGCCACCTGCTAGAGGAACCTTTTCCTATTGTAATTGACTTCTAATAGTTCACAGTGCATGTGTCATCTATGTCATCCACTTCTATTAAACAAGTATTTTTCTGAGTGTCCTTATTAGCCACGAGAGGATTCCTGTGGCCTTTGGTACTTCATCACTTGAGCAATAAGTGAGTGCTGAGCTTTTTCCTTATAGAATCATCATAGAATAATAGAATTGTTTGGGTTGGAAGGCACCTTAAAGATTCCAACCCCCTCCCATGGGCAGGGACACCTTCCACTATCCCAAGTTGCTCAGAGCCCCATCCAGCCTGGCCTTGGACACTTCCAGGGATGGGGCAGCCACAGCTTCTCTGGTCAGCCTGTGCCAGGGCCTTACCACCCTCACAGCCAAGAATTTCTTCCTAATAAGCCATCTAAACCTACTCTCTGTCAGTGTGAAGCCATTGCCTCTTGTCCTGTCACTCCAGGCCCTTTGTCAAGAGTCTCTCTCCACCTTTCCTGTGGGCTCCCTTCAGGCACTGGGAGACCACAGTGAGATCACCCCTGTTTCTCAGTGAAAGGAAGCCATGGAAGGAATTCCTGACACACTTCTTGGAGAAACCCTCACTTCTGCTGGGTATCATTGTGCTGCAGACTCATTATTCTGTCCTCAGTGCTGATATTCTGCAGAACTCCTCGTTAGATTTTCTGCCTTTCATTCAGATTGCCCAAGTCTGATTTAAAGGCAATTGAGGACATCCCTAATTAAGGCAGTTTAAACCCTACTTGTGTGTGAAAACTCCCTCACTGCATGCTCATGCTGTAACTGCTGGGGAGTACTGCACAGGTAATCCAGACAGTGTCAATGCTGGTTTTTTAGGTTTCATGATGGAAATGGCCTCGTGGGATGGAGGAATTTCTCGGACTGTACAATTCCTGGTACCACAGGTAGGTGAAACCAAAGTCATATCCAACCTGCTGGTAAAAAGTCACATGGCAACAGATCTAGTTTTGATTTTTTTGCTATTCCCTGCCCCTTTTGAGTGAGTTTAAATTAATCAATCTGGTTTTGTTTCCTTGCCTATAAAAGAGGCGTAGGGGAGGGTTTGTATATTTTAATACCCAGTAGTATTCTCTATGAGGATGCTAAACTTCCAAGCTGGGCAGTTCACCTTTACAAATGGTGAATGCATCAGCTTTGAAAAAGAGACTTTTTTGCTGTTAATGACTCAGAAGAGATGAGCTAACCTTGCATTACATAACTTGAGTTATTAGTCATTGTCTAACAACATGGACAGCTGCAATGCAGAAAGTTCAGTCATGCCTCCACAAAAACATTAATTACTCCAGGTATTTGAAGTTAGTTCTAATTTAGATTCTGAAATTATTTAATTTGGAGTTCTAGCTGGTCCTCAGAAACAGGAAGTTTTCCAAAGGTGGCCAGCGCTAGGTTTGTTTTAAAAAGCAGTAAAAGGAGAGTTATGTTAGGAAAGGAGTAATATTTATTTCTTGACAAAGTCCAAAGCCGCTGAGCAAGGAGGAAGCCACAAATAAGTTCCAAAGTTGAATCTAATCCTGGAATGCAAAGAGCAGGACTCCTGTAGATAACAAGCAGCATTGTCCTGCTTACGTTTGGCAGAAATAATCCCTGGAACAAGAAATCTCCTGGAAACAGATATGTGGATATGTCACATAAATACACAGCCAGTATTTTTTTATGTCAATCTTTTCCTTTTAACTGGATTCAGTAGAATTATAACACACAGTCTGAAAATGATTTTTGTTGTCTTCTGAACAGCAGCAATTATCTTAAATACCAAGAAACAAAGTTGAGAGAGACTTAATTCTTCCAAACTACAGCAAAAAGCCAAACCTTACCTGTGTGTTGGGTTTTTTTCCAGACCATTTCTGAGGAAATGTTTTACCAGCTGAGTAACATGCTGCCACAGATCTTCAGAGTATCCTCCACACTGACTCTGACCTCCAAGCACTGATTTCTGTGGAGCACTAACCTGTATCCTGTTGGCAGAGGATGAGATGAAGGAGATTCTGGACTAGGATGTCTCTTTCCTGTGGATTCATAACCCCAAAGTGGCATTTGTTGCAATTTCAAGAATCGTGTTGTCGTAATAAAAGATAAATGCTGCCTGCACTTGGGTGGTAGCAGCTGATTTTTGCCTCTTGCTTTGTTTCAGCACAGGATTGATGTTGAATTCCTCACCTTTATCTGAAAGACATTCAATGTAACTTGTATGAAATCTACAGAAATATATAGGTAATTCTCATACATAGATGGTAAGAATAAGAGCTTATGGTAGGAACAGGGTCTTCTGGCTTCTACAAACATTTTCTGAATTTTCTCAGTGACTTTTAAAATAATATGGAGTGTGTCAGGTGTCTCCTTAGAATAACCAATGGAATTTGTCACAGTGACTGCAGAATGAAATGTATTACTGCCTCATTTTACTGGTACAAAATGAAAAACTTGAATCAAACATTTACCCTGTTGCATTTTGTAGATCATGGAAGTGTTTAAAACAAAAATCAAATATACACTTGCGACAATAATTAGAATTTTTAAAGTATTATTTCTTCCATTTTTTTTTTTACTGTGCTTGCTTTTTGCTTTATTTCCAGACTTCATGTTGACAAGTTTATCATATGAACACCTTGACAGGGACACTAAAGTGTTCTGGACCCTGTTGTACAGACAAAATTTGCTGCTTATTAATTAATAACATTCTGTGACTAATCAGAAATGCCAGGGAGACAGCTCAAGATGCAGCTATGAAATTTCTTGGGACAAACTTGAATCCAGTCAAAAAAAACCCCAATTAAACCACCCTGGCATCCCAGTGATGGGGGATAAGGGGGACAGTGGGAACTGCTTTTCCCCCATCATGGACAATCTTGGAACTCGGCTGTGGACTCGGGAGCTGGAAGCAGCCCATCCATGGCCACAGGGAAAGTCCTGTCTGGAACTGGGATTCTTGGGATTGCCAGAACCACTGGACTTACAGCAAAGCAGCTGTGGGGTTGAGGGTTCCAGGGGGTGGGATTTCCAAATCCACAGTTCTGCTATGTGGGAATCATGGGGATCCTGGCAGAGCTGGCTTTGAATCAGAAACTTCTTCCTATGTACTGCTGAAATTCTGCACTGGGAGGCTGGAGAACCTAGAAGCCAATTAGAACCCAAATTATTTTCTGTCTTCATCGTGATTTTTTTTTAATGTTATTTAGCTTAATAAATGCAAAGATTGAAAAGCTCTGTTTTGGGAAAGCTGCATAATTTAAAATTCTCATGGAGAACCAAAGGAATATTCGCCATTTCAGGATGATTATAAAGTCACTGTGTAATTAACAGACTGAGCTTAGTATTTTTATCAAGTCTTACATGCTGCAAGAAGCCATGTAAGTGACCCAGCAAACATCTCTTGCTGAACTGTCAAATATTTTCTTTTCCTCTGCCAGTAGCTTCTAAAGAAGAATCATGCAAGTAACGTGACCTAATTTGGTGTTCTAGAAAAGAAGGATGTAAATTCCTCTAGAAGGAGCTGGATTAATCCTGTTACAGCTCATTTTACATTGCTGGCCTTAAACTGAAATCAAACTCTGATCCCAGAAAAGCAAGTGCTCTAACACTATTCTGTCTGGGAAAGGTGTGGTGGCAAAACTATTCCTTTTAGAAGTTGTAAGGTTTATCTGTGTGTGAAAAAGGTCTGTGTTACCTACTTATACTAGTTTTATATTTTCCTTCAGTCAGTAAATCTGCCAACAAGGAACACCATCAATTCGTGAGCAAATATCTTGCTCATACTTCTAGACTCTTTGGTAATAAAAATTATACCTGGTATTTTTGCCAAAGCATGAAGACTCCGTTTAATTTAGTAGCACTTGTGTGAAATTGCCACTAATTTCTAGGAAAATAACTCAGCTTTTTGCCTTTCATTTTTGGAATGTTTGTTGTCAGTCCTCAGCAGATTGCATCTAAACTTGGCATCAGGAGAACCAGTTGGTCTTTGATACTGAAATGAACAAGCAAGATCTAGTGATGAGGTTTTGGAAAGTCAAAGTGGAAGGAATGGTATGGGAAAACTATTAATTCTGCTTGCTGAAGTGTGACCCTTGTAAACTCTGAATAAGCCTGCCAGAGGGAATCTTTGTCTGGAGGATCCGTGACACAGCATTAAATATTCCTGTTTTTCATATCTGTTCTCAAGGAAGTGGTGCTAACAGCAGATTTGTAGCTGTCTTCGGAGAAAACCAGAATATAGAGCTGGGCTGACCTAAGCTGTACTTTCTGTTTGGTCTGTGCCTGGCAGCTGTAGAATACAGGCTACAGTTTATGGTGTAAAGCCACCTTAGAAATCCTGTTTCGGTCATGAAAAGCTATTCAAGATTAAGAGGAAAATGACTTAATGGGCATGAGGTTTTCTATTTGTATATACAGTGCAGATTCCTTGGAAGGGTGACAGCATTCAGTGCCTTGAAAATGTCGTGTAAAATTATACGCGTGGCTTGAATTGAATGAAAAATTCTTGCCACTGGGAGAGGTGAGGAGCAAATGCCATTGTTTAGCTTTTTTAATTTGCTCGTGGTGACCACTAAACTGCAGGTGCCCTTTACAGAGCCTGAACTGAGGTTATTGCAAGGAAAAAAATTCCAAGAGTCTGGATTTGTCAAGGATATAACTTCGTGCCCTTCACCTCTTGTCACCAGCTCTGCAACCTGTGTCTGTTTGCTTCTGTGGGAACTGGTGACAAACAGGAGGAGAAGAATGCAGGCAGCTAAACACATGGACAGACCTTGTCCTGGCCAGGTGCCTCTACCCTGTTGCAGTGCCAGAAATGTCAGTGTTAGAAGGTGGCACTGCCCGGACAGGTGGGAGTCGTACCTGAGCTCCTTTCTTCTGCAACAGTTCACTCTGGACAGCAAAATCTTAATGATGAAGGAGTTATTTTGTAACTTTTCCTGTTGTATGAGACGTGAATGAAGCCACAGAAGGTGATTATGGAGAGGGGGTATAATGTAAGAGGAAATTTTCATGGAATAGTTTGGGTTGGAAGGGGCCTTAAAGAACATCCAGTTCATCTGTCAGGATTGAAAGTGCACGTTCTAACAGTTCTGGTATTTCTGTGAGCTTAAGAATTGATCAGTTTATTGCATCTGTGTCTCATTTTCCCCTCATTAGAGGAAAGTTTCATTTATGCTTGTGTAGTATTTAGAGCATTAGTTTTTCATGCCTCATTTACTGTTATTTTTTGCCAGTGCTATACCCAAAAATACAGAGCTATTCCCTGGTATTCACACCAGGTCAGCTGTGTAAAGAGATGCCTGTCCTCTTCTTGTATCTTTGCCTCATGGAGCTCTCAGGACAGACCATCAGTGCTGCATAAAAATAAATTTATTACTTCATACTATATACTGGATGTGGTAGAAGTCAGTAGCAACCACAGGACTGTTGTCCTGTGGGACCACAGAATTAGAAGAATATATTATTGTTATTATGTGTAAGTACAAACAGCTTTATTTCTGGTTGTGTAAGTTGAAGGGCTTGACTTTATGATATAATAGCATTTAATCACTAAGGTGTAATCTTACCCCAACACTTAGAAGCAAGTTCTTTTGAAGATTGTTTCTTGGAGGTTAGGCCAGATTCTGGGTAAAGAATGGTGGCTCATAGTTCTTTATTTCCATTCACACTTCTGTCAGAATAACCTGCAAAAGGAGAAAAACATTCACCCTTTATAATAAAGGCTCCAAAAGAGAAAAGCCATGGAAATGAGTCAACTTAGGATGTGAAGTCAGTGTTGCAAACTCTGCCAAGTGCAGCCTGGAGAAGATGAGAGCTTGAGCAAGCAAAACTTCCTCTGGGCACGCACTTTCCACATGACATATTTTTCAGTTGGGAAATGGACTGTGGACTTCAGTATGTGATGCTCAATTCTGGTCTCATTGGCCAGTTTCTCTACTTTCAGAACAGACATAGAGCAGTATTTTCAACCAGCTCTCGGCAGGGCTGAGAAAACTTAGAAATCAGTCTCATAGTGTACAAACATTTCTCTGAGAATGGACTGATACCCACTGTGTGATTTCCAAGATAACAGGAGGATACAGCTAATGCCTTTGTGTTATAAAGTACTCTTAAGCTGCCTGGGAGATGGCAAGACAGGGCTTCATGTCTGCCTTTCTGATTGGTCAGCTGAAATGGATTGATTTCTCCCCCCTCATGTTCCCTCTTTGGGAAGCACATGGATAACCATCTGGGTCCAGACACATGTGGTTCATCTCCAGTTGGCTTAATAAGTTGATTGATTTTAAATCTGCAGGAAGGAAGATCCCACAGAGAAAAACTCTACATTCCTTCAAGAGATGCTTTCCATGAAAGACAAAGCCTTGGGGGACGAAATCCTTAAGTTAGATTAATTCAGGTTTAGATGAGGGGTAAAGAGAATCATATGCTCCAAGGCACTATCAGCTCTTTCCTAATGGGCATCGACTCCCTCTTAACAGTGCCAAATATCATCAGAGCATCTTTGAGATCCAGTGGTTTCAACAAGAATTCAAGGCCCTTGGCCCCCAGGCAGGAACAGACCCTGTACATATCAATTTAGGAGTATCTTGAACTGGGGACTTACCAGAGTTGAAGCTGGTTTGGTTGTCTCCCAAAAGTCTTATTTTAAGCTCCTTAAACTGAACCATAACAGCTCCTGCCTGGCATAAATTATAATCCTCCAAAATGCTTTGCACTCTCTCATGCAAGTCATTTATAGTGACTGTTTCAACTGTGTTCCAAAGAGCAGTTTTAAAAATCCCAGCGGAAATAGCCTGACCCCACAAACAGGGGCTGCTTCCTTCCGCCACTCCTCGTGTGTGCAGCACCCAAGTTATCAGAGTGCTCTGTGCCTACTCCCATAGCGGAAATCCTACCAGCACAGGCCAGCCAAGCCTCCCTTTTTGAGAAATGAATCTCTCTCCCCGCTCACCAATCAAAGATGGAAATTGCAGCGGGTCATTGGCAGGAGCTTGGCCCCAAACTTGACCAGCTACACAAGAGGATGTGAGTGCTTCTGTTGAGTAGTTGTTCGGAAACCGCTGCCTGGCCACCAGTTGTTATCTTGGATGTGTTTTTAGCCATTTTGGGCACTTCTCCCTGCCCACTGGAAGTGGTTCTTTCTTTCAAGCAGTCCATAAATTATGGGCAAGTCATGCAAACTGATGTTGCTACATGCAAAATGGCACACACCACATTTATATCTTACTTTTGCTTACAGTAGGAAATCTTTTGCCGCAAGAGGACAACAACATTTTCTAGTTTTTCTTCTCCCCATGATTATTTTACAGCAGGTAGGTATTTATGGATGAGGACAATCTGCCCCCTTGCCTGGGTATGAGACCCAGCAGGTAAGTCAGCACATCCTGACGGCTGAGAAGTGGTGTCCCCCAGGGGTCTGTAATGGAACCATGCCTTTGTCAATGTCTTCATCAATGACATGGACAGTGGGATCGATTGCACACTCAGCAGGTTTGCAGATGACACCAAGCTGAGGGAGCAGTGACACACCTGAAGGACAGGATGCCATCCAGAGGGACCTGGACAAGCTTAAGAAGTGGCCCAGCTCTGGGGCCTAGCACAGGAAGGACATGAAGCTGCTGGAGCCAGTCCAGAGGAGGGACACCAAGGTGGTCAGAGGTTGCCCAGAGAGTTGGAGGATGCCCCATCCCAGGAACCATTCAAGGTCAGGCTGAGCAGGGCTCTGAGCAACCTGATCTGTTGAAGATGTCCCTGCTCATTGCAGGGGGGTTGGGCTACATGGCCTTTAAAGGTCACTTCCAGCCTGAATGATTCCATGATTCCATGAAAAAGGCATCAAGAATTTGGAAGGGCAGGCTCTGTACAATACAAGCTGGAGCCATGTTTTTTTGTATTTTCTTTTTAGTCATGATGCTGTCACGAGTGGCTCTTTAGAGAAGCATTCTGCCCACTAATAACTGGTGTGCTGGATCACCTACTTCTGCTTAATCCACCTTAATTTTTATAGTCATACACAGCCAGAACTGCCAGACAATTAGAGAAAAAAAGGATGGAAAACATAAAGCAGTCAAAGAGAGGGAAGGATGGGCCAAGCTGGGGATGGTGTAAGAGCCTTTAACTTCCTGTTTGTGTCAGGAAGACTTTAATATAAAGTACAGCAACCCAGGACCTATTAATGTGCACTCCTGTGGCCAGTCCTTAAACTGGCTCCTCGAGGTGGAGATTATTGTGCCATGAGCACCATTAATTTTCACAGCATTATTTCCATGAGAGGTTATTACACATTAAATTACAACATTCCCATGCCTCCAGCCTTCTTGTAACAGTAGGAGAAATGGTGGGCTGGAGGAGACAGCTGGGTTTGCATGTGGTCTATGTCAGTTTACTTAAGCAGAACCATTTTACTGCTGCTGGAGGAATGCAGCAAAAGGTCAGTGCTGAAACTCCACCAAAGTAAGCTGAGCACACATTCCATCTGCCAACATATGCTAGCTCCTTGCTTGATCAAAAAGGAAATTTCAGAGCTCTGCTGCATGCTTGCCTTGACCCTGCTCCACACCGCCTGTCCAGTGGGCATCAGACAAACCATTCTCTAATCCTGCGTGGAATACGCATTCTGCTGAAGGGATGCTTGGAATAGCTGCACAGCAGCAGCAGCAGCAGCGTAATCCTAAACTGGGCCCGTGCACAGGGAGAAGTGCAGGACAGCGTGGAGAGGGATGTCAGAAGGGTTGCATGACTGCATGAAATGTATGGGTTTATTTCCTAATCCTGTGCTCCCATCACAACCTGACCCTGTCCAAATGAGACTCATCTTTGCAGGGGAAAAATAAACTCAACCTTGTTATTCAGCTCTTGCCTTTTCTTCACCTGTCTTCTTCAAATGTTTAATTTTCTGGAGTCTGCCTGATCTGGTCAGTATCAGAGGAGGAATTCTGTACTAACATGCACAAGGAGCTGCACCAACTTAACTGGGCTGTTAAAAATTGCAGAGGTGAAGCTCTCGTAGCTACAAGAGCTTTTGGCTGATTTAGAACATGCCCTCATAACATCACTTGATAAAAATAAGACTTGGGCTTTTTAATAGAACAAATTACTTAGGCTTTATATTTAACCACGGTCACTGTTAAAGCTATAACTGGTTTTTAGAATATTTTAGGAATCTGATCTTAATCTTCCATATGTTAAAAACCATCACAACAAATACCTAACACTGTGGTTCCTGACGAAGAAATAACAAGGTGGCTGCAGCCTTAAATACAAAACGTTTGCTTTGGGCTCAGATTCGCTACTGTTCAGAGTGACTACTGGAAATTGTCATTTCAAGGCAAGGAAGGAGACAGCCTTGAACCAGAGAAACTCACAAACCTGCATGATTTTTGTAGAGAGGGTACTGATGTTCTAGTTACTCACAGCCAGGTCTTCAACAGATATCAGACTCCAGTGGGAAAAATGGCCCCAATATTGAGGTCTCCTCAATGCACTGAAAGCAGTGAAGTGCACTGAAATGCACTGAAACAGGATATTTTGACACAGAGAGATGGGCTTTTTTCTGAAAATAGGACTTGCAGGCTTTAAAAATATTATGCAATGACCGCTGTAATCAACCAGATTAAAACTAGATTTACGCATCTCACAATGTCTTTGGGCTGTGCCTTGGGGGGAAGATTCAGGTCTGTTTAAGTGTATTGTATAGTCATGGATTATGAGGAAAACATCTAAAATCATACACAGATAAAAATGTGAGTGTTTAAAAGATGAGGCTAAAGAATGAGGTCTTTGCTGGCAGAAACTCAATCCATTTTTCTTAATATTGTATGTTACTATTGTATTTTACTATGTGCGATGACCACATAGAACAAAATCACAATGAACAATAATTTGAAGAGGTGGAAACAACATGCTGCATGAATGTGGCTGGCATTTGAGGAAGGATCCATCACTACCTCCAGATTAGTTTATTTTCCTGGACTCCACAAGTCTGCAGTTGGCAACAATAAATTGTACGAAAAGCTGATACAATGAGGGTAGGGCTGGCATCCAGCTGGACCCTGAAAAGCTGAAATAACAGGTTGACAGGTCTCTTGTGCAGACTGGCATTAAGAAATGCAGAGCCTTGACCCTGGGAATACATTATTCCTGGCAATAGTCCAGGCTGGGCACTGATTGATTGGGGAGCAGCTTTGCTTTGAGAAGACCCTGGGGATCATGGTGCAGAGAGCTGAACCCAAATTCGTAGTTGTGGTGAGGCAGGACAGCCACAGACTGGGCTGCATTAGCCCAAAGGTGGCCAGGAGCTCGAGGGGTAAGGGAAGGGATTATTTCCTATCACTCAGCAGCTTCTGAAGGATCAAGGGACTGCTCAGCTGTTTGGAGCATTTTTGACTGAAGGGAAAAAAGCTTCTGTTTGCCTTGGAAAGACACCTTTTGAACAAGGTCCTGGATATCATCAGGGAAGTAATTCTGTCATCCTTCCGTGGAGGATTCAGAACACTGTGTCAGAAATGCATCCCTTCTTCAACCACAGAAGATACTGACAGGGTGCAACCCTAACAGCTCTCTGCAGGAACTGTTCAGGTCTTGTAGAATGAACAGAGTGCAGTGGGAATGGGAAAAGGGTGGCAGAAGAGGAAAGGAGGAGATGTCAAAAACAGGATCCTTTTGATGGAAATTAAACAACAAATCACAACTGCTGTCGAAGATGAATTACAAGCTTTAGACCTTCAGGTGTTGCCTGCCATGCAGGAAAAAAAACACTGGAAAAACCCAGGAAAAAGTTCAGATGACTGCACAAAAGGTTTCAGAATTCTCCTCTGAAGTATGAGGGAGGATCCACACCAATGGATGAAGAATTGACATGCAAAAGAAAGTCCTCAACTGAGCTAATGCTGCACAACACAAGGAAGACACAATTACCTGGCAAATGACAGAAATTGCCTTTAACCTTCTATAGTGGATTACATCATTTAATCTAAGCAATTAATTGTTCTATGGTCAGGAATCACACAGAGGTCAGCTGGGCCATTGCACAGAATCTCATCACCAACAACAATAAAAGCAAGGGGTTTTTTTGCTTTCCTACTTGAAGTGTTACTTAAATGTGACATTTAGCATCCCTGTTCCTGCAGTATCCCTGTTCCTGCTGTAATGAGAAAACTGTGCATGAAACAAACTTAAACCAAATTAAACATGTCCCTTGTCATTCATCTCTTCTAATAAATAGCATCAAGCAGATCACTGTGGGGGTGGTGGCTGTCACTTCTGTTTTCTTCAGCTTGGCCTTTTACCCTTGGACTGCCTGTCCTTGTGGAGTGGGAACAGCTGAGGAGGTGATGAGAGAAGCAGTGTGGGCTGGTGGGCACAGGACCAGGTGGGAAGCCACAGGTTCACCATGGAGTCACCACTCTGTTTTCTGACAGTCATTCCCATTTCTGTGGGACACGGAAAGGGAGGTCTGGCCAGCTCAGGAGACAAAGATGGGCATATTTGACTGCTTCTGTGCTTGACATACCCTCTGCAGAGAATGAGTTCAGCATGAATAAGCAGTAAACCAAGGTCTTTTTCCAAGCAAGCTAGCATCTACCTAGTCCTAAATCCTCCAAAGTTTCCTGTGGGAGTAGATCCTTTTTCCCACTTCCCTCCAAAAAGAAAATAGCAGGAAGCTGTTCTGTGATTTGTGCTTGCCAGTAAGAAATTGGCATGTGAAATCTCAGTGAGAGATTTCCCTGTAGAGAAATGGGAAGATAGTTATTTGAGATGACTCTAAGTTGTTAAATTTACACACTCTCCTGCCCAGGTGTGTCTGAGTGGCCTAGCCAGGACTTCTGTGGGTGTGACGAAATGGAAGTTCCCTGTTAATATCTTGGCTTCCTCATGACCTGGTGATGGCAAACCAGGTTTGAGCAGGTCTTGTACATGCTTTAGGAGTCAACAGCTGCAGTGAGGGGATAGTTTTGGGTCAGAAGTTTGCGTGCTTCAGCCTCCAAGAGTTCATCAGCTGCCAAGACTCGTAGGCAAGGCTGTTGCCTGTTATCCTGTTTATTCATTTCGGGGATCAGTGTGACAACCAATGTGCCTCAGTTGGGTAATGGGAAGAGAAATAACACAGACAGTGCTACAACCCTTTTTGCCATCCTCCTGCTACTAGAGCTCAGGTCTTCTGCTGATTAATTATCTGTTCTGTGACCCTATCCAAATTAGCCTTTTTGCCAACAGCACCCTCCTCAGCGTTACCAGTTCTACAGCTATTGGTGGGGTCTTTCGGTGTCAATACAGCCCTGCAACCCTTGCTCTATTATTTTTTTCTGCTGCTTTCAGATTGTGATTTATATTTCATTCAAACAGTCCTGGTGTCTGTGTTACAAATCTCTCCATGCTGGCCAGCAAACCCCATTAGCCTAAAGATGATCAGATGGGGCTCCACGGTCATACTTGGGCTTACAGATTTTTATGCAACTTGTCCAGAGTCTGCAACACCTGCCCCGCCACAACAGGCAGATTTATCACCTGGAAATCTCCCTTCTCCACTGTCCATCACCAGCCTGGGTCTTCGCAGGCAAGGTGAACAATTTTAGTCTGTCCTTCTATGTTTGAATGAAGGATTGCTCTTTCCAGGCCTTAAAATAGGGAGAGACTTTTAACAGATTTGAAAATGGAACTTAGGACCCTAAGTCATCACACATTTTTTGAAAGACGTGCTCTGCATCCATATCATGTTACTGCTCAGCTGCAGGACTTTTCTTAGACTATCTGAAAGTGGATCTGAACTGCTGTGCTCCAAAGAGGGGTTATTTTAATATTGTGCTGAAATACTGACAATGAAAACTTGTTGCTTTAGTTAGGCAGTGAGCACTGTCATCCCAGGTCTTAGGAGTTTGAGTAAGCAGAGTTTGCTGAAGTAAATTTTTACCATTTTGGAGTTCCCAGAGTTTATTTTACTGCAAATGCTATTGGTGTCTCCCTTCCAAATTTCACTGGGCACATGAAGCCAGGACAACATACTACCTGAAAATCAGAAGGTTACAGTGTGTTTTCTGGAAGCAGTCACTTCATGGGCCAAGAGGACAAGTTTAAGCAGAATGAGACATCTTTTAGAGCAAACAAGGCTTGCCTAATTGAATCAGAAGCTCCAGAATTTACATGGCAGGTCAGATGCTAATACACAAAACTCAGCAACCTGCTGGCCACAGATTGAGCTGGAGAATGGTTCAACACTCATTTCAACTCTGATGCAGAACTGCTGATCAGTACAAGACTGCAGAATGCACTTCATCTCCCAGCTGCACACACTTGGTCTGGGACCAGATACCAGTACTCTTGGTCTTACAAGGACCAGGTGTCCCAGTGAAATCACAGGTTTTAGCTATTTGGTTTGGTTTACAGATCAGGCAAGAAAAGTCCTGATTTTTTGCAAGCAAGTAATAGGTACACCCTTTCCATACAGAATGCTGTCAGATCGACTTGCTCAGCAGGAAACTGCTGGAGCAGTGCTGTTCCCTGGGTCACCATGGCTCTCAGCAGTCACTTTCCAGCTGGGCTGGCTAAAAGACAAAGCAATGCACCCCATAGGTTTGTCTGAAATTATATTTTTGTTTGTTTGTTTTGTGTCTGACCATTTGGTTTGTCTTCTAGGATCAAGGGATGAGACATGCTGCATCCCACGAAGTGTTCCTTTAACATGTACCATCAGGACAGCTTGTGGGGAATCTGCAGTGGCAGATGTGCCAGCAAAAATTAGAGGAGCTCATTTAGCCCACAGTTTGTCTTTGCTCTGAGAAATCTGAAGAATGAGACATAAAGATGCAAGGGTGATTAAAGCTGAGGATGGAAATCCAGCTCTGCATCCATTGCACTTGAAAAGTTCTCTAGGGGGAAAAATTAACAGGACAGAAAATATTACAATGCATGTTTTTACACACAGTGATGGCTCTGAGATCAGGCAGTGTTGCCAGGAGTCACATGCATTGGGAATGGGCAGGTTTCAGACTGCAGCATGAGAAAAACTGGGAAATCATTCCTCCTTGTAACAGGAACCCTGGGCTTTGTTTCCCACTGACACTGGCCTCTCATGAAGACTGTAGCTATGATAAGAGGGTGTAAAATACTAGTATTATTCCTTCCTGAAAATGATATATGTGCTGTGCATAGATGAAAAATCAACAGCTGAAGTAGAAAGCAGGAGAGAAAAGGATCTGAGGATTTTCTTTGTCAGCAAAAGATATCCTTCCTTTGGCCGCCACCCCAAGCCTGACAGAGTTCAGGAAGTGTTTGGACAAGGCTCTCAGGCACAGAGTGGGATTGTTGGGGTGTCCTGTGCAGAGCAAGGGGTTGGACTTGCATGATCCTAGTGGATCTGTTCTAGCTCAGGTTATCCTGTGATTCTATGATAGTCCACATTCAGCTTCAGCAAAGGCACAGAGATCTTGAAATGTCACCTGTCACAAGCCAGGGCCTAGCCCTGTGGTTCCCAATTATTTTATAGCTGAGCCTGTCTCCTGAGAACAATTAATATTCACATACATCACTGACTCTGACTGCTCACCTGCCTCAGGGCTGCCAGGGGCTCCCCTTCCCCTCACGGGGCTTGTGCTGGGGAGTCTGCAGTGTCCCAGGCTTTGTATTACACCTCTGCTAACGTGAAACTGTCACACTGGGTGTGCTCAGTTTAATTATGCTTCCAGGTACTCTGCTCATTAGCAGGCTTCTCAAATGACACAGAAGATGCAAGGCCCGTGCTATGAGAAGCTGACAGACATGTTGACAAAAGTATTTGTATAAATCTCAGCTGTTTTCATCTGATTTATGCCTTAATAAGTTCTGTGAAACTAATTGAGATAAAAGTCTAATCTGTTCAGCTAAAAGGAGCTGAAACAGCATCAGTGGAAAATGAGGCGAAACAAGACAGTCTGAGCAAACACAAGAGGAGGCAAATTAAGATGGTCATAAGTTATAAAAATAGTGAGTATTTGGGCTTGAGGAAAGGAGACAGTGAAACACCGGAAGCTGTGGCCATCTCGCTTTTTCCTTGTCTTTAAAACTTTACCTAAATCCTTGTCTTGCTCCTACAAATATGATTTCCCCCCTGCCAGAGGCACACACCCTCCCCGAGAAAATGTTACCATTTGGGAGTCACCTCAGTGAAAAAAACGAAGGCCTCATGTTCTCAGCTACGTGTCACTCCAAGATCAATGCTTTGGCCTGTGTGCCCTGCTCAGCGGAATTCCCACTGGGATAAAACCAGCAGTAGCTGGGGCTTCTGCCCCTGCAGCATGGCTTACCTCTCCTTTAGCCAGCCAGGAGCACTCCCTGCAGAGGTACAGACAGAGGTTAGCGCGTGGGTTGCTCAGTAAGAGGTGCCTTGGCTTTGCAGGGTGTGCACAAAAAGAGCTGTGGCCACCTCAAGCCAATTGTCCCTGAGTATCGAGGTGCCCTGACAAGCACCCGCCGATCGTGCCACCAAGGAAGTGGCTGCAAACCTCTCATTGCTCACTGATGAGGTCCAGAACTGTTTTTACACCTTCTTCTCTAAATAAGGAAGCTGCCTGTGAGGCTTCTGATTCCCCAACCAATTTGATTCCTTTGCTTCCCACAGCCAATGAAATCCCACTCCTGCCTCCAGTCTTGGGTGACAGCACTCCAACCTCAGCAGGCAGGGAGGACGGCAGGTTTGTGTTACAGCCCTGGCAGCCTCACCTTGGGCAGGCTGTTGATGTCAGAGTGATGATGTGGGCAGGGACAGCCCCTGCCCTATAAAGATGGCTCAATCAAATATAACAGAGGCTGCCCAGTGGGAAGCAGGATCTACAAACCATGGTCCCCACCAGTTGGAGTCCTGCTGGCCTGTCTCTGCTCCCAACCCAACTGCTATCAGGCTTTAGTTTCAGGTCAGCAAGCTCTATTTGCTTTCCAAAAATAAGCCTCTGCCACCATGCTGAAGGGAGAAAAACAAGAAGGGCGGTATTTTTAGGGCCATTAATTCTGACCACGTGCCCAGGAGGTGAACCGGATGGCCACGGCACAAAGACTTCTCATCACTATGTCCTGCGACACCAGCGCTCACCGGACGTTGCCTGCGTTCCTTCTCCTGGGTTTGCTAGCCGGGATTGCTGCCACACACCCAGTTGTAAGCAGAACTAATGGCACATTGCTGGAGAGAGGATGGCAATCTCTGCTGTCCAGGTCCATGGCTGGGATGTCAGGGGAGAAGGCAGATGTGAACTGGGAGAGTGACTATTTGCTAGGAATCAAGAGGCAGCGGAGGCTTTACTGCAACGTGGGCATCGGGTTTCACCTTCAAATCCTCCCAGACGGAAGGATAAGCGGAGTTCACAATGAAAACCAATACAGTGAGTTGCATCCAGAAATGAAATAGAATAGATGTCACTTAATTGCTGTGAACTCGAGTAATTACCCTTCATAGAGTGCAAATGTTATGACTTGGTGTTATTAATCTGTGCTACATCTGTTGCCTTTTAAAAGTCTCTGGGATCAATAAAAATGAGAACCCTTCGGGCTGAAACATGGCACAAAATGCTTAGACAAATTTAGATAGAATTTCTTTTTACCTGCTTTGCTGCACAGATGAGAAAAGACAAACCAGGTCGAAATCTGACTCTGCTGCATTTTCTTGCTCCTCACCTTCTTGTTTGCCTTTTGAATCCGGGAGGTTTTTGCTGAATCTGGAGTGCCAAAGCATGACTCTTGAATCGCAGCTGACCAGTATTTTTGGGATACTCAGTGTGTCCCATGGAAGGGGTTTGCTGCTCCTGGTTTGCTCATTCTTGTGGGTGCTGTTCTGTTACCCTAAGAATTAAGGAAAGCATTAGTCATGTGGATTTGAATTTCCTGTAGAGGGCAGTTACTAAAATCTTTTGCAGCTAAGATATCATGTGGGACTTCAAAATGCAAGCCACGCTTCTTTACAGCTCAGTAAAAAACCTTTTGTAAGTACAGCATATTACAAAAAAATAATTTTCTTATTGCAAAGGTCCAGAGTTTGACAGATCAAAAGAGTTTAATAGAGCAAAAGGCTTATACAGAATGGGATTATAATTCTAGAATAATTATTTTCAAATCCTGTGACATGTAGGAAAACCCAAGATCTTCTCTGTGTATATTTATTTTGCTGCACTAGGGAGATAATTCTCAGAAAGAATATGTGACAAATTTGTTAGGGTTTAAAAAAAAATAATTTATATCTGATTTGATTTCCATTAGCTCTAGATTCTGTGATAACACTTCTATTAAACTTCATGTTTTTCAGGTCTCTTTGAAATATCCACTGTAGAGAGAGGTGTTGTAAGTCTGCTTGGTGTGAAAAGTGCTCTCTTCATTGCAATGAACAGCAAGGGGAGGTTGTATGGGACGGTAAGTACAAGTGCAAGTAGTTTTTCAGTTTAAACAAAAAGGTTTTGAAGTGGTTTGTTTTGGTTTAGTGTTTTGCTTTGTTTGTTTGTGTTTAGTTTGTTTTGGTTTAGTTTGTTTCAGTTTTTTCCTTATGGAAATCTCTGGTTACAAGCAGAGAAAATAGCCCTCGAGTCACAGGGAACCTGCCCAGCCTGCTGTCATCAGTGCTATTTAATACAACGAGCAGTGTGGCTGTTACAGGGCTGGGATTTTAAAGCTTTGCTGTAAGACTGTACAGGGAACACCTTAGGAAAATGAACATATTCTGCAAATAGTACAGATTTATTAGACGGCTTCTTTTAAGGTCACAGGGCTGCAAATAACATTGTAGCAAAGCTGAGCCCCTTCGATTCCACCCTGCATTGCATTGTGTGTAGGAGAGGCACAATTATAGCTATTTCCAACAGCTACCCTTAGTAAAATAATGACCACATGCTCCCTCCTACCAAAAACAACCACACCATCAAGAATAAATAGGAAGTCTACCCTAGAAGGTCAACATATGTGGCTGGGGTTATTTTAATGATCAGTTTTGTGAGGTCACTTGCAAAGGGTGAGAAAATAACAATACCTATTATCAATGGTATGCAAATCATACTGAAACACTATCATCCTCATCTAGATGATTTGCTATCTAAATGCAGTTTAACCTCTGAGATATGAGCAACACGTCTCCTGTCTCAACATCCAGCAGAAAAAGTGCTTGTTAGGAGGTGCATTTGAAAGAGGCCAGCTCTGGGCAAAAGGCAAAATCAGCCCATCTCAAAGTAATGAATGGCACTGGTTGTATCCATCTCTTTTGTCAAGGAACAGCACAGTTCTTTCCTTTGAAACAGCTGTAACTTCAACAAAGCATTGCAGTTGTTTAAAATGATGCCAAATGTTGTGAGGGACCTGTGCTCCTGACTGATTCCTTCTCACACACATAATGACAGTGGGAAACTTTAGGGTCCCACTTCAGGAATATTTTTCAATCACAAGTGACCACAAGCACCTAAAGAGTGCCACAAGCTCAACAGCTTTACTTAGCTGGGTCTTCCTAAAGAAATGCGGAGTTCAGAAATCCCTTTGATTTTTCCCCCACTTTCAAGACAGTTTTGTTTATCTTCAAAGACACTCAAAAAAGCTGCAAGAGATGTGCATTTTCCCTTGTACAGCACAATGCCTTATGTTAAGCTCTTACAGGCTTTGGGTGGTGTTATCACACAGATGCCCAAATAGAACTGCTTTGGTGGCATCCCATGTGCCAGACATTCAAAGTCAGAGAATTATTCTGCTTTCTCTTTTAATTTCTTCTTCATTTGTCTCCTGCTTGTCCTTGCACCTCATCTCCCAGATAACTCACTCTCCTTCGATTTTCATGTTTTGACATGGAGAAAATTTAAAACTATTTTCCCAAACAAAGCACAGCTGCACAGTTAAATATCACTAATGGTTTAAGAAAGAAAAGATTTATTGCTAATCAAATCTCTTATTCAAGCAAGCAGTTCTCCCTGGACACTGCTGTTTGGAAAAGCTCTGAAGGTCTTGACAGCCAGCATATCATTCTTTTATAAATGACAGAACTTCTGGCAGAGGGAGGTCTTAAATAAAGCTGTTGTTTGGGCAAGAGGGCACGATGCTGACAGAAATTATTACTTGCAAATAAAATGAAGAAATGCATGATTTATAATGAATTAACTCGATCTGCCACAGGAAATACACAGTCCATTATCTGGACAGGTGGCATCTGAGTTCATCTGACACCAAATTAGCACCGAGGAGGGAGATTTATTGTTGGCCGCAGTGGCTGCGGCACCACCTGTCGCACACTGCAACAAGCCTTGGTGTGAAAACGCGAGGAAGAAAAATGACCTGGGCCTTGGTGGAATACTGATTGTACCTGATTTGTACCCTCACCCCCACCCCTTGCTGTTCCTTAGGCTGTTTTCCAAGATGAATGCAAATTCAAGGAAACCTTGCTGCCCAATAACTACAACGCGTATGAATCCAACATTCACCGCGGTGCTTACATAGCCCTGAGCAAACACGGCAGGGTGAAGAGAGGGAACAAGGTCTCTCCTGCCATGACAGTGACCCACTTCTTACCAAGAATATGAGCACCAGCAAAACAGAAGATTAAATCCCAGGACAAACTGTTTCATTTTGCACGTAGGGAGTAACCTCCCAGGTAAAGTATTTATACTGGTCTTTGAAAAAAAGAAGAAATCTCTATATGTATGTGTATATTTGGATAAAAATATTTGTACTAGATTCATCACATAGCATATGTAACATGATGCTGCTTCTCTTCTACTCTGTACAAATTTTACATGGCTGTGTGCCTCCTTTGGTGCTGTACAGAGAAAAATGCAAGCTGGAGTACAAAGGAAGTTTTTGGAAGATGCGGAATGGCTGTGGGCAACCATCTAATCAATCATAGGTTATTTACTAAATATTATTTACCTCAGATAATAACCTCTTCTAGTGAGCTGTTTACATATCATGGGCCAAATCAACAGATGATTTTGCTTCACCAGAGCTTCAGGCAGTTCACTCCACCTGAATATCTACCTGCACCCCCCCTCTACAGACTGTGTCCTGGTCTGTAAAGTCCTCAACTCATTTTTGATCATTAAGGTGTCAATTCCACAACTGTTTCCAGAGAAGCAAACTGTCTATTCCTGGAGCCCCTCTGTCTCTGAAGGGTTCCTCCAGGGTCTCCTGACGTGGACTGGCTGGCAAAATGAAGACCTACAATCAATTTCCCATGGGAAGGGCCACAGGATAAATCACAGATGGGTCCCAAATGCAAAACTTATTTGGAGCTGAGAATTTTGAATGGCATTTTGTGAGCTTAGTTTAGACTTACCTCAAATATAGATGTGTACATCTTTAATATTAATATTTGTATATATATAGACATGGGATGTGTGAGTGTGCATCTATGTAATTACATACTTTCAATTAATCAATCATCCCAGTCTCCTGATGCCCAAGTGCCTTTATATTTGTATACACATAAAAGAAAAGAAATATTTAAAGGCACGCTATTTCATTTAGGCTGAATGTTGTTAATCTCTAAGAACTGGAACTGGTCTGTGGAATGCGTTTTATAAAATTTAAGAAATTCATGGAAGCTTCCAACAAGGGGTTATTTTAGAAAACTCTGTTGAATTTTCACTGTTTTAAGTATATTTGGTTCTTCTCTATCATACCTCCCTGAGGTATGAAGGACAGAGAAAGCAGGAGGCTACACAAGCATACCTTCCCATGTTGGGACAGAGGAATTCGTGCCATAATTCCAATTTCTGTCATTTGCAAAGCATCAGTTTCAAAGACAACACAGCAAGCTGTATGAAACAGTCTTCAAAGCTCTCCTAGAAGCTATACAAATGGCATATAACCTTGCCTTGCTATTTTGACAACCCTTTTCCAGATCACCAATGAAGCTCCATTCTCTGTGCCTGTGAAAGAGTATTTTAAGAGGCCCTAAGTCAATAGTAACTATAAATGTCAGTTACCAGAAGCCTTGGGATTCCTGCATTGGTGGCGTGCTCCTAAATTTGAAACTAGATTCAATGCAATGTCAGAGCATGAGCATTTTCAGCATAGATGGACCGTGCTGCTGCAGAAGTGAATGTCTCAGTGCAAGATTATCTCCCATGTCCAGCCAAAATGGGGCTATGTCCAGCCTTGACATGCCATTCTATTTGCAGGGACTGTCTATTCATGATGAATTTGAGCCTTTTGACATGCATGAGAGACACTGTCAGGGCCAGATCCTCAGCTGGACTAAATAAGCCCAGGAAAACTATTCAGTTTATAGCTCTTCTAGTTTATAGAAGATTTGGCCCAAAGGACATACTAGCAAGGATGTACCCACAGCCACCATTCCTGAGAAGCTGTCAAGGCAATTGTTTTCTGAACAAGATACAGTTTTCCAGCATCTCTAGCGTGACTTATACCTGAATTTATCTGGCTCAAATGTAAGTGATGATCACAGTGTAAATGAAGAGGAAAAAAAAGAGCGGAATGCTGCTCACAGTACAGGGATGCTCTGGAGGATGCTTTGGAAGGAAAGAAGTTGAAAGGAATTGCTCCTCATTTTCTGGTCTTGCAGTATTTCAGAGAGAAGCCAAGTTGGCACACTTTGTTCACGCACAAAGTATGCAGCAGTTTGCTTTAGAAAAATGTGCATTTGAAGTGAAAAATCAGGATGTTTTGAGTGGGGAGAGTGTGGGTCAAAGAAAAGTTTGGAGGGTATCAGGCAGTACACTGACCTAGAGTCACTAGAGGTACAGAGAGCTGTGCTGAAATACATTAGCTGGCAACCTGTATCCTGGTGTTATATTACTAACTGTCTTTGAAACTAAGTTTGAAGAAGTATGGAAGAGTCCAAGGATGTAGAAGGAAACAGAGTTCAAATGCTGGCACACAGGTTTGTTTCTGATCACAGCTTAAACTGCCATCCTTATGACGGGATAACGTCTGTTCCCTCTTAAAGCAGGGCAGCCTAGAGAAAGTGATTGTTGCCAGGACTGGTAAGCAATGGGACAGCTGGCACAAAAGGTGGGAATTAAACTGACTGGCTCCATTTTGCACACACTGGTCAAGCAAGGACAACTCATAGACCAGGTCACAAGAAGTCAGGACAACAGGAAACGGCCTCAAGTTGTGCCAGGGGAGGTTCAGGCTGGACATCAGGAAGAATTTCTTCACTGAATGGTTGGTCAGGCACTGGAACAGGCTGCCCAGAGAGGTGATGGAGTCACCATCCCTGGAAGTGTTCTGGAAATGACTGGATGTGGCTCTGGTATGGTTGACAAGGTGGGGATATGTCAAAGGTTGGACTTGATGATCTTGGAGGTGATTCCCAACCTCAGTCATTCTGTGATTCTATAAATCTGTTTAGATGCAGCCTGCTAGGCTGCGATTGTTCTTATGAACTGCAGACCATTTTGGATGCAGTTTTGGTGGGGATTTGGAAAACCCCATCAGTCACTCTGCTGAGTTCCTCTTTACATCACTGCTTTTTTCCTCATTACACCTCAGTGCCAGCCAGATCAACATGGAAATCACAGCTGAAATCAAAGAAGGATATGTGACTACATAAAGAAAACTCATGAAAATAAAGGGATTTCCCAAATCAGGGCCAAATTAGGAACTTCAAAACATATCTCAGTGTGCATTAACAGGGGGTCGTGCCATGGGCTACGAGCTCTGAAAGCATTGCTGAGAATGCTCCACACCAGCCTGTCGTGCCCACATTTTGCACATGGGATTCTCCTGTGGAGTTGATGCCTCTTTTCAAGGTTTCTCCTTCCTCAGGCAAACCCCATAACCCTCTAAGGCTTAATCCACCCCTGTTAGAAAGCAGACTCGGCTGGAACTGAATCATGTTCTTAAATAAGTGTATTTTTCCCAAACATGCAGAGACACACAAACACACAGTGGAAAAGCAGAGTAATATTTGTATACCTCACTAACTATTTCAATTCCAAGATTTTATTTTGCACAGTAAAATGGTGCCAAAGTTCTCAAATTACTTTTTTTTTCACTAAAATATACCTCATGTTCTGACTCAATATGGACTCACAATTGAGACTGTAAATTTGCAAGAAACACAAAACTGTCCAATCAATTGTTTGTGAAATTGCTTCTATTTTTATATGTATGTGCTGCGCACAATAGTTTAATGTATTCATAAAATAAAATTTTATACATTTTTGGTAGTGTTTTGACTCTAAATCCCTCTTAACATCTGTTTTTTTTCCTTGATTCAGAAATGCTGTGTTAACTCCTCCTCCAAACCAAGTTTTTAGTCACCTCTAGAACCAGAGTATGTATTGGTACACTTCAAATTGTAGATTTTTGTGTTACTCAGACTTCTTTCCTGGGAAGTGTCCAGATGTCCTGGGAGGCATGGGCACTTCCCATGCTCCCTTCCCACTCTGTGCTCTCAGCTTGGGCGATGAAAAATCTCTCAAGAATTTTGAGGACAAGAGATGGAGACAAGCCCCACACCTCTATGAATAGGAAACATTTTGCTGAGTTTACCTCATTTTCTGCTTCCTCCCAGGTAATTTGAAACTTAATAATATCTCTGTTTCTACGGACATATTTAGATGGGAAAGGACTGTTAGAGGGCTTGAATCCAACCTCTTAGATGAGTACAGGACCAACTTCAAAACTAGGGGAAGTCGTACCTGCAAGAATCCCATCTACCCATCTCCTGCAGCAGCCCCTGCAACAGCTTCATGATTCATTAAGCTCTGGTTGAAACTCTGGATAGTAACTCAAAGGGGATGAAACACAGACAGATATCTCAAAAGGGTCACCAGAGCACCCATGCTTTGCTGGAAGAGTCTAAGAGGGGTTGGCATCTTCTGTAGGGTCTTGACACAAGACACATTTGTCCTGTGCGTTGACGGAAAGCATCCCTCCTGTTGGAACTAACCCTTACCAACACAAATGGCTGCAGAAATTATCTGAAGGATTCAGCACCATGAAGGGAAAGGAAAAAAAAAGGAAAAAAGAAGGCTTTCTGATAGCTCACATGTACAGGACAAGCTCAGCTGCAGGTATGCAAAGCTGGGTGGAAGACACAGGTCCATGAACTGTGTGGCTTCAGGGCAGCCCAAGACCACGTTCAGGGCAAGGGGCAGCACCAGTGCCAGAGCTGGGATCCAGAACCCCCCTGTGCTGGGCTGAGCCCCCAGCGTGGGCAGCAGGGAAGGGGGGATTCTGCCCCTCTGCCCCGCTCTGCTGAGCACCCCCTGCAGGGCTGCATCCAGCCCTGGGCCCAGCACAGGAAGGACAGGGAGCTGCTGGAGCCAGTCCAGAGCAGGGACACCAAGGGGATCAGAGGGATGGAGCAGCTCTGCTGTGAGGAAAGGCTGAGGGAACTGGGATTGTTCAGGCTGGAGAAGAGAAGGCTTTGGGGTGACCTCACTGTGGCCTTGCAGTGCCTGAAGGGAGCCCACAGGAAAGATGAAGAGAGACTCTTGACAAGGGCCTGGAGTGACAGGGCAAGGGGCAGTGGCTTCACACTGACAGAGAGCAGGGTTAGATTGGATATGAGAAAGAAATTGTTCCCTGTGAGGGTGGTGAGGCCCTGGCACAGGTTGCCCAGAGAAGCTGTGGCTGCCCCATCCCTGGCAGTGTCCAAGGCCAGGCTGGACGGGGCTCTGAGCAAACTGGGGTAAGTATTGGCCATCTAATTAAAGATATGCTTATAAAAGGAAATAAACAGCCCCAAAATTCTATTGCATGGCTTTTTGTGGGGTTTTCTGCTTGTTTTAATTTCGGCATTTGCTGAAGCCACCCTGCTCTGCACTGATTTGAGCAATGGAGGAGGCAATTAGGTCCCAGGTATTTAACTACAGGTTGCTTTGTTCCTTGGAAAAATGGCCCAACTGCAAACTCTTGTGCCCCATGTTTGGAATCACAGCGACTCAGAGGAAGCCAAGAGGACATTTAGTTTCCTTGTCAGAACCCAAGAGTAAAGGAGGAAGTAAGAATCTCTTCCAGCTGTTGGACAGCTGAGGAGGAGACTCAGGCTAAGATAAAACACTGTGAATCTCTAGGTGTAACATATGTAATGCAAAGTGGAATTGCAATGAACTGCAGTGACCAATCCTGGCTGAGGAAATAGCTGTCACTGGAGAAAACATTACAAAAACCAACAACCAAGTTTGCAACCACAAGCGGAGATTTCTTTTTTCTCTCCAGCCAAGCTCTGCATCCAGCTCAGTCCAAAAGCATGTTTGTTTTGGAAGCCATAGGCTGCTGAAAAGTGTTTGGCCAAAATCCAAGGGGCCAATAAGTCCAGATGAGCTGAACAAGCTGTGTCCTTGGATCATGAGATTTGGACATATTATTCAATCCTGGATCTCATGAGCACACATAATTGTTGGTTATTTTTTGTCACAGGGTGTGGACGAAAATCCCTTGATTAGGACTAATTTTTTCCCCCCTCACAATTAACTGTTTACAACTCACAATTTTTTTGTATGTCTTTATGAACCGTAGCTCACAGCTCTGGAATAGCTTCTCCAAGGACAATGGGACCACACCAACTTACGTCAAATGAGAAATCATTAGGGATGATGTATAAAACAACACAGTTTATAATTATATTTGTTTCAGGGCTCTCTGGAGAAGAGCTTCCTTTCCTTTTTTTTTTAATGAGAAATGATCCATCCTGACTCATTCCAGGTTGCTGGAGCCTAGTGTTTTTCCTAGAGTTACTTTGCCTATGACCTGAGCCCAGGACTCACTGGTCCGGCACAAAGCTTCCAGCTTATTGAAGAGGCAATGAAACAAAATGATGCAAAAACCTAAAGAAGGGAATTATGCTAATCAGCATAGGTGTCACTCAGTAAGATCAGGAGCACTTTAACTACCTCAGTTATCCAGTGAGGCACAAGCCAGCTTACATTTAGCTCAGGGTCAAAACACAGGTGGAATGGCTTCAAAGTGACAGAGAAGAGGGTTAGACTGGATATCAGGAAGCAATTTTCCCCTGTGAGGGTGGGGAGGCCCTGGCACAGGTTGACCAGAGGAGCTGTGGCTGCCCTATCCCTGGAAGCATCCAAGGCCAGGCTGGATGGGGCTTGGAGCAACCTGGGATAGTGGAAGGTGTCCCTGCCCGTGGCAGTGGGGTTGGAATGAGATGGGCTGTGAGGTCCCTTCCAACCCAAACCATTCTATGATTCTACAATGACGATGATTTTGCAAAGGCAATGGCTACAGAAATAGAAACTGTGGCAAAGTGGATGTGTATGGGGCATGTCTGGGTGTCACTTTCTGTAAATCTTGAGCAAATCCACAGACAATGTATTTGCACATTTTAAAGAGAAACTTGCTGAATTCAAAATAAGAAAAAGCTAATCTCCAATGGGATTTATTTCCTACACCCCTATAACAATCAACATGCAGGTCCATGGGCCATCTGGGTGACTGGAATTTCTTGTATATGACATTTTATTAAGTATGTTTGCATTCTGCACAACCTCAGTTCATGCTGAGCTGGTCATCAGCTGGTCATGAAGGTGGTAACTTGAATTCATTTCCATTCTTCCACCAGCAGTGGAGACTGGGGGAAGAATCAACCATGGAGCAAAGGGTCCAGAAGTGACACCTGTGTCAAAGAGACATAGTCATGTTCAGGGTAGGCAGATGCGCTGACCAGCCTCTGGCATGTAAGCAAGTCCATTAGGGATAATGGAAAGGATAATAAAGAAGATGTTTTTTAAATTTTAAAAAAAAAAAGTGTTAAGTTGCATCTCTAAGTTTTGAAAAAATTGTCAGCCAAGAAATCTTTGCTTTTGGAGAACTGAGCAGTTTGATGAGAGTCCAGAACTTCAATAAAGATGACAAGCACAGCCTGACTGACTTATTTGAAAGAAAATGCATTTCCCAACCAGCCCTGGCATGGCACCAGCTTGTGACAGCTGTGAAAATGGCCAAAGATCAGTAGGGCCCAGGTGCAGGATCAGTGTCCCAGCAGCTGATGAACCTTTGCACAATGTGACTCTTAAGTCCTCCTCACCAGCAATGTGACAGGCTGAGAAAGCAACATGAAGAACTACTGTGTCTACAATGAAAAAAAAAAAAATTAGCTGCACATCTACCTGAAAAATCATTTTGTGAAGGAAAACCTGTATCAGGGGCAGAGTTCAAGGCATATTTTTGCCAGATTTCTGTTCAGTCTCATAAATCCTCCTCTATGTGCTCCCTGCCACAGAAACACCTCAAAAAACAGAACCCAGCTCCTGAGCAAAGATGAGCTAACAGAGTTTAGCTGAAAAAAGGAAGCCACTGTTACTTGTCTTGCCCTGCCCCTTACAAACTTTGATCTCCGTGTTTCTTTAAAGGACTCCAGAATCATGGATTGGTCTTGCAGTGGCTTAGGGAATCTTCCTATTTTCCTTGCATTCCTGAGTACAAGGACAATGTTCAGTCATTACTTTCTTCAGTTATTATTTATAAATGCTTTTGTGTTAAAAAATTACTCTTAAAAATCATAGAGAGCAAAGATTTCTCCAATAAAGTTTTAGTTTCAAAGAGATCCCACTAAAAAATAAGCCTCAGAGCTGAAGAACAACACCTGCAAATGCACTGAGGCAGCTCTAATTGTATCAGCATGCTCTGTTATTACTGTCCCACAGTAAAAGTGCCCTTGGCTGTTGATGACATCTGCATATTTTGTCTTTCTGTTTCACTGCATTCCCCTCTCCCTATTCTCATTTTCCATTCCTAATTCCTTTAACCTAAGCCTTTTTTATCTCTTCTTCAAGGAGACAGATTTGAGTGAAACATGTGAAACCAAGAGATTGGAGTAAGTTTAAAATTAGGTTACAACGAAGTTTATTATCGATTCTTGTCTTCTGCCTAACAAGGGGGAAATATCCATTTAGTTTGTTGGAAACTGTCAATGAATATAGTGGCAGATGCTGTTGAAACCTAGAAATACTTAGATCAAAAGGGGCTCCTGGATGTTTCTAGTCCAAGCTGAGATAATACTGCTGAGAAATAGGAAACTTTACATAAACCGAAGAGTTTTCCCAAAATAAAACAATCAGCCTGCTGTTAGGCACCTTGCAGTGTATTACAATAGGAGATGGATGACTGAAGTGACTTTCTTGTTGAGGCTGTGTATCTGTGTCCCCAGGATTCCTTAGGATGTGGAAGCAATCACACCAGGAGAAAGAATACACTTTCTCAGTCAAGACACAGTGCCTGGGCAGGCAGGTCAGCAGGACTGAGCTGTGCACAGGGAAGATTTCAGAATCCAAACAAACTTCAGGCCTTTAAAGCCTCAACACCAAACCAGAGCATTTTGCAGCCTTCCAGCCTGAGAGGAGCCTACAGGAAAGATGGAGAGAGACTCTTGACAAAGGTCTGGAGCGACAGGACAAGGGGGAATAGTTCCTGTGTGACAGAGGGCAGGGTTAGATGGGACATTAGGAAGAAATTGTTCCCTGTGAGGGTGGTGAGGCCCTGGCACAGGCTGCCCAGAGAACCTGTGGCTGCCCCACCCCTGGAAGTGTCCAACGCCAGGCTGGATGGGGCTCTGAGCAACCTGGGATAGTGGAAGGTGTCCCTGTGCATGGCAGGGGGTTGGAATGAAATGATCTATAAGATCCCTTCCAATCAGGCCATTCTGTTATTCTATGATTTTTTTAAATTAAGGGTATCAGTGCTCTCATCATAGATTGCATCCATCCTCTCTCCCATAACACCTAAGAAAACTCAGACCCCTTAAAATGACAGAAACACTCTCTGTTCAGAAAACAAAACCTTTTAGGGACTGGTTCTGCTTTGCCTGGGAGCTGTGCCAAGGATTTCAGCTGGAGGAGGAATGAGGCCCTTCGTTTCAGTTCATTAGAGCAGGCACACTGCAAAAACTGCTGGTACATGCTGCGGTCCCAAACCCAGTGGGCTGTGCTTACCTCATCTTTTTCACGTAGGTGAGCTGAGCCAGGATGTTTTCTTTATTCGTGGGCAGGGTGACAAGAATGGGGCCTCCAAATAAGGTCACTCAGGATGTGTTTAACAACACCGGGTGAAGCCTGTGGCAAAGGCTTCTGCACACACACACACACACACACACACACACAGCATCCACTGTACATTCCCTCGGCTCAGTGCGTCAGTATTCCCAGAATAACTGCTGGAGAGGCACTCCACCCTTGTACTTCCAATGCTGGGAGTGTGATCATCCCAGAGCCATTTGTAACAGTGATTTTAAGAAAGGGGAGGCAGAGGGACAGGCCCCTGATTTCTGTGACCTCTTTTGAAGAGATGCAGTGGAGAGGAAATTATTAAGAGCAGAGGTAGTTTCTAATCTGTCAACCCAAACTCCCTTGTCAGTTAAGCAGCAGAGAGCAAGAGGCTTCCTGAGGCCAGCACAGGCACTCAGATGGCACAGAATGCTGCAAAAGGGCAAGCCACCCACCTGTTTAAATATAAGTCAATATGCCTTATTAGGCAAGAGTGCTACAGGTGCTCCTACGTGACGAAAGGAACTCCAGCACTGTGAGGGGACGTGTAGTTTTACTCGTAGGAGAATCCTGGAAGGCAAATCCATTAGATGGAGTAGAAAACACTTTTTTTTTTTTTAACCTGCAAATTTCTGATGGTCCACAAAGCCCTTCCAAAAGACAACTGACAGTCACTTGTAGTAACTTAGATTTGTTGTAAAAATAACTTGCCTTTGTCTTGTGAGTCCTCCCCAGACTGAGGGGATAAGCGGTGTAAGAAAGCAGCAGAAGGGATGACATATAGCTGCTGAGGGTCTTACAGAGTTGAGGTGGTAAGTTTGGATCACAAAATGACCTAAAGCTGAAACTCAAAGCAGTCAAAACGGGGGAAAGTTAGACCCCAGTCTGCTTCTATGATGCTCAGTTCCTTCTGTGTACAGTTTTGGGTATAATTTGCAGATAAACGATGATAACAGGGAGGCCTGAATGTCACCTGTGTTCCAGCTGAGGCACCTGGCCCAGGTGAGTGCCCAGAATATCTGGCTTAGCCTGAGCTGAGCTGCCTCTGGAGCAAGAAGCAGGAGGCAGCAGAAGCATGCCTGGGACAAAGGCATGGCAGGGAGGGACAGGAGTGAGACTCACTAAGGGCTCGAGCATCAACCACAGAATCACAGAATGATTTGGGTTGAAAGGGACCACAAAAACCATCTTGTTTCAACCCCCTGCCATGGGCAGGGACACTTTCCTCCTAGACCAGGTTGCTCAATGATTATCTCAAATAAATTTCATCCTGAAAGCTGGGGTCTGTCTTATCCATCTTTTCCTCTCAGCTTTTGCTCTGGAGTGAGGATTTCCTCACTTTACCTTGGTTCCTGACATTCACCGTAAGTGGTAGCTCCTCCAGGCTGTCTCCCATCTCCCTTTCCTGGAGACATCTAAGGAAAGCCCTGCACCACTGTGGCACCTGACACTGGCTGTGTAGCACCCCTGCAGTGGGAAGCAGAAAATGTGGCAATGTGAAATGGTTTTGATCTTTAAATTCAGTTCCATTTTTCCCTTTTTTTTTTGTCCCTACAACAAGCAATTTCTGCTAATTATCAGCAATTTCTTAGCTGAGAACTGAGATAAACCATCTCAATTCATCAGACACCAGAGAGCAATATAGAAATCCGAAAAACCAATACCAACTCCTGTGGTAGAAGTTGCAGAAATATTGTTATTGCTGATGCATCAGCATAACGTGCAAGACAAGAAAGGATGTCATCACTTCTCTTATAACAGACTTGGCTGAAGGACTAAAGCAGCTTTCATACACCTGGCTACCTCATCAATAGCTGAATGGGTAGAGGATGAGTGAAATACACACAGAAGGAATAAATAGATCAGCCTGAAATAAAAAAGACATGGACTGTAGGAAAAAAAAAACCAACAAAAAAACACAACAAAACCACAACAAACCACATGCAGTGGGCATTTGTAGGTTTAAAACAAAAAAGTCTGTGAGAAAGCAAAATTTGTATTAACATCCTCACAAGCAGAGACTTAATTAATTCACTTTAGCCTAGCAGATGAAACAGAACTTAATATCTGGAGTTTTCCTGATGCTGTGGGAAACTTTAAAAAATGCCAAACAATTTAAGCTTGTAAAAGTAATCTTTGCTTGTCTGACTATTATAAAAAGAGAAACAGATGCTCACAACTGGCATGTGCTTAAATGAGGTTGAATAAATTTTTCAAACATCTGAGAATGTTTTCTGTGCCACCAAGGCACTGGAGAGAGATCAGATCAGTGCATGCTGTCAAGCACAGAAAAATGTCATGGTAAATCTGAAACATCAAACCAGAAAAACTGCAGTCACAAAAGAATGACAGAATATTCCAAGAGGGTACAGTGTCTCTGTGAGACACTTCTGCAACTGCCCTTGAGATATCAAGATCCACATTTCCATAGGAGTCTAATAAAGGAGGCAAAGAAAAGAACCCAGAACAACCAACCGACCAAAAACCCCAAACATTTGTTCTAAGACCAGAGTGAAAAATATGGGTGGATAATTTCAACAGTAAATAGAAATACCGCTTTAAAAAAAGAGAAGAAAAATTAACCCTCCTTTCCTTCTAAGCTATGTTTTAATTTAAAGCATTTCAGATGTTATAACCAGTAAAACATCTGAGGCCTGGATTGTCTTTCGGTGACACCAGGTTTGCCAGCCTGCTCAGTTTAAGATCTGACCCTTATACACTTTGGCTAAAAAGTGCTGTCATTTACACAGGTGAATATACTATGACGCAAGTCTCTGGATTTACACAGATGTGGCAGAAGGATTTGGCAGAGTTTTACTAATTTTAAACAATAAAAAAACCAAAATCAGATCCACTTTTGCAGTGGGTTACAGTTGCCTCAATCCATTAATGTTATCAATCCATTACATGCTGATTGCACAGCTCCACAGCTTGTTAATGAAACGAAGAATTTTTCACGCTGTGTCCATCTAGAGACTGAAACTGAACCTAACACTGCTACACTTAAAATCCTCAGTTTTCATTAATGAAATATTCATTTATTGTTTGCTACTTTTGTCAGGTTTATATTAAATTTTGAAAGAAACCTTAACACAGTCCAGTTTTGGAACCTGTCACTCCTATCATTGATTCACCCATACACAGTGTCCCATTAGTACAGCATTTTCATGTAATAAATGGAACCACCTGTTTTTTAAATCAGAAAATTTGTTTGTGAAGACCCATAACATTGGCAAGACACCCAAGAAGCAGGTCTTGTACCTTGGAACATTTTTTTACAAATTGCCAGCCAGATGTGCAATGCAGGAGCAAACATCCAGCTTTTAAGTGTTTCACATTATTTTCAGCTGGTTTTGGCCAACTTTAGATTATTTATGTGATTCAGAAGGAAACAGGAGAAAAAAAAGGGACAATTTACTTGAAGTAGGCTCTGATCATAACAAGTTCCCTTTGCTCAAATGGAGTGACACAAGTATCAGCCCAACAGGCTTGCTGTGGGACTTACACCATAATGAAGGGGGAATCAGGCTCAGGACAACTTAATATTAACTTTTGGTACATTTGCAACAAAATTTTAGCTGTATTTGATGTTTCCACTAAATCAGAATGCAGCTTGGAAACGGTGAGGGGAGGTGGGAGTCTGAATAAACACGTCTGGCAAAAAAGAAAGATAATTCAGGTCCGAAGGGTCATTCCCTTCAGTTCAAGTGCAGTGGATTGCCCTTCCTGGATCCAACAGTAGGGGCGTGGGAAGCTTTCAGATGTCACAGGGTTGTAGATAACATTTGAACATATGATTAGCTTTCGTGAGCTGTCTTTAGAAACCTTACATTTTTCCCCCACACACCTCAGCCAGAGATCCTTCCCTTGAGGTTTCGGGACACTTAAAATGTTGCTTTGCCAAAAATCAAGGATGTGGAGAAGGTTTTCCTGTGTGATGTCATGTTGCTGCCCTTTATAAGCCTCTGCAGAGAAGAAGGGATCCTGTCTGAGGAGTCACACCCCAGGCACGAGGGCAGGCGAGGAACAGACGCTGACCCACCATGGAGCGGCGAGCCATTCCCCAAGGCATTCCCTGCAGCTCCCTGCTCCTGTTGCTCTGCAGCCTGAAGGCTTCCCTCGCCTTTCCCAACTCCTCTCCGCTGCTGAGTCCCAGCTGGGGGAATGGAGACCACCTGATGCACCTCTACACTGACACAGAGAGGAGCAGCTTCCACCTCCAAATCAACGCTGATGGCTACGTCGATGGCGCTCCTCACCAAACCATCTACAGTAAGTGGCTTCCTATGGACCTCCATGGGAGCAAGGGAGGGACAAAGAGATTTTCTACTTCCTCACCACCTATAAAAAAATCCCCTTTTCTCATTAGGCAGGCAGGTAGAGGAGCACAGCCATGGGATGGAAATTATGCATCATTATAAATCTCCTTTTGTTTAACAAATAAAATCGCTCAGAAGAAATCTAGTGGATGGGGAATTTCATTCCTTGCCTAGGGCAACTAAAATCCTATGGTTCCTGTTATACTCTGCAAGGAAAAACCACCTGAATTATCCTTCACTTCATGATTTTACCCCCAGTTTCTGGTGGAAGTTCCTATTAGAGGTTGGTAATGACAGCCCCCAAATAGCTACTTCCCACTGATGGTTCTACCAAAGGAACTGCACTGAGGGAACTCACCAGAGCCGTGCTGGGAAACTGATGGCATCCATAAAATCTGTATTTTGGGGTAGAGGGCTGAAAACTATTAAAACTTAAGTTTCAATGTGCGCAGAATATAGGCATGCAAAGGTCAGTTAAAAAGGGAAAAACTATGAAAGACCAGACTGGCATAAAAGAAGTGCTGAGCTTTTGGGGCTCACGAGAAGAAACTATGCCCTACTATCATTAAAAGGTTCTCAAATTGTGTCTTCACAGTTTATTTTGTGATATATCTTATTATTCTATTTAAACAGAGAACAGTTTATTCTTCTTCCTTTGCTAAACACTTGGCCCAAACTCTTTAGTTAGTAGAAATGTGGGGGTTTTTAAGACTTAGGGTTCTTTTATAGCACTTCAAAAGTACTTCTCTCTTAGCAGCACTCAAATCAGAAGTAGCTATGCATCATAAAATCAAGTTGTTGTTGTTATTTTTACTATTATTATTGCTATTATTATTACACCTATTTTATACACTCAGTTAAAAATCCAAGCCTAGGTAATGAAGCTTTTACATAAGTAAATAAAGATGGTTTTTAAAGTCATCATTTAATTAATGAGGAAAAAGGATCACATTCTGCTATTTTTTTAAGGAATTGATAATGAAACACTCATAGAAATGCTGGCACTGTCTTGTTATTCTTCCTACATATTTAAAGATTTTATAAAACTCATTTTAGGTATGTTGGTCAAGAACCCGTGTGGGATTTTAGAGAACAACAGAATGCAAAGTATCACATTTTCCCATATCGGCCATGAAACAAGTACAGTAGGATTTGGAATGGTGGAGCAGGAAAGATGGGAATCGGACAACAAAAGGGCTATTGAGAGGGAGGGTGACCGATTTGCTGCCACTGAGCCACCAGACAATGGGAAGTGCCAAGTTCTGCACCAGGGTGGCATGGCCTGGGTGTGCACAGATCTCCTGGGTGGGACAAGACAACAGGCACTGAATCAAATGCAAGGAGCAGGTCAAGGAAAGTTGTTATTCCCACTTTACCTGGCACCAGCGACGTTGCTCTTGGAGCACTACAGCAACTCCAGTTCAAGTTAGATGAGGGGAAGGTGGAGCTGGTCTGGCAGAATGTCTTGGGGTGACTTTCCACCCCACAGAGGGTTTTCACCACACAGAGGGTTTTCAGGGGGCCTTGATCATGAGCTGTTGTGGTTTTAGTCCAGCAAAAGGGATGTTAAGGGCAATGTAATCACAGAATCACAGACTGGTTGAGGTTGGAAGGGACCACAGGGGGTCGCCTGGTTCCACCTCCCTGCTCCAGCAGGGCCATCCCAGAGCACAGGGCACAGGATTGTGTCCAGATGGCTCTGGAATATCCCCAGTGAGGGAGACTCCACACCCTCTCCGGATAATCTGTTCAGTGCTCCGTCACTGCACAGGACAGAAATTCTGCCTCCTGCCCAGGTGGAACTTCCTGGGCATCAGATCCTGCCCATTCCTCTGGTGCCATTGCTGGGGCCCACTGAAAAAATACCACAGAGCAGTCACAAAGATGAGGGGGACAAACTCTGCCTGGACATGGGCAATGGCAGAACTGAGGGCAATGTCCTCAGACCATGATTTGGGACTTCAGAGGGAAAAAAAGTTGTCTTTGGGAAGTTAGTGCCACATTCGAACAGGGCACCCAGAGAGGTGCTCTCCATCCTGGGAGTTTTCCAAAGCCATAGCGAACCTATTTTAGGATGGGCAACAGTCTGAGGTCATGTGGGAGGTTGGTTTGGACTCCCAGATGTCACCTCCAGCCAGAGCATCTGTGGATCTGTAAATGCAGTGTTGAACTGGATCTTAGATTTGATGTTTTTGTTGTTCTGAACAGGTGCCCTAATGATCAAGTCTGAGGGTGCTGGCTCAGTAATAATCACAGGTGTGAAGAGTGGACGCTACCTGTGTATGGACATGAAAGGAAACATATTTGGCTCGGTAAGTGACCCTTCCTAAGCCTTGAGGCTGAATGGCCAGTGCATTCTGCTGCTGTGGTGCCCACTTCCCCAGCCAGGGCAAGCCTGGGTAGCTGCAGATGGAGGGGGAAATGTAAGAGAGAGTCTGACACTTAGGTCAAACTTCCCTCTCTCCTTTGATTGTATTAAGTTGCAGGGGTAACAAAAATCATCTGAGGTCCTGCCTGGGTAAATGAGGACAAAATGAGGTCCAGTGAGGGACCAATCTGTAGGACAGAGCCGTGAGTTGGGACCCTATGGGAGAAAACAGGGTTTATCATTAAAATTCCTTTGCTGAAAGCATGGGCATGCAACATTTGGGTCAGATACAGACCTGGGAGATAAGAAAAACACCTGCTTCAAAATCTCATCCCTCTTTCCCTCTTTAACCAGTGTTTCTAATTCGCCAGACCCCTCTGCTGACAGGTGTCCTATTTTTTCCCCTCAGCATTACTTCAGCCAAGAGGACTGTGTGTTCAACCACAAGACGCTGGAAAACGGGTACGATGTGTACCAATCCCCCAAACACCACTTCCTGGTGAGCTTAGGCAGAGTTAAACAAGCCTTCTCCCCCGGCATGAACCTACCACCATACTCCCAGTTTTTGTCCAGGAGGAATGAGATCCCTCTGTTCCGATTCAACACCCCCGAGCCCCACAGAAACACCAGGAGCGTAGATGTTGATCCAGTAGATCCTCACCAGATCCTGGTCCCGCAGAGGAAGACCCCGGTGTTTGGCTCCCTGCTGCAGCAGCCAGCAGACTTTCCCCACATGCCCAGGGAGCCCATGAGGATCAACCAGAACGACGTGGTGAACCCCGATGATCCCCATGCTATGATGGAGGCCAGGAGGTACCCAAGCCCCCGTTTCTATATCACGAGATAACTGCAGCCCCCGCGCTCGCCAGGTGAAGACAGGGGCAAAAGGAGCTGTCTGTCACACTCAGCCTGAATGCCAAAGTGGCCCTTAGAAACCTGGGAGACATTGGGAAAAATTCCTTAGCTTCGAATCTTATTTTGTCAGTAAACTGCCATCTGTAAGTACAAGTTGGATTTTTCCAGCTGGGGCTCTATTGGAAAGAAGATCCATTTTTGAAAAGAATCCTTTTAGGATCTGAATCACCTTAAGTTTGCATCAATGAAGAAAATCAAAAAAAAGAAATCCCTTGTATGAAATGGGAAACTGATGTTATCATACTGATGTAAAGACCTGGAGCATCTGAGATTCCAGCAGAGACAGGGAATCCTCTTACTAGCACCATCCTGTCCAAGTACAGGAGATGAACTGCCAGGTGGTGTGTTATTTTATTATATAAAATTACCAGAGATGTCATGTATCCAGTATCTGAAGGGGTTACAAGGAAGCTGAAGAGGGGCTCTTCATCAGAAACTGCAGAGACAGGACAAGGGGGACTGGCTTCACACTGACAGGAGTAGGTTTAGGTTAGATATCAGGAAGAAATTGTTCCCTGTGAAGGTGGTGAGGCCCTGGCAGAGAAGGTTGCCCAGAGAAGCTGTGGCTGCCCCAGCCCTGAAAGTGTCCAACGCCAGGCTGGATGGGGCTCGGAGCAACCTGGGATAGTGGAAGGTGTCCCTGCCCATGGCAGTGGTGGGAGTGGATGAGCTCTAAGGTCCCTTCCAACCCATCCTGTGATTCTTTGTTTTCAGCTTTTAAGCTGGAGCTTCATTCTCTCTTCACCCATAAGAGTCAAAAAAAGGCTACTCTGCTGTACTAGGAGCAGCAGACATGGAAAACTGGAGGAACTGACAGGACAACAGGACAGGATTAAAGGGTCTTGTGGAAAAAGAACAATTTCTGACACTGAATCCAAGCTGAGGTTTTGAAAAAAAGAGGAGAGTCTCACTCTCTCTGAAGTGCTTCTTTATCACAGTTCTACATTTACTAAATTCTAGCATCCCAGTATGGAAATAAACATCATTAGTTCTGCAGATTTCCAACCTAGAGAGAAGTACCAGGATTGATAATAATCAATAGTGTGTTAAACAGAACAGTTTGTTTTCCATAATACTGAACTCTACAGGGGGGGAAATCAGAAAAATTGTCTTTTATAGTTATCAAATATTACTATTTAGACTATAATGAAGTTTCTCATATAATGAGTGAATATTAGGTTTGTATTTAGAAATGGAATATCCAATTAGCATCCATGTTTGTATTCAGTTCTGAGCAGGTATCAGATGCTTTATACTTGTAGGAGTGAAATTACTATTAATCAGGAGATCTCTAATGGTGAGAAAACCTTTTCCCTAGATTGGTTTATGCTTTGGGTAAGTTCACTTTGAAAAAGCTATTCTTGACAAACTGCAGAAATCAGGTGCAAGGCACTGATGAGCAGCACAAAAATCCAGCGTGGCAGAGATCTGAGAAGAGGTTTTTGTTTTGTGACATTTTTTTGCATGTCAAGACATAGATTCTTCTGCTCTGTTTATTTAGAGTATTTATCAGCCTGACAACAGTTTGAAGTGGTACACTGCTTCTCAGTGTGCTCGTATCAACACACAAAAAACATTAGCTTGGATGCTGTTCCTTTTTCTTTCTCATGAAGTAGTTCACTGAAGCCACTGGAGTTACAACAGTGCAACAAAATCAAAATAAGACCCCCTGTTCTGCTTGCTTTCACTTAATTTTGTCTGGATTTAGCACAGCAGCAAGACTGCTGACAGCTTTTAAAATAATCTCTTTTTTTTTCCCCATATATGTATATATACATGGTATCTCTTTATCTACCAGATCCAACTCATTATGTTGGAAAGGTCATAGGTCCTGATTCTGCTCTTAGAATAGTTTTCCTACATGGAGAGATTCCTAATTAGTATAAATACTCAGGAGCACAGGACAAGCCAAATGATCAGGATTAGTCCAAGAGTTCCATCTCTTGGAATTTGTTTCTCTAAACTCATTGCGGTTTTGATTAATTTCTGAAGGAAAGGAGTGATTCTAAGGGAATTGCAGGCAGGCAGACAGTTGTGCTTTTTCTTGCTTATTCAAAATACAGCAAGACATTTTAACTTGCTGTCTATACAGTGGAGAGGTGTGATTTTATTTATGTTCTAGTTTGATGACTTTACTTGATTCCTATACCATTATTCTCAGCTTTTGCTCCTTGAGAAGTCTGGACTTCAAGTACACCAGCAAAGTTTCCATTTTGCATGAATTGTCGTAAGCTCCACAGAGCCCCTCTCTAGGACTCTGAGGCAACTGCCCTACAACAACTGCAATAATTAAAAGCTCTGTCCACATTAAATTTTGATGGGAAATGTTGGTGGGGTTAAATCTACAGACCATCTCTATATTCCTACGTTAGAACAAAGTAAGTAGGGTTGCTCACTTTATCAGTAGTCAAGGAATAAGTAAGCTAAGACTGAATACACAGTGGATTTTCCATCAAAAAACCGTATTTGTAATTATAGGCAACTGTATCAAAACTTAAAAGAATTTATTCTTCAATGGAGATGCTGGCAATCACCAGCTAGTAAGAAAGCATTACTTATTTATGTCACAATATTTATTTATTTATTTGAGTGGGTCTTAAATCCCGCAGAATATTTATAAGTATTTATAATAATGTATTATAGAGACTATTTCCTCTTATGAAAGTACCAATAAACTTTTCCATTCTCTCCAAATGGTGGATTCCGCATTCTCTGTTCAAGCTCCTCCTTCCAAAAGTACTTGAGTGAACAAATAAATGATAGCAGCAGTGTCTGAAAATGTTTGTGTGCTGCTGTCTCCCATGACTTCCAGCCTCACAGGTTTCAGCTTCCTAGGTGTTTCACGCACCCCAAATACAAAAGTTCTATGAAAGATGATGAGAAAAACAGTGTCTTAGTAGGTCTAGACTGACCATGAAGGTATTTTCACCTCTACTGGGAAATGTCTTTTACAAGCAATGGAGAACCACTGGTCTGTCAGTTCAGTCCTGCTAAAAATTATTTGTGATCCTGGCTCAAAGATCTCGGGATAAAAGATACTTGGTAAATTAAAAGCCTCTGCAGGGAGGACTTGGAGCAGGGCCCAGGCTCTGCTCCAGGGGGCCCAGCAACGGCACCAGAGGAATGGGCAGGGACTGATCCCAGGAAGTTCCCCCTGGGCAGAAGGCAGAACTTCTGTCCTGTGCAGTGACTGAGCCCTGAACAGATTGTCCAGAGAAGGTTTGGAGTCTCCTCACTGTGGATATTCAGATCCACCTAGACACAATCGTATGCCCTGTGCTCTGGGATGGCCCTGCTGGAGCAGGGAGGTAGCACCATATGAGCCACTGTCAGGGTCCAGCCTGACCCATTCTGTGAAGACTCAAGCAGTTTTAAGATTGGAAGTTCATAATTTCCTCCTCTGCATGCTATTCTGCCCCACATAGTTATAGATGATGCCTTCTCACTAATATTTCCACATTCCTGTATTTTTATTCAAAGTAATTACAAAAACTTGCCCCCTGAGGGACTTAACTAGCAGCTTTACTCCAGCTCAGTGCTTGACCTTGGACATTACTACTTCTATGCCCACTAATTCCTTGCATACCTACCTCACCTTTTTTTTCTCCTAAGCAACATTTATCTTTTCCAGCTGAGCTGATGGTTTCTATTGTGGCATTAAGCATTCAATTAAAATTCAACTAGATCGTATTTCATTTTTCCCTTGCCTATACATTAGTTACTTCATCAAAGAACTACCCATTTAGTCTAGTGTGAACTACTTATGGTAAAAATGCATTTAATTAGATTCCAACTTTCATTTACCTCTCTTGTCTGTAATTACTTTCTCCTTCAGAGTTTCTTGTATTAACCATTATTTAAATTTCTTTGGAGAAGTAGAATTAAGTTGTGTGATTCTTGGGACTGTCCTGTGCAGGGCCAGGAGCTGGACTCAGTGATTCTTGTGGGTCCCTTCCAACTCAGGACATTCCATGCTTCTAAAACTAATTTTGCGATTCCTGCCCTTCTGAAATCAAACCTCCTTTTTTACACCTCAGCTTTTAAGTTCAGTAAATTCACTTTTCAATGGCCAGCTCTTCCAAAATACATTCAGGACTTATTACAGTCAAGTCTGGTGCACCACCCTGCTCCCATTCAGCTATGGCAGGATGACCCAACCAGGCATCAGAAGGAAGGAATATTACACTCAGTTATGCCCCCAAAGGAGTTCTGCCTGGACCTCAGGTGCATTCTTTGGTGACCAGTCACAGCCTGCTCAAGATTCCCAGGTTTTATCCCAGTACCCTCCTGCCCATACCCTCTGTGCCCCCGGGAGCCCTGCTGCCAGCCTCTGGCATTCAGGTAAGTAATCCATTGCCACACAGGGTCCCTGCAGCCCAGGAACCCCAGAGCTGTTGGCAGATGACACCAGAGCTGTCTGTCACACAGGAGACCCTCCTGAATGGCACTGGAGTCACTGCACATACACAGATCTCCCACAGTGGCTCTGCCATACCCACGGATGCCAGAAAAGCAGCTCACAAATCACTGTGCAGTTCATTTGTGCCCATGCAGCTGCCATTTGCCTGGGATTACAAAGATCCAAAAACCTCAGGCTCACGGCCAAAGCCCTCAAAAGCAGGACACATCTGGGGGAAATCTGACATATTTTAAGTCCAGGCATGTGGGCTGTGGATCTGAGGCAGCCAAAAGCTTGGCTAGAGAATGCATCTGATTTAAATTCTGTTCTAAATGGGAAAAAAAAAAAAAGAAAAAAAAAGAAGGAAAAACTTCCTCCTATTGCAAAGGCAGGGCTATGTCTGGAAAACATTCTTCAACAGAGAACTGTAGGAATAGAGAAAATATCTTTGCTTTAGAGGAAGGAAACTGGTACTACCAGAGCTCTCTGCCCCATGGCTGCTCGAGGAGAGGCAGACCTCTGAGTAGATGACGCTGGTGGAGCCAGCATCCATTGCCACTACTGAATAATCCATCAAATATTTATGTTCTGTTACTATTCCTAACAGACCCATCTATTGCTGCAGCTCTCCTTTCCCATGATCCCAATAAACTGTACAGATTTACTGTATAAATGCACAAGAGTCACTTGACCATAAAAAGATTTAGTCTCAGTGTCGATGTAAAAACATAGAAAGAGGAGTACTATACATAGACCTAAAGAAAACAGCTCTTAGAATTAGCTTCAGAAGCTCCCAAAATTAGTGACTTTTTAATGCAGAGGGAACCTGACATCTGACATAACAAAGGAGAAATAACAAGTGCAACTATTTTAGGGCAGGCTATAAGCCCATCTAGGCTGGTGTCCTGTCTCAAGCAACGTCAAGAGCAGATACTGAGGGAAAAAGCACATCTGGTCAACTGCACAACACTCTTGTACTGCTTGTACTCCCTTGGCCACTGGCAGATGTGTTTGCAGCATTTTAGTGTGTTTTACAAAGTTTGAATTGTGAAATTCTGATGCATCTTCATGGAAAAATGTGACTTCATTAAGACAGGAGCTGTTTAGAAAACGTGAGTGGTTTCATCCTTTGGTATTTTCCCTTGTTAGGTACCACTGTACCATCTGCTTGCTCTGTGTGAGCATTACAAGAGGAAAGAATTTGATAACAGTAAGTTAAAGAAAACAATCATACAGGTTTTCTATGCTGGGTCTAAATTTTAACAATCTATACATACAAAAAGAAGAGGTAAAGCATATTATAGAGGAAAAGTCAAAAATCCTTCTGGGGATAGTGTTACCCAAGCAGTGGCAAAGCACTTAACAAAGAAGCAGATGTTCTCCTAAGTTATGGCATCATCAGCAAGAACAAAATATTAATTACCTGCTTGAGAGCAGGCAGGAAAAAAAGTGCTAACTTTTAAAGTGAGAAGCACCCCAATCACTAGTGTGTTTTGAAATACCTGACAAAATGACAGACTTAGGGAGAAAAACGTGCCACATCTCCACTCATCCTCTCGCATTTTCAACTCCCTGAGTCTGGCTCCAAGAAGAATTGATGGAATGACTGGCAAAATTCAGAACATGGCAATGCCAGGGGACTTTCAGCTGTTTCAAGCACGGACAGGAGAATTCCCTGCTATGTAAGTGGCCTGCCTGAAATAAACTGGCACTACCAGGGACAGGTAAATTCAGAATGAACTCCTGCCCCACTTTCCTACCATTAACTCTGTTAGAAGTCATAACTAAAGCTTTTCTATCTTCATTGGCTATGAGGAGCCTTTTAAGAAGATGCATTTCACAAAGAGCTTGAGGAGTCCATGCAAAAGCCCATATTCCCATTTTAGCTTCCTGTGAAGACTTACTTCTTTCAGTATATTGAGCAGGAATTATTTTATTATTGAAAAAGAGTTATGGACACTTTAAACAACATCAGCCCTAAGAGTCTTTTTCACAGTAAAAGGCCAGTCTGGGGTTTTTCAGGAAGAAAAAAAGAGGAAGTTATGTGATCTGAGCAAAGCTTCACAGGGCAGTATTAAGAAAGATTTTTACCTCAAAAGAAATACAGATGAAATGGGAGTTCTATTCAGGAGCCTTTAATCTTTTTATTTTTTTTAAACAGGCTTAAAATATGCAAATGAAGAAAAAATATGTGAATCTTATAAATAACATAAACCAGATAAACTCACACTGTAACACCACAAACACCCCAGTGGGGAAAGAACGCAGTATTAACACCAACAATCAAACTTGCCTAATTCTAGGCAAAAATATTCATAGAATCAAGTGCATGACTGCAGCTGACAGAAGGATTCCAGTCAGGTACAACTCACCCCAGAAAGAAATTCCTTTTCCAGAAACGAGACCATTACTACGTGCACATTAAGGTTCCTCATCCTGCTCACAGCTAAAAATAAATACTCTGTGTTTGTGTACAGTGCTCTTCAACAGAGATCTTGACAACCTGAACAATTTCTTAGGAAATACTCCTGGCGAGGTAGGTTTATCATCATTCCCGCTTTACAAATGGAAAGGAGACTTGCCCAGAGTCTCACAGATATTCAGTGTCAGAGTTGCATCCCCTGGCTCTGCACCAAACCTTTCCCACTGGGCAATGCTCCTTCCTAGGTTCTACTATTGCATTCAAAAATTTATTTTAAGACAACATGTATGTTTCATATTCCAATATAGCATTTTGTAATAAAACAAGAATACAGTATAGCTCAGCTTTGAGGTACCATTCATCTCCCCTCCCCAAACCTTTCACTTCGAGGTAACCAAAACAACTATGGAGTAATGCAAAGGAGTTGTTTGAAATATGTGCTGTAGGAGCAGATATGCAAGTGACTGGAAGTATCATGTTTCTGAGAACAGAGAATATTTGTTTTATTTTGCTACTGCCAACTTATACTGGGCACTAGGACCATGCAAATTGTGTTTTTTAAGATGGCAAGCAGTTGCATGTCTCCCTTTTTGCAGTTTAGTGTCAGCAATTCCAGTCAATCCCAGTAATTACTACAGATACTTTTCCCAAGCTTAGCAAAATGGTGATCTAAACCCACTTTTCCCCTACAGAGACTCTTAGAACACTTTTGAAGCTACGCATTCAGCTCCCACATCCACTAAGTGAGAGTCTTGGTTAAGACAGACACACGTGATTTCGGGTTTTAACAAATTCCCATTTCCAAGTTTTATAATGAAATTACTGACTCCTGTATTGGGACTGACAGAAGACAGCTGGGACTTGGTTAAATTTGCTGGTAAGGTACAGTTGAGATCTGAAACAAAATAGCCAATCCAGTTCCTCATGTAGGCTCCATGACTCACCACCAAAATATTGGCATCTAATACCATGGAAGATCCACCACCCTCAGAGCTCGGCTCCGCCTGACTGCAGTGGTTTGTCCAAGGGAAAACAAACTGTTCTCCAGATGTTCCTGAGCTCCTGCCCGGTGCACCAGGCTTGCCGTGCTCCTTCTGCTCCAACTCAACAGCCAGCTGGCACAGGAATTCAAAAAAATCCCTTGCACGCTCTCTCACCTGCAGGGAAAGGCCAGAAAGGAACGTTGTGAAGAATGAAGAGATCATTGGGAAGCAAGCACAGATTTGGCCTTTCAGAAACCTGACACGTAACTACTTCAGTTAAAAGACAAAGATTTCTCACAGACAAGGCTCAGAAGCCAATGTAAGTTACTGACTGCTGTGCAAACTCCTCTGCCCTCCAGAGAGCAATTGCTATCATCCTCTGGTGAAGCCAGAGCTTCATGAGGAGTCAGTCTCAAAATCAATACTTTAGTTAAAAAAAGATTCCCCACTGGCAGCTGTTATCTGTTATCAGACCAAGCAGTGTTTTTTAGCTTAGAAAACATCTCTGGTTGGGCTGAGCTCTCAGTAGGAAGCTCCCAATAGCTGCAACTGCACTGATAAAAAAGCCTAGAAAGCAGGGCACACATAAATAGATAAATAAATAAATAAATACCATACTTCATCCAGTGTTTCTCCTCCAGAAGGTGTGAATGAAGGACATTGCTCTCCAGCATCCTTTGCCATAGCTTTGAGGTCAGCCAAAGGCCTTCCTTCTGCAACACCGTATTTCTGTAAGGCAAAAAGGGGGGTTGGCAGAACGTGTCAGGTCTCCTGTACCCCTTCCAGAGGGTGCAAACAGCTCTTCACAGCTTTGTTTTCTTGGATTCTCAAGGCTTAGCTACCTTTTATATTTTATCCCAGTTTTGGGCGAGGAAGTATCTTTATACACATCCTTTTGAACAGCAGATATAGATATATATATATAGATATAAGCTGGGTAGACAAATACATTAAGAGCTGCATCTCATTTGAAGCATGGACATTCACAACATGACCTTCAGTCTGATCTTTGCCTGGAGATTTTTTCCTCCACTGACACTCATCCCCAGCATACAAAGTTCAAGTTTCTTTGTGACTGAGGTCACAGTGCAAGTGCTTCTGTACGTCGCCCTTCACATGAGGATAAACTCCATTTACTTTTTGCTTGCAGAAAGGTTATTATTTATATAGGGAATTATTCTTCACATGTAAGAAACCAGTATTTTCTCTAAAGACCTGTGAAGTCTCCACAAGAGAGGATGGATCCATTTTCAATTCAGAATTTTTCAAAAAGACATAAAAAACCAGGAAACAAAACCACACAAGTACCCTCCTGATTAAAAGCAAATAATAAGGTCTTTCTGATTTCAGGGGAAGAACTGGAATTTCTGAGAGAAAAAAGATTCAAACAGGAAATGCTATAATCACATGCTGCTCCTTAAACACTAAATCTTACCTTATTTAAATCATTAAAGCATCATAGTTACAATGGTCATCACTAAATTTTGGCTCTGCTTCACCATTCTGCAAACATTTTACTGTCCCTGATGTGAATAGTTCCGTTTTCAGTGATTAAAAATACATCAAATAGTGCTCTCCACTGTTAAATCTACCATTCAGTAAGCCAAGATACCCATCAGAAGTAAGTTACATTTTCAAATTGTTCAATATTTGATAAAAAATTCTTTTGGCACTTACTCTCTCTCGCAGTCTTGCATCGTACTTGATTTCCAAATCTTTGCAAAACCTGTTTTTCCCTAGAATGGCAGCAGCAGTCTAAAAAGTGAATATATAGTCACATCAACTGGACAGAACATAGACACACCACCTTACATCACCACAGCCAAGGTGAATCCCATCAGCAGCATCCAACAACCGAGACAAACAAACAGAAAGCTTTTCAGCTACCAGTCTGTCAGTATTGGATAGACGGCCCAGGCCAGGCCATAAAAATAGAAAAGCTGCAATCTTCTGGCAGTTCCTTCCCAATTCAAACTCCAGAACAGCTGAAGACACAGCACCCATGAGAGGTGGGCAGCACGGTTTATTGGGATAAGAGCCACATGTTCTCTTGAGTAGAACACAGAGCAATCATGTCCACACATTCTTCACGTGTCGTACATGGGCCAGAGTCAGAGATGTGTTCCCCAAAACTGCTCAGTTAATCCACCTGAAAAAACATCTCACACCTATCTGGCTGCCATGGCCAATCCTTAGGGCTGGAAGGGACCTCTGGAGATCACCCAGTTCACACCTCTGCCAAGGCAGGATCACCTGGAGCAGGTGACACAGGAGCGTGTCCAGGCAGGTTTGGAATGTCTCCAGAGGGAGACTCCACACCCTCCCTGGGCAGCTGTTCCAGGGTTCTGCCACCCTCAATGTACAGAAAATCTTCCTCATGTTGAGGTGGAACTTTTTGTGTTCTAGTTTGTGTCCACTGCTCCTCATCCTGTCACTGGGCACCACTGGAAAGAGCCTGACACCATCCTCTGACACCCCTTGGAGATATTTGTATGCATTAATGAGATCCTCTCTCAGTCTTCTCGAGAGTAACCAGGCCCAGCTCCCACAGTCCCTCCTCAGAAGAGAGAAACTCCAGACCCCTCATCATCTCTGTGGCCTCCACTGGGTCCTTTCTGCTAGCTCCTTGTCTTTCTTGGGAACCAGAGGACGGCTGACCTGCTCCTGGTTCTTACATGCATCCAAGTGTGAAGGCTGCACTGGCTTCACAGACAGTTTGGGCTGTGCAAACTTCCACACCCAATGAATCTGACATTTAAAGAACTCATTTTGAAAATGCTGCTTGGATTCTGGCACAAATAAGCAGCCTTGTTGTACTATTGCCACATTTAACATATTGCTTAGGACAAATGTGATGTTGGAACTTTAACCTCTTGTCAAAGAACAACGTAGAAATAAAGATAGGGTTGAATCCACTTCCTTGTGTATATGCACAGCACAGTTATTTGTACGATTATATGCAGGAATTTCCTCTTTTGCAATAGAACTTGTACATTCCTCTCATACTCGAGCTGAGAAGTGACAGTGTAGTAACAGGCCCTTCATAGAGTTGCAGCTGCCAAGAAAGGGAGTTCCGACCACATGGAAACTTCAGCTTTACACATCTTTGGGAAAGCTTTCCCAACATCTGGATAGCTTGTCAAACAAATGGCAAAACACATTTCCTGTACGCAAAGGAAAAATTCAGGTCTTTCACATTATGAGAGTGCAAATGCTTCTCATGGCAAAGGCTGTCTCTAATAGAAGAAAAGAAATCCCAAACCAATTCCCATAAGGCAGGAACACAGCACTGTCAGTTTTATGAAAGTTAGAAAGCACTCTTGAAGCTTTAAAATATCATCACACACATAAAGGAAATTATTAAACCCAGGCAGCTATTCTGCTTTTTTAAAATATCCAACTATTGCACTCTTCCCTCCTTGTCTCTTTTGTTTTCTGCTGAAGTTGTGCTGCTACAGCAGTTTCTGGAATTGTGCTGCAAAACTGATGAGCAATGTTGATGGTGTATGTTTTAAGGAAAAAAAAGGAGATTTATACTACATTTTGTTGATCTAGTTTACAGCATAGCTTCATAGACTTTTAGCAGAACACAGCAAAAAGCAAGCAAACAAGAATGGCTTAGGAGTTTCAACCCCCTACATGTCTCCTGAAACCACAGAATCAGTAACAGAAGAGAGAAATAAAGATAGGGCCTCCATAGGAGACATGACCTTCCTAGAACAGCTGATCTCTAACTTTAAAAGTTTTGGTTCCCTAATTTTGAGTATTTCATAACCCTGCACGCAAGGTCACGAGTAATCTCTCTTAGTAATTAACATTTTTTGTCTTTATTTAATCTATATTGTATATTTACTGCATCAAGGCAAGAGGTGTGACATCCCTGACAAAACACAACATCTCTGCACATTTAATGATCCTTGTGCTGACTTCACAGCAAAACTTGGCCTTGCCTGCATTGGCCCGCATTCCTCAGAAGAACACAGCACGCAGCCACAGTGCCTGGGACAGTACAATAATGTCACAGCCAATGTGGTTTGCTTCTTCAGAGAAACACTCATTTCTGTCTGTGATACTTTGAAGTCCCCATTACTATTTTAGCTAGAACCACGGCACATATAAAATAATGGCAAATCATGGAATCATGGACTGGTTTGGATTGGAAGGGACCTTAGGGATCACCCAGTTCCAACCCCCTGCCATGGGCAGGGACACCTTCCACTATCCCAGCTTGCTCAGAGCCCCATCCAACTTGGCCTTGGACACTTCCAGGGATGGGGCAGCTTTTGGCTCTGTCACTGCATTGTTTTTGCATCACCAACTGCAAACAAATGCCAGATTTGGAAGCCACTTGTTGCCTCAAGAAGCACTTACCTGCTTTGCTCGAAGGAGGTCACTTGAAAAGACGTGGGTAAACTTCACATTACTGAGAAATAAACCAGCAGCATCTGCTTGCCTGAAACCAGTTGCAGAGAGTGGCTCATCCACTCCTTGACCTACAAAATAAAAACCCCAAAACATTAAGACATGCAAATTTTAGACCATTCAGCAGCTGACCAGGCATGCCAGCAATAAAGAAACTACCCAGTCATAAGAGAATCTTTCTCCTTTTGTAAAGCCAAACATTATGAAAATTCACTGCTCTTCTGGTCTTCCCTAAACTCAGTCATGCAAATTTAATGATAAAAATGAGTAAAGAGTAGGATGACACAAGGATCCTTATCAATGGTATTTACATTAATCTATACCTTTGACAAATTTAAACATAAAACAGAGACATACATTTAATAAATGTGACCATTTTTAGAAGAGTCACTGGTCAGCTTCCTGCAAGAGGTATCTCACAGCTGAAACTTTATAAACAGATTTGTTAAATGTACGTAAGAAAGAGGACAATACAGCTGAGAGAATGAGATGCAAACACCATCTGTTGTGGTCTCTTCCTCTCCACCTCGCACACGTACAGTAACGCTCATGCAAGCTGGAACAGACCCAGCTGGAAAGCAACAAACCTCCCAAAAATTGTTTCCAGCCAGAGAGTCTGTGAGAATAACTGGTCACAGAGCTCTAGGACAGTGTTGAGAGAAGCAGCATTTTGGAAATCCAACCTGAGTTGAACAGGTGTGCTCCTGTCACAGCTCAGAGTCTGCAGGAGAACCCAGAACTGTGGCGGAAGGACAAATGTGTAACAAATTGCTACATCCACACCTTCCACCCATTTTAGTTCTGCAGAGAAGCCAGAGCAGAGAGAGTGAAATTCCCATCAGATTTAGAACAAAGAAAAAAAACTGTTTTCACCCAGAAAATGCACAGTCCAACAGCAAAAGACAGGACACCAGAAGTCCAGAACCCGAGTTCTGAGCACCTCATCTGTAATTCAGACATGTGAGACCTCTGACCCCACTGTGCTGGTAAAGGCCTTACGCCTCTCAAAACAGAAGAGGCTTGCTCAGAAACAGAAGCTATGCTCTCTCTACACTGGAGAGGAACCCACTACATGTCATTTGACCCAAGGAGCTAGGAATTCAAAAGACATCATGGATATTTTTAAGCAAGTAAAGCAGGGAAATATTCTTTACTCATTTTATTACGAGCACAAACTCACGTTGCAAGAACTGTAAATGGCAGTGTCACAGAGGGAAGAAAATCTGGAAGCACAATTCTCCCTCACAACACGAAGTATTGTAGAAAGCTCATTTATGAGTACAACCCCACCAGGTTCCTTATGGCAGTGAGCCTTAATTTTCCTACAGCAGACATCCAGGCAGCTCAGTGTGTTCAGTTCTATGTGTACAAGCCAGCGTCACTAAGGTGAAGTCTGGTTTTAAATGTGTCTAATCAAGACTGCCTTCCTAGAAAGAGCTGGGATTGAACAATTCAAGCATTTAAACAAGCTTTACTTTTCATTCTCCCATACCCTACTGCAGGTTTTTACTGCAAGTAACAGATTCCCTTCTTGAGGCAACAGCCTTCTTCACATCAGGATCTTTATCCATCCTTCAGCAGCTCCTTTTCGCAGAAGCGCTTTTCCCAAGCTTCATATTACTGGGATTTAACACAGTGCTACGGAGTCCTTAGTAAAAGGTGCTGCTACCATTTTATTTGATTACATGCAACATATTTTATCCCCATGTAGAAAAAGGAACTCTTCTAATACTCCTGTTAAAACATGAAATGCATCAGCTTCTGTTGATATTCTGTAGAGGGTGACTTAAAATCTTCTGTAAAGTTATGAAAGCCATGGCCTGGCTCACACATAAAGTCTCTAAAGGTTTACAGTATTATTGCTTAATAATATCTGAGCAGTTGGTGACAGGATTTCACCATGATTTTCCATCTCACACCAGCTAACAGAATAACTCTTACTAACCTTGCAGTATCTTGTCTTTGTTGTATCTTGTTTCTCCACTGAAAGAGATTATAAACAACAACAAAAAAAATTAACTTGTAATCTTTTTAGTGGATTTTCAAAAATGTTGTATTAAATACCAACAAGAGACAGCAGAGCCTAAATATAAAAAAAAATTACACAGTACTGTCGCCCTGAATTTTGCAGTCTTTCTATGTTTTCATTCCTGTAGTAGAATTTCCCAGGCACTTTACTGTAAGCATCAGGCATGTTTACCTACCAATATCTATTATTATCATTCTTTTTGTTAGGCGGAGAATTATGATAGACTTTTGGGCTGACCAGTGTCATGGAGAGATGGTAACCCCATCCTCCAATCCATGGTTGTCTCTAAAAAAATATATAACTGACTAAATAAAGGGCCGGGCCGGTCTTCTTCCTTCTTCTTGCCCTACCTTGGCCCTTCTTGCTCTCTCTCTTTAGGCCCAGGCCTTATCCTGACAGAACGGTGTCTGCGTGGTCCTTTCGTGTCTGAGTACGACACAGTACAGCACACTCTTTTCAAAATGATACACACGAAGACTTTATAAGAATAATAAACCATTTTCAAGTAGTCAATTCCAATCATGCTTGCCAGTATTTAATGAGACAAAGCCATCTGGAATAAAAGTAAGAGAAGTAATTTCTTACTTAACTTATTTAAATTTATCATAAATGCAGCACAATTTATCTGTAACAACTACACCTTCGTGCTGGAGAACAAAGCTGAATGAAGACTCTGGAGCCCTCTTATGACAAGCACGTGTTGGCAGCTGGTTCTCTGAATTTCACAGGGAACCAGTTTCTGAGATTATCAAGGGTAGCAGTAGAGCTGCACACCTTGAAGAAACAGAGCCTAGGAAATCAGAGCAGAAGAAATCATAGACTCATGGAATGATTTGGGTTGGAAAAGACCGTAAAGATCACACCGTCCCAACACCCTGCCATGGGCAAGGACACCTTCCACTATCCCAGGTTACTCCAGCCCCATCCAGGCTGGCCTAAAACACCTCCAGGGATGGGGCAGTCACAGCTTGTCTGGGCAACCTAAGCCAGGGCCTTACCACCCTCACAGGGAACCATTTCTTTATCATATCCAATCTAACCCTCCTCTCTGTCAGTGTGAAGCCACTGCCCCTTGTCCTGTCACTCCAGGCCCTTGTCAAGAGTCTCTCTCCATCTTTCCTGTGGGCTCCCTTCAGGCACTGTAAGGTCACAGTGAGGTCACCCCAAAGCCTTCTCTTCTCTGGGCTGAACAATCCCAATTCCCTCAGCCTTTCCTCACAGCAGAGCTGCTCCATCCCTCTGATCCCCTTGGTGTCCCTGCTCTGGACTGGCTCCAGCAGCTCCCTGTCCTTCCTGTGCTGGGCCCAGGGCTGGATGCAGCCCTGCAGGGGGTGCTCAGCAGAGCGGGGCAGAGGGGCAGAGTCCCTCCCTGTCCTGCTGCCCACAGGGCTTATACTAAAGGAGAAAAAAAGCTCAACTTTCCTACAAACTAAAAAGTTTTCTCCTGTCAGCTACAGGAAGCTGGAGCTACTTGGTTCAGTCGGCTACAAACTTCTGTCAACAGAGTGGGAGAAAAAGTCACCTTAGGAATTCCACCCGAGTCATAAACACCACTTCGTTAACGTTTCACGGGAAAAACGATCAAACCACCATTCCTACCCGAGCTCCTTGCCCCGCCTGAGAGCTTTTGCCCAGCTTCCCCCTCCCGCTGCCCGTAACCGAGTAGGGGACGCGCCCCCCGGGGCACCGCCACCGCCGGAGATGCGCGGGCGGTACTCACTGCCGCACGACCGTCAGCCCGAACCGAACCATGGCGTAGGGGAGCGCAGATGTGTGCGCAGGTACGCCCAGATGTGCGCGCAGGTAAGCGCAGAGGTGCGCAGGTGAGCGCAGCTCCCACTGCCCGCACTGCGGCGCCGCGCGCCTCGCCGTGACGTCATGTCCCCGCCCCGCGTCCCGCTCTGACGTCACCGGAGGCGGGGGCGGCTTCCGGCAGAAAAGGAGGATCAGGGAAGGGTTTATGGCTCCCTGCCGCTTCCTGACGGTAGGGGATAGTTAGCCGTGCTCCCAGTCCACAAGCGACAGGACGAGAGGGAACGGCCTCACGGGAGGCTCGGGTTGGACATCAGGAGGAAATTCTTCTCCCAAAGGGTTATCCAGCATTCAGACAGGCCGCAGGGCAGCGGTGGAGTCACCGGCCCTGGTGGCATTGAAGCGCCCCGTGGAAGTGGCGCCTGGGGACAGGGTTCAGTAGTGGGCGCGGCAGTGTGAGGTTTACACCTGGACTTCTCCACCCTAAATGGTTCCTTATTCTCACTTTGCAATTGCAGTCAGGAGGCTTTTACCTTAAAACTCTGGGTTTCGCAGCATCTCATGACGCTTGTGTTAAGGAAACTTCCTGGTCTGAGCATCCCGGAGACACTTTAAAAGACACTCGCAGTGCCTGAGCTGGGACTGAAGCCCCTTCCCAGCTGCATCCCCCACACTCACTGTTGGACCAGGTTTCCCTTATCAGAGTCTCAGATGTCCTCAGAAAGCTGAAGTTTTACGGATTACAGACAATGTGATTAACCAAGATATTAGTTGGTCAGCTGAGTGTATTTCCTTCAGCATATCCCAACCAAATGGAATAAAGGCTATCTAAAAATCAGAGAAATTCTTCTGGGTTGCCCAGAGGTCTGACCTCAGTTTCAAACTGGTTTATGCTCTAACACCAAACACATTCTAAATGAAGACTGAAACATAATTTGTTTCATTTGATAGCTGTTTAAAGCAGATGCAAAATTAAATATTTAATGCAACAGTGCGTCTGTCTTGTTTCCTTTTTATCTTCCTTTCACAGTGTGGTGTTAACCTCAAATTTCTGCAGTGCCTCTCCTCCACAGATCTCGGAACTGACATTTTCAAGGGGTGACACCAGTGACAGTCTCGCCTGTAAACGAGCCAGTGCCAACTGACTCAGCTCTGACCTATTTCTATTGTATCACCATTTAAAAACAACTGTGCCTTGCTGCGGTGATAAAACGCCCGCCGTGTCTCACACGTGGTTTAGAGGATCAAGTCTCAAACATGAGCCAACACTGTTAGTGTCTCTTCTCTTTGAAGTGCATGTTTTCTTACAGGTCCATTTGCAGAAGTGACAGCCCTTCAGGCAGAGTTTGAGAGAGACTTTGTCTGAAGTCACACAGTTCGGCTTGTGAGAAAACAGCTTGAAAAGCGTGTACCTTCTGACTTAGAGCCTCGTGGCTTGGCTACTAGATTAGGTTTCCTTTTTCCATTGTCACCTTTGCTGAATTTTCTCAGTTCTGTGCCGTTGCACTTCTCCGCTTGTGTAATGCTTCTCTGAAGGATGAAGAGAGGCATAAACCTGGCAAATCCTGCACAGAGATTGTACTGCAGACAGGCCCCAAACTGGGCCTGCTAGAGAACGCAGTTCTTTGAATTTCACTCATGGCAAAGTGAACGTTTGTAATTGTTTTTAAACCGGTTCTCAGTGCGATATACGGGCTGCGAGCAGGGAGCAGAGCCAGCCCCTTGGCAGAACACCTTCGCTTCTGCTGGAGCTGTGGCTGCGGGCCGTGTGGCGGAGGCGGGCGCTCAGGTGAGCCGTGGGAGCCCCGGGGATGTTCCTTTCCCAGCGCGGGATACCCGGGATTGTCCCGGGGCCCTCAGAGCCGTGCGCGGTGCGCGGGCGCCCCCTGGCGGCTCCTCCGCGCTCTGCAGCGCCCGCCGCGGCCCCTTCCCATTCCGCGGCCCCTTCCTATTCCGCGGCCCCTTCCCGTTCCGCGGCCCCTTCCCATTCCGCACCCCTCGCCTTTCCCTGCATGACGGCTCCCATCCTTCACCCTGCCGCTGCTGCACCCCGAGGAGACTCATACCCGCGGTGTAGCCACTCCTGATGCAAAGCTCTGGAGCGTTAGGCCAAGCCCTAATACCTAAACCTGGGAGATTAAACATCACCATCAGCGCACACTAGAAATATCAGTACTTTGTTGTGTCTAAGAAGCAGATCCAAAGTAACTGGAATAAAAAGCTTCTCAGAGATGCAAACAAGTTGAATTTGCAATCATGGAACCATAGAATATCCTGAGTTGGAAGGGACCCACAAGGATCATCCAGCCCAACCCCTGGCCCTGCTCAGGATACCCCAACAGTCCCACCCTGTGCACCCCTGAGAGTGTTGTCCCAATGCTCCTGGAACTCTGGCAGCCTTGGGGCCGTGACCATTCCCTGGGGAGCCTGTTCAGTGCCCCACCACCCTCTAGGGAAAGAACCTTTCCCTGATACCCAGCCTAACCCTCCCCTGACACAGCTCCAGCCCTCCCCTCAGGTCCTGTCCCTGGTCACCAGAGAGCAGAGATCAGGGTTTGCCTCTCTTCCCCTCGTGAGGAAGCTGCAGATTGTGATGAGGTCTCCCGTCAGAGACAAGGTGAGGAAGCTGGAAAAATTGAGATAAATTTTTGTTTGGGTGGGCTGGATAACAATTTCATCCCTCATCCTCCAGCTGGTTATGTCCCACTCACAGCTTTGCTCAAGTTCTGAAAACCCCCATCAGAAAGCTCAATCTATTGCTCTTCAGGGATGTTTGTGAGTCCTCCATCAAATGAACCAGAGCTTTTGCTCTAAGAAGGGTTCCTGAGTAATCCGAGGAGCCAAACACAGCCGGTCTGCTGACCTTTCCCTCTCTCCTTCACTGCTCTGGCCTAATTCTTCTTGCAGTTTCTGCATGTTGCATTTTGGAAGAGCTCAAATAACAACCCAGTTTATTTTTAGAGAAAAACAAGCTAGCACATTTCCACAGAAGGATAGGCATTTAAGGAGACAGACATTTTCCCTTTCATTGTTTTCTTCTTTGCATCAACTCCCTTCTCTATCTTTAGCAGGTTGCAGCAAAACGCAGTGGTTTTTCTTATCTCAGTGTAAACACCTCAGCTTTACTCACCTTAATTTGTAATCCTAACAGGTCTCGATTGAATGCAGCTGGTGCTGAGGGATGCCGTTCCCCACAGTGCCCCCGGAGCCCAGCAGAGCATTGACCTGATGTTCTCCCTGACAAGTGTCCTCACTGAGACTCCCACAAGTTTCAGTGTTGTCTTGTGGCTGCATCAGCAGGAACATCAGCTGCCCAGCTGGAATGCAAATCACCTTTGAGAACCCTTTTAAATAGAATCACAATCACAGAAGCACAGGATGGGTCAGGTTAGAAGGGACCACAGTGGGGCATCTGGTCCAGCCTCCGTGCTCCAGTAGGGCCATCACAGGGCACAGGGCACAGGATTGTGTCCAGAGAACTCTGGAATATCCCCAGTGAGGGAGACTCCACACCCTCTCTGGGCAATCTGTTCAGGGCTCGGTCACTGCACTGTTCCAGTCCTTGACAGGCTCCAAGCTGAGCCTACTAAATGCCAGAAATTGCTGGTCATGTTGTTCAATGGCAGTCAGAGAAAACCCCGGACTTGCTTTGTTTTACAATTTCTACCTTTGGTGCAGATAAGCTGGGAACTATGAGGCTCACAAAGACATTTGGCAGGGAAATCTTCAGAGACTTTCCCTAAAACCACAGGTCCCAAGATTGTGTGATTATGGCTAGAAAGAGCTGTACCTCCTGACCCCCAGCCTCTTGATTTAATCCCTATTTCCTATTCATTTTTAATTCATTCCTATTCATTCCATAATTCATAATTAATTCATATTTCCATCCATGATTTTTCTATTTGTTTCTGTTTATTTTTGCTCGTATGTTTCTTCATTTTAGCAACATGTTTTTCCTCTTGAGTTTCTTCCTTCTCCCTGTTCATTTTATCTTGGGGTTTGTCTTTTGGGGTTTTTTTCCTTTCATTTATCTTTGGGTTTGGCAGTATAATTCACTTTATGATGGTGTTTCCCCAGTGTGTCTGCCCAAATGCCTCTTCTTCATTCTTCAGGGTCTCTTTGCTCTCCCCAGGGGCAAAAAAGGGCTGAAAATTCAGGAGAAAACTGCTACTGGATGGCAGTGGAGGAGAGGTCAGGCCAAACACATCACACAGGAGCTTGGTCACTTCACAGCAGGCATCCACAAGCAGATGTTGGAGAGGGAGAGGCTGAGCATCATGCCCACCTGGCCACAAGCTGAGGAAGCAGACTCTGGACAAAGGACTAATTTCTTCCCACTGGCCTCACCACAAATCCCACTCCTTTTACTTGCAGTTTGCCCCAAGTTTATAGAAAGAAAAACAACCTGATTTTTGCAGTAGCATTCCACTGCAACAAACAACTGAGTGGAGATTTAAATTGTTATTTCAATTCATTGCAAAAATGTGCATGTGGCTTTTCACCAGCTCAATTTAATTCCCACAAAATGTTTTGATCCTGCAATTTACCACTTTTTAGGACTTTGTTCTTCTTGAATCTCGTGGGATTACATACCAGAACTTGCCTAGCCAGTGGGGGAAGGCAGCTACATTTTAGAGGCAGGCTTGTTCTGTGACTGCAGCCTTCATTTTATATGCCTGCTAACACCATCTATCCAGATCAGAGGCTTTAGAATCACATCCCACCAAGGAAGCACCAGCATGGAGTGAGTGATACAAGCAAATTCACTAAAGAAATAAAAGCACGGCAGGCAAATTTAGGTCAAGGTGAGTTTATTGTCCATACAGCATACCTAATCCCGCCAAAACACTTTTCTTAGAACCATCTTTAAACTAGTCAAAACAATAGGTTATTAATAAAAATGACAACACTGAACAAAGACCTTTTAAAAGGCAATCAAGACTACACCGTATCAGAGTCTTACCCATCAAAAACAACCTCGTGTACTTTCTAAATACTTTTGTTTACACTGATGTCTACTACCACACTTTCTAGCATCCCCTGACCACATAAACATCCACACCTCTTTAAAGAGCACATCTGTGAGAGAATAACGTTGACTTGATATGGCATCACACTCAATAAAGCAAAAAAAAACCAACAAAAAAAAACCCAAAACAAAACCCAAAAAAGTTTGAGAACAGAAACTGTGCAACCGAGAGTGATTTCTGAGGTACATGAGAACATGGTAATAAACATAGTGGAAAAAATCCAGTGGCCAGGTGGTTTGCTGAGTAATTAAGAGCTGTCCGATTACTCAAGCATAAATCATAGTCATTGACATGGGATTAATCGTTACTTTTCTCTTTCACAAGCATGTTGGAAATACAAATAAATACATTATGAGGTGCTCCTACACTACAGTAACAGGAAGGAGGGAACATCATCGAAGTACCATCAGTAGGAAGCTGACAGCGAAACGCTTTTAGCAATTGTACCAATCCTTTGGCGCTTGGGAAGCCAGAATCAGCACCACATTTTTTATTCTTTTTTAATCAATGAATTGGGAGGTTTACGATTTCTGCAATTCAGGGGGGAAAATCTCACACCTCATTTGCAGTAACAACACACTTCTTTTAACATCTGTTAAAGGAAAGTACTAGGCAATAATTTTATCCTGAAAGCTACTGTGAAAGCGCCCAAGTTGTAGGGTTTGCAGCCTTCAAACATACAGTAAGCTGTAACCAGAGGGCTGGCACTTGTTGAGCAAGTCACTGCAGCCAAGGACACTCCTCACCCTGGCAGGGACTCACAAAGACCCACCAGGACCCCACAGGGGACTGGGAACGGTGAATGGCACTGCCCCTTCCAGCACAGCCTACCCTCACCCTGCTGTGGAGGAGCTGACCATGGAGGTGGCACTCAGCCCCTCAGCCCCGTCAGTTCTGCAGAGGGGTGACACTGTCAGATAAGCCCTGTGTTCCACAGCAGGGATCACCCCTGTGATCCATGACAGCGATCACCTCTGTGATCTATGGCAGGGGTCATCCCTGTAATCCTGTGGCCACTGTGAGACTGTGGCATGCAGGAAGTGGGATGAAGAGCAGGGGCAGGCACCCTAAACACAGGTCCTGCCTACATCTGGCCTATGGCACGGAGCAAACCATGCCAACATAATGGACGTGGTGCCAGCGCTCAGAGAGGTCACCCCGCCATCGGGACCTTCTGGCACAGCTCCCCTTGAAGCCATGGGGCAAAACTGCCAAGGAATGATCTGATCTGAGCTGATCTGATCTGATCTGCGTGTGGCTCCGCAGTCTTGCTTCAACAACATCAGCTACTTTTTTCCTCCAGGACAGAGACACCGCCGCAGAACTCCGGGTGCTCCCAACGCAGAACGCCGAGGCAGGAGGCAAGGCTAAGGCTGTGCCCAGCAGCAGCTTTGGGGAAGACAGACCTGCTCACCAGTGGAGAGTCAATGCATTTTTTCCACTATGAAAAGGATACCAGAGACCAAAAAGGAGCCAGTGCCCCGCCTCGGCTGCTTGCAACCTCTCCCCGGCAGGCCCCGGGGCAACCAAACTGTCACTGTGTGAGGTATTGTGAAAATGGGAACTATTTCTTGTCCAGCAAACCTGAGGTAAGTATACCATCTTTGCAGAATGTGATCAGGAAGGAAGGAGGAAAAAAAAAGGAAGAAGAAAGAAGGAAAAAATAAAATAAAATAAAAAAAATTATCATGAACACGCTATTAGGAAAAAAAAACCTGTACAGGGCATTTCCAGTAAATCAAAGAACTCATCGTATCTCCACTTAACCGTCTACTTCAGGATTTGAAATTTAAGCAGTAAAATAATATATTATAAAAATGTTTATAAAATAGCAGCACACTCAGTGAAACAATACAGCTAAGTACTGTTAATGTGAATAAGAATGAAACAAATCATAGCTTCTTAGCAGCGCAAAAAAAAAAAAAAACCAAAACCAAAAAACCCCCCAAAACCAAAAAAACAACAAAACCTTAGAATCTTACTCCATTTTCTACCCTCATCTAGCCAAACAGGCTGAGTCCATACATATAATATTCTTCGAAGTAGCATGTTCTTTCTGGATTTTTGTCTTGAAAATGCAAACATTAACATTTCAACCAACAGCTTCATATTGGATATCTGCAAACTGTTAATACAATTGTGCAAAAAAAAAAAAAAAAAACCAACCAAAAAACCAAAAGTTGCTCCAAATCCTTTGCCATCTAAATGCCTCTTCATTACAGGTGGAGCAGGAAAATAAATTCAAGTACACTGAATACACCTTTGTAATAAAACTCCAAGTCAGGCACCTTGATGTTTACCACCATGGCTGTTGCACCAATAATTTTCTTTTCTTGTCCATAGATAAGCACGCAGGTGGTATTAAGATCCTTCTGTGACACTGAACAATACAGATGGTCAGGCTTTTATCCGGAATGTCATGACAGGAATGTCATCTGAAGCGGGTGTTGGTATTTCCAGCAACACCGCAGCTATCTGAGTACACCAGATACTGGAAAATATTGAGTATAAAAAGCTATACAAAGCCTTGCTTTTGTGACTTCTTTCCTTTTTTTTTTCCTTTTCTTTTTTTCTTTTTTTTTTTTTTTGTTTTTTTGTTTGTTTTTTGTTTTTTGTTTTTTTTTCCTCGGCAAAATTGTCATAAACCATCTCATTTAATCCCTTAGGAACAATTTTCAAAGTGCTTTTCGAATGAAATGGTTTACAAAAACGCTCACTGTGGATCAATAAAGTTAATGAAACGCTGAAAAAGTGTGCGGGGGGAGTGGGGGAAGAGAGACGAGGGAGCAAACCAAACCTCATCTTCTTTAACAGAGTGAGGGGCTGTTACAAGGGAAGATGGACAGAGCATCATTAAAATGTCTTTGTGGCCAAGCTAAGAAGCTGCCAGACGTTAACATGGACGTGAAGCATTAGCACTGTAAAGGAATATAATGCTTTTCCTAGATGATCCACCACATCTTGCAATCCAAAGGTTGGAGGTGGTCTGCCCAGCCAACAGGTCGGGATTAACGCATGCATTCCCCCCACTGACCGTGAACACTTGGGAACTTTGGCTCGGCCCACGGATGGGTAAACGGAATTGCCCTCATGCCAAAGACGCTGTTGTGTTTAGAATGAACCATTTCAGAAGGAAAAGTAGAGAACAGTCAAGAGGGGGAGAGGGGAAGTTGGGAAAAAAAAAATAAAGAAAAATAAATCAACTAAAAAAAAAGCCCAAAAGACACCTGCTCTTCTGGCTGGTAAAATAAAGCATCTTCTTTCTTAGGTAGCAGCTACCACAGACAGCAAGAGTAAACAAAACTAACATACAGAGATCCAACAAACACTTCTGACTAATAACAGAGGTGACAGATCAGCAAATCTCTTCTGCATTCAAAATGGTTCAATTGCTTCAGGGATCTTTTCCCACTTTGCCCTAAACCCCTTATTCTATTGCTTTGCAATCTAGTCAAGCCATAAAATCGCACACACAATTCCTTTCTTAAATCTAAAAAAGGGGTGTATGCACTAGTTCATAATACACAGACAAGTATCCTCTACTTTGTTCCCACAAATGCAGGCTTACATTGATCTAGCTACTTTGTATGCTTTTATAAGCATTTAATATCACTGATACATAATCAAACAGCAATTACCAAATATATCGTGGGATTCCCTTCTGTAGAACATCACAGGCACCAAATGCTTTTTTTTTTTCATTATTCAGTTTTTGTACTTTTTTTTTGGTTTTTTTTTTTTACCTAAAAGAGCTTTAAATATGTTCTATGTGGGAGCAGATTAAAAAAAAAATTCACTCTAAAAATAATAACAAAAATAAAGGGTCTGGGGGAGCAAGCATGACTTTGTGTGCTGATGTCCTCACAGGTTGATGTCTCTCACATCTGTGGGAGTGCTGGCCTGGTCCAGTTCATCCACTGTCTTCGAGGGGTTGCTCTGCTGCTGCTGCTGCCGGACTTGCTGCAGGCTGTTCACGAGCACCGCCTCGATCTGTTCCTGACAAGCTTTAAGGCAGTCCTAGAGAAAAGAAAGCAAATTTATCTATTAGTACAGAGAAAGGAGGTTATTTTTTCCTAACTGAGCTAGCAGAAATTGGAGGAGCATCAGTCAGGTATTTCCAAGAAGTGCCTGCTCTGACACAAATCAACCTTGAATTCTGAGAGGGAACCACTGTGTACAAACTCCCCGGGTTAAACACTGTTAATGTGGTATTTATTAGGCTCTAAATCTTAATATTTTACCGGTCTTTGCTCAACAGGTTGCCCAGAGAAGCTGTGGCTGCCCCATCCTTGGAAATGTTCAAGGCCAGGTTGGATGGGGCTCTGAGCAGCCTGGGATGGTGGAAGGTGTCCCTGCCTATGGAAGGGGGGTGGAACTGGATGATCCTTAAGGTCCCTTCCAACCCAAGGGACTCCATGACTCTATGATTATGTGATTTATGTGGTGTTCTTGAGCAGGAACCTAAGTATTACAGAGAAATAATTTTTCATTCTCCTATGCAGGGTTAAGCCACTTAAGCAGGTCTTCTCTACAAAAAAAAGTTGCAGTTTTATCCTGAAACAACCTCCATGTGCTACACCAAGATCACACAGACAGACACACTTCATACAAAGCAAGCTGATGGGAAATTGGAGAAGTTTTGAGGTCCCTGAACAAGCATGGTGCTCTGAGGTTTATCTGTCACACATTTGGGTCCCCAAGGCAAAGGCAAAAAGGTCAGTTTATCTGTGAAAATTCACATGAGAAAATTCACAAAAGCCCCAAACATGCAGCTGCATTACTGAATCATAGAATCATTTAGGTTGGAAAAGACCTCTGAGATCATCGAGTCCAACCTTTGAGCAAACACCACCTTGACATCCAGAGCACTGAGTGCCATGTCCAGTAAATTTCTGAACATACAACCAGCTCCACGAGACCCCTACATTACAAACTACACAACATTCAGAGAAACAGCAGGGTACAGTACAGCCACAAAATATGGGAGCCTGTCCATCAGGAGTCCCACAATAAACACGAAGTATAAATACAGAAATAAATGTGAAGGATTCAGCACACTTAAACCAGATGCAGCAATGAAGAAGATGACTATTAAAATACTTACAGGATGTTCCACACTCTTGATAATACACTGGAAGACCAAATAATGTGGTTATTTAACAAAAAAAAAAGTGTGAGAAAACCTTGACAAACCCTGAGTTATAGGAGAAACTGAAAAATAAAACCCAAGCTGTGACTGTATGAACACAATGCCAACCACGTTCAGTGTGCTGGCACTGTGAGCATCAATCTGACACTGTGCAGGGGGACACGTGGTGCTACAAGAAATGGCATTTTCTAAAAGCAGCCCTGAGGAGCCCTGCTGGAAAAGGCACTAATACTGTAAACTTCCTGCGGCCTCAGCCTGCCTAAGAGCTGGGTCTCTCCAGGAGTCTTCAGAGAACAGAGCAACGCAGGGTTTGGTAGGAGGATTATCACAGCACAGTGCTTTAACCAGAGCCCCCACAGCATCAGGCAGGGGTGGTGAGACTGAGCATCACCATTCCCACTGCCAGGCAGGGGAGCTGAAGAACAGAGCTGGGCACTGACCTCCACAAGGTTCCACAGGCACTTGTGAATCCACTATGGGATGTGACTGCCACGCTGAGGAGCTGGGCCCTGACCACCCCACCCCTTTTCCTGCACAGTAACAGGTTACTGGGGACAGTTTGAAATATTCATGTGTGGAGGACTGATTTGTCATCCCAGCCTGACTGGGAAAAACACATCAGGTGAAGAGGATCTGTTCCGCTGGCGATGCTGACGTTCGTGATGGGCGCAATTAGCTCTGGTGGGTAATGAACATCCCTTTTTCTTGGCTACCAGCCAGCAGCTGCTGGCTGCAAAATCTTGTCCTCAGATAAAAAAATCCCCCATTATCAGCTAGGGAGGGCTTTAGGTCCATTGTAAGCATTCACCTGTGTGTAAGAGGGCAATGACAACAAATCACTGCATGGGTCAAGGGATTTTCAAGTCTGGCGGCACCAGTTTGGAGACTCTTGTAACAGACTACACTGGTAATGTGCTTTTTTTGGGTATAAGAACCTCTTCTTTTAAAGTACAGTTTCAATGTACTGTGTCCTTCTGAAAACAGGCCAGATTTTTTTAAAGCAGCTTCAGTCTGAAAAGCTTAATGAGGCAATTTCCTTGCAGGCAGGCTTGGGGAAGGAAGGGTGGTGACATGCGGAACATGAGGCTTGAGCATTTGGAGTCAGCTTTGTCTGTTCCTAAACACCCTCATGTATGGTCGTTTACACCATCACTATTCAAACTTCTGACAGGCAGTGTGATGATTCATTTCAGGTATGAAGAAGCTGAAATCTCCAGGTAACCCTATAGAGAAATGGGTCATTTCTGGTGTCTTCATTTTGTACATAAAATCTCTTAAGTGGCCTCGACTGGAATTGTCACATGGATTTTACTTCACATGGGAATCCACAGGGCACTGTGTATTATTTCTCTGGTCTACACTTAGGTTTTGAACTTAGAACCACTGAATTCTTTAAAGCAGAGAAACCTATAGTAAAATGACCAGGACACTGCATTTAGCATGAAATAGTTTTCCAAAAAAGTGTCGCTATTTGCACACTAAACCTCCTTGGATGTTAAATCTCACAGGTGAAAGGAAAAAAACCCTAGAGTATCTGATCAGCCTAGCTGTCACAGTGTGATAAGGCAAGTGGCTTTATTGTATAGGTGAGGGCACCACTGGAACTTTCTGTCAATCCGAAGTTAAGAGACATGATACCAAAACTACTAAAAACCCATCAGGACAAACAGCCTGGCCTTCCCTTCCCATGACACAGTATTTTTAACACCTCCTTAAGTTTCGTGGGGATTTGCTGCACATGTACATATTTTACTGGTGGACTTTCATTTTACAAGCTTTAGATAGCACTGACCACAGAGCATGAAGTTTTAAGAACATATCAAAGAAAAAACCCATGAATTGCATTATTTTCAACAAATCTTCCTTGAAAGAACACTACTATGCACCGCAGTAACGACCCCAGACTTTGCAATACAAGGACCAGGCCATTCCTTCAGAATACTGCAGGGTTTGCCTTTGTTGTTTTTATAAAAAACTTCTTTAAGTGTGTGTCACATGGATCAACTTCCCCATTCTTCTATATGGTCTAGTAGTTTTAATGATTAAAATAGGTCTGGTACTTTCCATTCCATAGTTTTATTTTTACTTCAGCATGTACAGAACTAAAAAGGCAATTAACTTTCGGGTTTCTTTTTTTTTTCATTCTGAAACTCTTTCATCCCTAGGTGATTTTACTAGCACACTCAAAATGCATTTGAAGGAAAAGAAAAGCTTTCCTGTGTCTGATGAGGGGCAGCCACATGGCTATGATGGAAATGCTGGCAGTGAAAATAGCTGGAAGGAGGAATCAGCAGCTCTATGGCATGAGCTACTTATTCAAGTCAATAATCATTGAAGATTTCAATTTCCATTCATGACAATCTTGAAAGAAAGCACAAGCCCTAGGGAAGATCCTGCAGAATATTACACATAATTCTCCTGCTTGAACTTTTCAACACTTCTATGGCATACATATGTCCTATAATGGCCCCCAGCTTTCAGTTTTAAACTGGCATTTATGGTTCACTGGCAAGCTATGAGGGAAGGCCTCCCATTCATCTCAACTCAACTCAACTCAACTCAACTCGACTCAACCAACAGGCTCTTGCTTTGCACTGCCCAAAATCCCAAAGCTGGGAATGCTAAAAAAGCCTTCTGGCATTTTTGTGTTAAAGGATGGTTAGTTTTCCACATATACATTAATTACTTTGCAAATAAGTGTTAAGGCCCCCAATCTCTCCCTCTTTCTTAAAACTAATTGCAAAAGGGAAATCAGAAAAGGACTTTTTTTAGGTGCAGGATCTGGTTTGATAAATGGGAAGGATGCTGGAGATACCCAAAATGGCAATACTGTTCTCTGCTCATGTATGCATTGCTTGGATGATCTAAGAAAGCAGCAATCAGACATGCATTAAAGAGTTGGGATTTACATAAATTCCAGTGTGGAACATGTCATCTGTACTCCTACACACAAAAGCCAGCTGGATTCCTCCACTGGTTCACATTTAAGCCCCAATTCAGACCTCTCCAAAGCACATGCTTCATTGTTGACATAAACAGGGATTCCTTCCCAAAGTGGGGCCTTTGTGTGCTGAGTGCTGGCCTTTACCTCACTGACCTTCTCCAAAGCAAGAGCCTGGAAAGCTGCTGTGGGAATATTTTATCCATTTACTGTACTTAGAGTGATCTTGCATCGAATGGATGCAGTTTAAAACCAGAAATATTTTCCCTCCTGAATGTATGTTTTTGCTTCTGTAACAAAGAGCATCAATCACAGATAAGTGTCTATGTGTCTTTTTCCATTTGGAAGTACAGAAAATAGCGATTTGCTGTTCCAAAGGGCACTTCATGCGGACTAACAAGGACATCTCATTCAATAAAACAAAAATGAAAAGAAATGCAAAAAACTCATTTATGCCAGAGCTTTTCTACTTACTGTTGCCACATTATTGCAATGATGCAATAAATAAGGTGACTAACGTTAAGAATCTGAAATGGGGGCATTTTTCTCTTCAATTTTTTTGTCTTTTCGGCAGTTTCAACAGTGTCCTTTCTAGACTCAGTTCCACTGTTTGCTTCACCACTCAGTTTGTTGGTTTCCTGTTGCTGCTGTGGGTATTTCTCACTGCAAACAGGAGAGGACAATGTTTGCAGAACTGGGAAAAGCGAGAGTAAAGCCAACACACCAGCAGGGTGATCCAGGGGCGGATGCCATGATACTCCCTGCTCAACGTGACTTGGGATTTCTGGTAGTCTCGACCAGGTAATACTTTGAAGATGTGAAGAGGTGAAAAAGCGAAAAGGTGCGAGATTTACGCTGTTGTAACAAACACCCTGAGTGCTTAGCAAAAAAGGGGATTTTCAAAAGCCGGGAGGACCTGCCTGCGTTACACAGAGCTGCAGGAGCCGAGCAGGGATTCCCCACCGGAGTGGCCGGTCCATGGGAGCCGCTCCGGGGGCTGCGGAGCCGTTCCTCGGGGGCCTGGCTCCCTTGGCGTGCTGGCCGTGGCCGCGCCTGTCAATGGACCCGACGGAACTCCGCCATGAGCCCGCGGTGTCACTGCATCACCCCATTGTTGCTACACACGCACAGCACTCACTGGGGAACAAAAAGCTGAATGAAACGGAGCAGCTGCCAACTCAGGCAAAGACAACTTAGGAAACTATCTCATTCTTCCTTTCTCTGGGAGGCTATTTCGCCTGTTGTTTCCTTGCATACAAAATGCGGTCTGCAACAAATAAGGCAGGATAAGATACAGCGAGTCCTGTTTCTTGCTTCCAAAACCACAGGCCCTAGACACTACAAAGGAGGGGATAAATGGTGTATGTGCTGTGGGACAATGTTCAAATGCAACCCATTCAAGATAGATTTCCATGATTTTTTTACTGCAGCTCTGAACTCTTGAGCATGGTGGTTCTTCACTTCCGTTTCTGTGCAGAAATCTGCAGATCTTTATGAAGGGACGTCTCTGATCTTGGGAATGAAAAAAAAAATCCCGGCACTGACATATGTGGCACATATAAGTGGAGATATTTGAAATGCCATTTATTATGGATCCAGTCTTCAAAACAGCCCCACTCCACATTTTTAAGGGCTCACAGCCAGCTGTTTCGACAAGCCTTTAAAAAATGCTTGGTTCCTTGCATTTTTTCTACTTCAGGCCCTTAAATATGCTTTAGATTTTCCGAACCACTCAATACACACCAGTTACCATCTGGGAACAGACTTTTAGAGCTGACTTCTGCCCACGTACAGGCATTGGCTCTGCCTGAAAACCTCTCCCTGGCTGCTGATGCTGGGGAGACCAACTCTTGTGTGTCACCCAGATGCAACCTGGATAGCTTCTCTTCCGGAGGCGAGGAACAGATTTACCCAAGAAAGGTTTCAAGCAAAGCAGAACATTGATTGCAAGGTCTTAAAATGTGCCCTACCCATTCAGCTATCCTTCCTCACATCCCGTAATTGTGCACAGCAGGGATGCTCGTATCCTCCTCCAAAGCATCTGGCTCCACCAGGGACAGGATACTGCTCACACTGGAGTGCTGGTCTGGGATGCTATGGGAATTCCTGACTTCCTGAGTTGTTTATTTTTCCTTTGCAATGACCCACCAAGAGATGCACAGGGAGCTCTGCGGCTTCCTGCCAGTAGGTCTGTTAACTCTTCGCTCACCAGCCTCTCCTCTTCCATCAACCACACAGGAAATGTTCCCAGCCCCTGGCAGGGGAACAGACTGGAACATGCAATCCCCATCCTGCAGAGCTGTGTGAAGTTAGAATCAGAGGCACAGAATGGTTTGGGTTGAAGCGGACCTTAGAGGTAATCTTGTTCCACGCCTCTGCCATGGGCAGGGACACCTTGCTCTATCCTAGGTTCCTCAGTCTCATCCAACCTGGCCTTGAACACTTCCAAGGTTGGGGCAGCCACAGTTTCTCTGGGCAACCTGTGCCAGGGCCTCACCACCCTCTCTAATTCTACTTCTAATTCTAATTCTAATTCTAATTCTAATTCTAATTCCAATTCTAATTCCAATTCTAATTCCAATTCTAATTTAATTCCTAATTTCTTCCTAATATCCAGTCTAAACCTATCCCCTTTCAGTTTGAAGCCATTCTCCCTTATCCTGTTACTACAGTTCCTGGTGAAAAGTCCCTCTCCAGCTTCCCTGTAGCCCACTGAGATGCTGGAAGGTACTCTGAGGTCTCCACACACCCTTCTCTTCTTCAAGCTGAACAGCCCCAACTCTCCTGGCCTGTCTCCACAGGGTAGCTGCTCCAGTTCCCTTTATCCATTCCGTGGCCTGCTCTGAATTTGCTCCAACAGTTCCTTATGGTGGGGGCACCAGGACTGTACGCAGGTGTAGTCTCACAAGGTACCAGGTGGAGTCTCACAAGAACAGCGTAGAGGGGGAGAATCCCCTCCCTCAGTTGTGTGAGATTAGCTCTTAGTGGCTCTTAGGGACAGTAACAATCAGAGAAGGCAGTTCAGATGCACTGTGCAGAGCTACTTTCACTACCCTTCAGGCTGCTGAGCATCTCCAAGAGCAGCTCCCTGCTGTTTATTTCAGTAGGTGGAAGGAGTAATGAAACCAGAGTTTGCCTGGCCCTGTTGTCACTCTTTCTCCAGCATGTGATTCAACCCTCACCAAGCAGCCCAGGGCAGCTATTTATGAGAAATAACTGTTATCCCTAAAATGACACTGGCAGGATGCCTTGGACAACCCCATCTCAAGACTGGGGCACTGCTCTGGATTCATGCAAGGATATCCAACACCAATGTGTTTTTGAAAGAAACACTCGTGTGTTGGTTGTCTGCTTCCCCAACAGCTGGGCTCTAAATTACATGTTGTTTATTAATAACATATTTTTGGTCTAATTCTTAATGAAACATCCATTAAAAACAGTCCTTTTAATCATAAATGCCAAACTCCAGTCTCAGTTACATTAATATAAATCTAAAATAACACCATTGATTTCAGCCTCCTGGTTTATGCTGCTATTTCCCAGCAAACAGACTGCACCCTTAAGTTATCATTATAAAACAGTGAAAGTTCAGAAAAGCTCACTGCACTTAAGCTGCATCAGGGTTTCATTACCATTATTTCTTTTCATCTGCTTGCAGCTTTGAAGCTGAGATTTTTCATGCTTCACCTCAGACAGTGATATTTTTTGAAAAGCCAGTGGGAAAGAAAGTCCTATCATCTGTTTCCATGCTAAGCAATCACACGCTCCAAAACAAAAATGAAGCAGAAGCCCTGGCACCCTCTGGCTGGGAAGGACTTTTCCCCAGCTGCCTGATGGTTCCTGTAGGCTACCACGAGGCACAGAGCGGCCAGAAGGTTTTCCTCTGCAGAACTGTTAATTTCTGTGACTTCCCCACTTTTCTCCCGTATGACGCTCCTAAAGCCCAGGAACTCTCATTTTTCCCTCTTCCCTAAGTCCCCCTTGGAAAACAAAATCATTCACACAGTGACAATGAATTAATTGTGTCACTGCAGGAACAGCTCTCAGGCATCAGGCTGAGGAAGTGAGAGAACTGAAGCTCTTCATTCAACTTCAATTAAGTCCCAGTGTAAAATACATTACAATAGTCTTTACTCTTTATTAACACAGCCTTGGGCCAACTCTTACACAATCCAGACAGTACATTTTTTCCAACAATACATTTTACACATGAGACTGGTATTACTACCTATTTCTAAGACTGCCCTATGCTTCTCTAAGATTCTATTTTCAGTTGCTTCTCTCTCTAAAGCTTTATCATGTGGGATGAAAGTTTCCAGTCCCGGGCCCTTTTGTATTTTTCCAATGCAAAACTCACAGAGAAAATACCTAGCAAAATATTTCTCCCAAATTGAAATAGCAGGCTAACAAAAAATACACTATTTTGCCCAAGTTCAAAAATTTTGGCTACCTCTGGTTAGGCTGAGGCTTCAAAGCTTGCAGGGAGTTAAGGCTACCTCTGCCCCAACAATGGAAACACCTTGAAAAAAATAACAGCACTTCTAATTTCTGCTAAGGTTTACATTCTTTAGCAATTAAACTATCCAGAAGCTCCTTTTGCCTTGAGTTTGTTCTGATTTGGCAGATGACTGAGGCTCTCCTCTATAGTCTGTGCTGCAGTGGGCTGAGACCAGGAGCAAAGAAAAGGAAGCTGGTATCTACACAGTGCTGACAGGCTCTTGGAGAGACGATGGGAACAGTAAAATGTTAGGAGTTCTTTGTTATTTGGGAAGACTATTAATTTTTTCTTCTGAAGGAATATAGGCTCAGTCAGATCCGGGAAGATTTTCACCAGGATGGCAAAAAGCACACTTTTGACAAAAAACCCTGCTAAATTTAAAAGAAAAGGTGTGAAGGAATTTTCAAGGCACAAACAATCCCATCTTCTAACCACTTAAGAACTACTGAGATGTTTTTGTAAGTATTTTCTTTCAGACTTAAACAATCCAGATAGAAAAGATCAGCGCAGTAGATAATGTTTTTCCAATTTGTAAGATGCAGCAAAAGGGCCTTAAAGGCCTTAAACACAATTCTCTCAGGCACAGAAGGTGTCCCTTCTCTCAGAGGGACCAACGTGATCAGAGGGATGGAGCAGCTCTGCTGTGAGGAAAGGCTGAGGGAATTGGGATTGTTCAGGCTGGAGAAGAGAAGGCTTTGGGGTGACCTCATTGTGGCCTTGCAGTGCCTGAAGGGAGCCCACAGGAAAGATGGAGAGAGACTCTTGGCAAGGGCCTGGAGTGACAGGACAAGGGGGAATGGCTTCACACTGACAGAGAGCAGGGTTAGATTGGATACTGGGATGAATTTCTTCCCTGTGAGGGTGGTAAGGCCCTGGCACAGGTTGCCCAGAGAAGCTGTGACTGCCCAGCCCCTGGAAGTGTCCAAGGCCAGGCTGGATGGGGCTTGGAGCAAGCTGGGGTAGTGAAAGGTGTCCCTGCCAAGGGCAGGGAGGTTGGAATGAGATGATCTTTAAGGTCCCTTCCAACCCAGGCTATTCTGTGATTCTGTGGTTTAGACTTCAAGCACTCTGAATAGGAAATATTCCTTTTTCTGTCCAAATCCGATTTGAATCAAAATAAATGGGAAATCCCAGAACTGCACTTGAAAATTAGGATCAATCTGATTGTAAAAAAAAAGAAATATCAGAATTCTACCCTTTTTAGTAAACTGGACTAATACTTCTTTTTAACCAAATCACAAAACCAAATCTTCATTTAACAATGCTACCACAGATGTAGTAATTCCACATATTTACTCTGTGAATTAAAAGCAATAAATTAGCACATGTTAAGGACAGCCTGAGCTGTGCCTGTCTCACGTCCTGCCTCAAAATTAGCTCATTACTCACTTCCTCCAAGCCAAGAATTTTTAGGTGATACCTGAAGGAGGGCCAGAAGAGCAGTTTCAAGGTTGCAAGCACAGGACCAACAGCAGCACACCTTCTGGTTTGCTTTATGCCCCAGGGAATGCTGCCTGCTCACCCCATCACCCAGGGCTCCTGAGGGGGCTCAGCCTGCTGGACCACCAGCCTGGGCAGGCAGAGCAGGCTCTCCCCACCAAGCCTTAATAAAAACTGAATTCCAGGAGATCAAGGAGTTTTGGAGACTCAAACCAAAGTGCTGGGTCCACACCTGCAACTCACTCCCTGCAGAAACACCTCCCTCCTTCACTCTACTCAGCCTTCAGGATCAGGCCCAGTTCTCCACTACGCCCTGGGAAGTGAAAGAAGAAGAGGAATGTGGGAGACTCACCACATCTGTGTTTGTGATCTTGGCCAGGAGGTCCGTGAGGCTGTCCCCATCATCGAGCTGAAGGCCACAGATGGCTGCTCCCACACTTCCAGTTGCTATCATTGATGGTGGGTACATGGCAAAGTTAAAATCTGCAAGAACAGATCTGGGAATTAGTCCAAGCCCAGACCAGAAAAGCTGCAAAACATCAGAGGCAAGCAACATAAAAAAAACCACACCCAAGAATAAAACCCGGGGAAGTAGAAGAAAGGGAAAAGTGCCACTCTTTTTGGTCCCATGGAGCTCATTAGTCACACTGCTCATCACAAGCAGTCAAAGGAGGGGGAACAGACCTGCAAATTAAAATGGAAATGCGGTTCAGTCTTTTATTCTCACTGATGCATAAAGTAAACCTGGACAATTTTTAATAGTCTTTCCTTAGTTGTAAAGAAAAGGAAAGAGAAGAAGGAGGCTTTCTGTAATTCAGAAATTTAGGTCTTGGTCACATTAGACCTCTCTGTATAACCAGAAAACTAACTGGAATAAGGTATCACAAAGGACCAAAATGAGATTTTTAGTCACGTCAATTTTTAAAGAGTTAATTAATTCAAGCATTTAAAGACCTGTCCGGGAAAGAGATTTTAATTAACGGTTCATCTTTACTACCTTAGCAATTAGGAAGTGAGAACACTTACAGCCCATAGCTATGAAATCAAGCAACAAAGATCACATTTGTCATTACTACTACTTCTTAATAAACAAGTTCAAAATACACTTCAGAACTTCCTCTCACACATCTGTCAAATCAGAAGAGAAATTAATAGAAAATCCTGTGATCTTTATAGGGCAATTTTATGGGTTATGATACTGCCACAGACACTGGTTTATCAGCACTACTTTATATTGCTAAATACCAGATCTTCCGCATCTTCATATATTCCTAAAATGAAACTGGATTTGCAAGTTCTTTGGTTCAACAATAATTCATTAACAAACCTTTCTCTACAAGTTTTCAGCTGGGGGGACTGGAGTAGAAGGAAGAGTAAACCAAAGTAATACGTAATAAGAAATAAACCACAAGCAATACATTACATCGATAGAAACAGATTACAGAAAACTGCCTTGCTGCAGATCCCAAATCCCCTCTGTTCACAAACGCTGTAACCCTGCTGATGTTTGTGTAACCAGTCAGGTTTTAGACACATGGAGAGTTGTTCTCAGCCTCCCAAACTCAGAGCTGGCACATACTTCAATAGCTGTGGAGACAGCATGTTCTTCTCCAGGCTGGAATATATCCCTGGGATTGAAGCAGTCCAGTAAGAATGGCACTTGAGACATAACATTCACCCAGATGGACCAGAGCAGGGGTGTTACAAGTGGGGAGACAAAAGGAGGAGATGAAACCCTGACGTGGATTTCTCTGTCTCACAAAGCCACCAGGAGGTTACTACCTGCAAGCCCAACACTGCGTCCTACCAGACATCACACTCTGACAGACGCTTCTGAAGAGCAAATTCCCACTGGCTGAAGTAAGGAATATGGACTGCCATTATTATAAAAGTAATAATTCGGCACTTTTGTAATAGTAAGAACCCACTGTACACAGGAAAGCTGATTAGTGGAAATGAAATTACGTTGCCCCCCACTAATGAGCGAGACAACAGGAAAACCTTGACTCCCAAATTCGCAGTGCAGGACACAGCCCTGAGGATGCTGATATCAGCATATGGCGAGGGAATGGGAATTACACTTCCAGGACTGCACTTTCTGCCAGTCACCAGTGGTGTCCCCCAGGGCTCAGTGTCAGGACCAGTTCTCTTTGATAAATGACCTGGATGAGGAGATCGAGTGCACCCTCAGTCAGTTCTCAGATGACACCAAGTTGGGTGGGAGTGTTGATCTGCTTGAGGACAGAAAGACTCTGCAAAGGGATCTGGACAGGCTGAATTGATGGGCCCAGGCCAGTGAGACAAGGTTCAACAAGGCCAAGTCCCGGGTCCTGCCCCTGGGTCACAGCAACCCCCAGCAGCTCCAGGCTGGGGAAGAGTGGCTGGGAAGAGCCCAGCCGGGGGCTGCTGGTCCACAGCGCGTGTGCCCAGGTGGGCAAGAAGGCCAATGGCTCCTGGGCTGGGTCAGCAGTGCTGTGGCCAGCAGGACCAGGGCAGTGACTGTCCCCCTGTCGTGGGCACTGGGGAGGCCTCACCCCAAGTGCTGTGTCCAGTTCTGGGCCTGTCACTTCAAGATGGACATTGAGGGGCTGGAGCGTGTCCAGGGAAGGGAACGGAGCTGGGGAAGGGGCTGGAGCACAAGTCTGATGAGGAGCAGCTGAGGGTGCTGGGGGTGTTTAACCTGGAGGAAAAGAGGCTCAGGGGGGACATTATTGCTCTCTACAACTCCCTGACAGGAGGGGGCAGCCAGGGGTGGGTCGGGCACTACTCCCAGGGAACAAAGGACAGGACAAGATGAAACAGCGTCAAGTTGTGCCAGGGGAGGTTTAGATTGGGTATTAGGAAAAATTTCTTCAGGGTGATCAGGCATTGGACCCGCTGCCCAAAGAAGTGGTGGAGTCACCATCCCTGGAAGTGTTCAAAAAACGTGCACATGTGCCACTTGGAGCCATGGTTTAGTGGAGAACACGGCAGTGGGTTAATCCTTGGTGAGGGTTGGAGTCCATGATCTTAAGAGGTCTTTTCCAAGCTTAATGATTCCATGATCAAAATCGTTTTCATGTTTACCTCATGTGGATTTATACAAACACATGTAAGGGATAACCACACCCCTAAGTTGGGAAGCAACTTCCACGTTTGATCTTTGGACGTACCAAACCGTCTCTCACTTATGCGCGGGAACTACAGGTAGCAACTGACTTTCCATAATCTTCCCCTCCTTGTCCTGAGTTTCAGGCAGGATGTAGTAAAAAGATGATGCAGGGAGGTCCCATGTCCAGCCAGGCAGAGTGGGCTGAGCGAAGGACAGAGCTCCACCTGCCATCTGAAATTCCTTGCCTCGCATCACAACCTCCACGTTATCCGAATGCCAGTGTTCTCGTGGCTGATTTTAGATCCACTCCCGAAACTGTCTTCCTAGCAAGCTGAATAAAGAGGCACAGTGTCCCTGCCAACTAGCACTGCTGTAGGTCTGCTTCCACGTGGGGTCACATGCGAACATTTCTATGCCCAATAACCTTGTTAGCTCCCTTAATGTCATTCATAATGCAAATGAGACAGCGAGCGAATGGCCAGAGGCCCAGAGTGACTAAAGCTCAGCATCCAGAAAGTCTTACATTGCCTCTAGCTCTAAACTAACTTCCCTCCATAACAAGCACCATAAACTTGGCTATCAAAGCTACACATGCCCAGTCTTTGTTGTACAACAGGCAGCGATTTGTATCACTGGCTTCTATTTTTAGCATATTAATTAACTACTGCAACTGGTGAGGCAAGTGTCTCCAACTGGAGAGTGTGGCACCATTGTCTGAAGTCATCACCTCATCTCGAGCTATTGAAAATCATGGCAGTGACCCTCCTGCTGATATGAATTTAACCTGACATGCCCACAAAGGAATGGGGGGTGGTGCACCAATTTTGTGCACATGGTTCTCCACATCACCCTGGACCCTATTAGTGTGGAAAGAGCTCATTGAAAGAAAAGAAGCCACATTGTGCTGGGCCACCTAGAGGGTTGAATAGAAAAGGCTGAGGAAAAGAGCAGGCAGCGCAATAAAGGCCATAATTAACATATTTCCATATTCAAGCAAAGCAATAACTACGTGAAATGTTTGTCAAGGTGCAATGAAAGCATAAATATTAAGTACCACATCTGAGGGGATGCAGAACCGCCCCCCGAGTCTCTTAGATTCCACTGAGAAATTCAAAACAAGCTTTTTACATGCTATTTTCAATTATAACTCTCTATCTCTGCTTCTACCGTGACAACAAGACAAGGCTCACTATCCTCACTCAGTTTCAACCCAGGCAAAACTGTCCCCACCTGAACTAGGTCAAAAATTTGCCCTGAGATTTAAAAAAATAAGTAAGTTTTTAAAAAAGGTGGGGGGGCACGGAGTGAGAAGCTAAAAGTGTGAGCTGAAGCATATGAATTTACTGCAAATTCTTGTAGGAGATGGTGAAACCTGAACTAGAGAGGAAATTTTATAGAAAGCACTTCTTACTGGGCACCTGGAATTTTATAAAAAGCACTTCTCCCTGGACACCTGAAGCAAGGCTATGGGCTAAATCCTTCTGTGTGCAAACTTGGTTAACAGGCACCCAGAGCCTGCTTCTGAAGCATGGCTCTGACTCTAACTTTGTTGTGATTTATAGGTTTATAGTTGGGCTCGATGATCTCAGAGGTCTTTTTCAACCTAATTGATTCTGTGATTATGCCATTCCATGGGAAAAGTACAAAAGAGTCTCATTATAAGTTAGAGAAGCAGTGCCACAGCGCGTGGTCTATGAGAATCTGAGCACACGAACACTTCAAGGGAAGACACGGGGTTGTTAGAAAGCACAACTTGTTTTACTTTCTATTCCCAGGCAATAAACACTAGAAACCACCCCATCCCCATTTTAGTATCACCTATTTCCTAAACTACCTCAAAATCAAGGGACCAGCCCTGCATGACCCCACTGACTTCAGCGCTGGGAATAACGAAAGGCGATGCAAGAAACAGCACCCTTTGAAACACAGCCACCTGTGGACCAGCCAGCCAGAGTCATCAAGCAAATTCAGGGTACCCTGATCCTGTCCCCCAGTTTCAGCCTGGAGCTGACACAGCCAGGGCGTGATGAGATTTTTCTGCCAGTGGAGCACACGTAATCCACGCTGAGGTTCCAGGGCTGCGAGCACCGCAGCTGAGCTGTTTTGCTGGCTCTCTCCCAATCCAGTGGTCTTCACTACCTTCAAGCCAGGAAAATGCAATGCTGACAGTCAGTCCAAAGCAGGAGGGAGCTGGAGGAAGGAACCCAGAGAGGTCCTGCAAGGGGAAGCCTTAACTTGCAGCCAATAAATAAAACCGTCGGAAGGAAAAGCGCACTGACAAATACCCAGGCTGAACGTGCTTGGTGTGCCAAAGTCAGGTGGGGGAACTCTACCTTCTTAAACAACCCATGTTACTGCTCTGGCTGCTGGTTGAGCTTTTTGAGCAGCCAGTTTTAATCTCTGTGATTTGATAGATATTTATTTACAGAGTTGGAAACTGTCTTAAGGAAGGCAATTCTTCCCATGGTGGGGGGGAAAAAAGGGAGGGAAAAAAGGCATGTTACCTCCATCAGGAAAACAGGTATTGATACATTAAAATTATATAGATAATGGTCACAGCCAGCCTCGGACTTCACCCAGCCAATGCACGTACTATGAAGACAACCATGGATCTATATTTAACCATCGAAGTTTAAAAGAAAAGTCTAAGATAAACAATGGAAGTAGTGAATTTAATTCCTGTGTGCTTTGATCCAAATGCAATTCCAGAGCCAGTGTGGTACTCTTTTTTTTTTTCTAATACAGTTGGTTGTATATGCATTGACCATTTTTTTCTCTCGCTCTTGTATTTCTCGAAGACACTGCAAATTTTCCTCATGGTAACTATTTCTGCTTTTAAATGCAAAACCAGATGACTCTTCAGCCCTTCAAACCAAAGAAAAAACTGTCAAGTAAACCAGGATGCAGATGTGCTTCCATCCTTTGAAAAGGTGGGAGGGCAGACATCTAATTCTGTTCCTGGGCTACAGTAAAGCAAGCAGCATTTGGCCTTTATACAAATGGGTCTGAAGTAACCTAAACGTTAATGCTTCATCACAACCATCCAAGAGAGGTAAAGACAGGGAAACATGCTGAACAACCTATACAAAGTAGAGGAACACTCACAATAATACACCCATTAGCTGTTGGTAAATCCTATTTCTGAACAACTGTTTGCACTGGTTATTATTTGCACTTATTCTACACCTTCCTAACGAAGGATTAGGATGATGTTAGTGCCTGAACCACCAAAATGACAGACCTGCAGCTGGTACACAGGAGGGCAACTCCTCTGGCAGCTCTGGAGTGATGCCAGCTTGTATCAGCACATGCTCTCTTTCTCCGTTTCCTTCCACCTCCTCTTGCCAGACTTGACTGGTCATGAAACATTCCCCGGGCCCTGACTACTTGATGATGGCACTTCCTTGGTTCTTGTGGCTCCATTGGCTGGAAATACTGATATGAGCTGCTTCTCCCTGGAACAAGCAACAGCCTTCTTTTGCCTAGCAGTAAATTAGTGTAAATTATTCTTTCTTCTCCTATGCAAGAAGTTCCTGCAAACACTGCCACTTTGCAACATGTATTTTATTTCTTAAGACATTAATTTACACAATGAAGCCTCCGCAGGCTTCATTCTTCCCCTCTGCAAAGAGCAGGTCCCAAATAAAACTTGTATCACACTTTGCAGGGACAGGACCCCGTAACTTACGCTGGATGAAAAGGGGATGCAGACTAGGACTGCCCAGCAGGAATCCTGAGGAGCAAACAGGCCTCATTCTGTGTGGTCACCCTGCAGATCACTACCAGGGTTGTAGGCCCCATCTTGCAGTCTTTGCTCAGACAACACTCCCATTGACTTCCACAGAACTTCTGTCTGAAGAAGGATGCAGGATTTGGCCCAGAAGTTAAAAAAGGCCTTCTCAGCTTTCAAGTGGAGGTGATTTATGTCCCAGAAACAGTGGGCAGAGGTTTGGCACACTGTACGAAACTGACTTAAAAGCTGACATTTATCTGCTCTTTTTCGGCCTCTGTGCTGACAAAGACCCTGAGGCCTGAGATGCTGGATCCACCATGGGCACATCCCACCTGCCACAGGACTCAGCTGAGGCACAGAAGAGACTATGCAAAGGACTGAGTTCAGGGTTTTACACATGCTGCCTTCTATTTCTGCAAGTCTGCAAAGGTTTTTGCTTCCAAGTTTTGCTTGCCACTCAACCAAAATCCTGCGAAGCTCCTCAGATTAGTGTCTCCATTACAGCTCCTCTTTCTGAAAGCCTCTCATGCACAGGCTGCCCTCCCTCAAAAACCGTTCCCTTACAGGCCCTCACATAAAAGAGGGCTATCCTGCACCAAAACTGTGGCATGTACAGCCTCTGAGAGGAGAGTGTAACACAAGGAAGCAGTTGTGCATCTCTGACTCTGAACCGCCTGCAAGAAGAAACGATGAGCACGTTTAAGTGTAACGAAATAATGCATGGTTCTCTTTCCATGGCAGGCTCTGCACACACCTCTATAACCACTGCCCTCTCCCACTCCTTCCAGCAGTGATTCCTTGGCTTGGAACTCAGCACAGGCAAATGGCCAACCCCTGAGAGAACATTTCCAAGCTGTGCAGCGCTGTGCAAAGAGACAGAGGAACCAAGGGTGCAGAGCAGTAAAGAGATGGAGGTGTGGGCAGAGTGGAAAAGCAACACAATCCTAGTGAGCAAAACAAGGATGATCTCCATTAGGCTTACAGATAAACAGAGACCTCCCATGCTGATGAATCACAGAATCATTAGGGCTGGAAAGGACCTCTGGAGATTACCCAGTCCACATCCCTGCCAAGGCAGGGTCCCCTGGAGCAGGTGACACAGGAACGTGTCCAGGTGGGTTTGGAATGTCTCCAGAGAGGGAGATTCCAGGCCCTCCCTAGGGAGCTGTTCCAGGGCTGTGCTCCCCTCAATGTACAGAAGTTCTTCCTGACATTGAGGTGGAACTTCTTGTGTTTTAGTTTATGGCCACTGTTCCTCATCCTGCCACTGGGCATCACTGAAAAGAGCCTGGCACCATCCTCTGACAGCCTCTTTGAGGTATTTATATGCATTAATGAGATCCCCACTCAGTCTTCTCTTTTCCAGATTAAGGCAGGCTCAGCTCCCTCAGTGTCTCCTAAGAGAGAAGCCATAAGCACCACTTAAGGCCCCAAATGCATTCTCTTGGTGCCTTGAAAATTCAGAAGCCTTCTGAAGGAGATTTTGGCTTGCACAGGGAGCCACCAGTGGGATGAGAAAACAAATGACATGGTGACAGATCAGGTTATGCCAGTGCATAGCGTTCATCTGCTGCATCAAGGCAGCTGGAGGAAAATGCCACTTCCATGACCTCCTCATGGAGAAGGAGACTCCTGAAACCTTTTGAGTACAGAGCAATGAAAGAGAAAACTTTATTCAGGAGGACACACAAGCTTCTGTCCTGCTCAGCAGCTGTTTGTTCCGATGGAACCAAGGGCAAAGAGGGAGACATTCCAGTTCCAGTCATGCTCATGTGAATCATTAATCACTGCAAGGACTGGGGAGAGGCCGTGGGTTTATATCCATGCAGCTTGGTTCAGGTACTGGTTTCAAAATAAAGGCTGAGAAACAGAGAGTGCCAAAGTGACCAAATATGACAAAATGGAATATGCAGAACGGAGTATCACCTCCTTTTGGGGAACATTCAGATGGAAAGGAGAACAAGCACAAGGATCACAGTGGTCCTACACATCTAGCACAACACCCAGTAACTGTTCATGGCTCCTTCCCTCTTCATTTGCTGACACAAAGTGCTGCAGGACTGAGATCAAAGCCAGCTCTGTACAGGCAGGGAACACCTGGGAATTTCTGGTAAAACATTTTTGCTGGGAAATTAAAATGGAGCAGTTGGTGAAGAGGAACTAGGGCTAGGGGAGAAAAGTTCAAAATATGCCAGATCTTGCATGATACTTTAAAGAAAAAGTACTTGAAAGCAGAAAAAGCTGTGCTGAGATGAATCAAGGAAGAGAAAGAGATTCACTGCTGTGCTCCAGACCAGAGCTGTTACCCAGGCAGCCAGGTCAGGTCTGGGAATAGTAAAGAGTCAAACCCAGGCTAAAAACACACATGGGGAGCATGGGAAGAGGGAGCCACATGTCAGAGGAGGGCCTATTGCTGAAAGGAGGCAAATGGGGAAATGAAACACCAGGCTTGACCCGGGCTAGCAGGGAGCAGCAGCTCTGAGGGAGAAAGAAGAAACAGAGCGGCCGATGAGACCTCTGCAACAAACAGGACAAGAAAAGGAAATGACAACTGGATCTGGAAGGAAGTCTGATGAGAAGGGGCTTTTCTTCAAAGAGTGGCAGTGAAAGGGAAACACTGCAGTAACAACATTTTCACAATGGAAACTGAGGTAGCAGTTCACAGGTAAAGTGGGAATGTGGTATTGAGGGCCTGGGTAAGAGCCCTGCTTTCGAAATGGCAAAGGGTTGTGGGTCCTCCTCAAAACTACACAGCGGTCTGTGGACAATGGGATGAGAAGAAAAGAAATCTCCAGCCAGCACCACGGAGCCCTCGCTTTTGGGAAGCTCTGTACTCAGGAATTATGTCTTTCACTTTTAAGAGAAGAAACTCTTGACTTGTTGCTTCTTTAAACTGTGCACAAAGGACTTCATTTTGTGCATTAGAGACATATAACATGAGAGGCAGATCACACGGGGGACACACATGAGGGAACTGCATGATTGGGCTGAGGGCTGGAAAGGGGACACTGGTCTGGATCTCAGTAAAAGGACTTCTAGAGCGTGGAGCTAACCACCAAAGAATTGATGGAGTGGAAAGAAGCCATGGACTTTGGAGACTTTTTCATGGCACACAGTCTTGCAATGGTTTGGTTATAGGGAAAACTCTAAGGGCAAAGGATTATGGACCAGAATTTGAAAAGTTAAATCATAATGAAATTCTAGGGCTCTCAAGAAAATGTTGTGCTGGATAAAAAATAAAACAAACCAAAACACTATTGTAGGAAGTGAAAGTAACAAAAGAGTGGGAAGATTGTCTGGTTTGGAAGGCAACACAGAGGTATATTAGAGTTTGATGGCTGATGGTGTGAAGATCCAGGGAAATGTCCATGGGAAAGACCATCTTTTTCATACCAGACAAGGCAGAATAGTGAATGCATCCTGAGTAAGGGGAGAAGGCAAAGAAATCACCAAGAGTGATCCTGCAGAATTTGAGCAATATTTCTATTGAGTCCTGTGGTCTTTGGTCTGAAAAGGATCATGCAGCAGTGGGAAAAGAAGGGAAAGCCTGAGCATCACGACAACCAGAAAGTCAATTACCCTAACCCAGCCCAAATACAAATCTCTGAAACAGATCAACTGAGGTACATCGTAAAAGCAGTCACTACATTTTAATTATCAAGAAGCAGGCATTCAAGCCTAAAGGTTGCACCCAGTCTTCCTTTCCCCTCTGCAAACATGCAGGCAGAAGAATTCCTATCACAAAGGCCTAGGTATGTCAAACTGGCGAATTCAAACACTGAGCCATCCACTACTTGATAATGACTCTGGAAAACACTGCATGCTGTTTATCTAGTCCAGGTCTAGCTTCCAAAAAGTAGTCTTACCATTAACCCTTTGGATGGAACTTCAGAGTACGCTTATTTTATAAAAGTAACTGAGGGAATAAAACCCAAACAACAAAACAACACACAAACAAAAACCAGTGTTTTGCAGACAGGTCAAAACTAAAAAGCCTCTCTTCCACAGAGGCAATTATTCTCATCTAAATCTTCAGAAACTGTGTTCAGCCATATGACAAAAAGGGAGTGCAATAGTTCCCTACAAAACGCAGAAGTTTCACTGCTTTCTTGGACTGAAGTCAGCAAAGAATTCAAATGTTTTTTAAAAAAAGTAATTACCTTCTTAACTGTCATTCCCTATGCTTCAGGGATGTAGTAGTATCACGCAAATCTTAAAAGACACAATTTTACCTTTTATCTGGACAGAGTTCAGTTAATGAAAACTTTATGAACACATTCATGCAATGCATTAGCTCAATACATTTTGGGCTAATGTGCTGTAACAGTTTCTGTATTTTGAGCTGTCCTTACTAATGATCCGTGGCTCTCTAAAAGAAGCAGTGAACAGGCAAAATAAAACCCAGGATGGTCTAATCCAGTCTTACAAGACTTCACTGCAAAAGCACCACACACATCAGCTGCACTACGGGTCACTATCACAAGAATTCTGTCCTTACACAGTTTTGGGGCCTGATTCACAACATCCTTTGCAAACAGCCCCATGGGATTCAGCTGCTCTTCCCACATCACTAAGGATGGAGGGGATGATGCACCACCAGGAACAAATCTGCCCTTCCAACCACACCATGAGCAGCAGCTGCAGCCAGAACAGCTGAGCCTACCTGTGGCACAAAGGGCGATGAAGGTTTGTGCATGCTTCCGGATCAAAAGCAACTTGTCTTTAGGGAGAGGCACCTTCCTTAGGATGTGTTCAATGAAATCGTGTGGGGTGACGGCTGCAAGGTTCCACTTCAACTTCCCCAGCACCACCAGCTCCCATTCCTGCAGAGGGGGCACAGGGAGAGCAAAAGAGACAAAAAACCATAAGAAAGCCTGCAAAAAACCTCTGCTTATTTCTTTTTGCTCAAACCCTTTTTTCCATACGCCTTTACTGCTTTGAAGTTGTTGACTTTATATTCTTTTTTTTTTTTTGTATCCAGTGCTGAATGCCCACCCAGAAAGTTTAGCCTGCAATTAGATATTGCCAAGGTCACTGTGGTCCTTCCCTAGTAACTTCTTTTAAATGGCTATAGTCCTTACTTTATAGCCATTTAAAGCCCTAGGGACAGCCATGCACAAAAATAACCTAGATATACATTCCTTTTTTCAAAACTGGGGAAGTTGGCTTGATGGCATTCCCTCCCAAAACTGTACTCCAAAGGTCCCGCAGATAAATCTGATGGTAAACTACTCCAAGACAGGCTCTGCAGAAAGGAAATGCATACAACACAGCCAAGAAGTAGCCTGTGTAAATTATCTGCCAGTAAATCATGTAGGAGCCATTCCCAGATTCTTTGCACGCCCAAAACTCCCACTGCAATCAAAGGAAAACTTGGGTGTGTATGTAACTACCGGCCATTCCCTGGAATGGGATTCCATGTGCAAACAGCACTCGATCTCCAGATCCAGCCATGGGGTGCATGACCTGCATGTTTCAACATTTAAACCAAGTTTTGAACACCTTACAGTGCCCCACAGAGTGAGCAAAGCTCAGGCCTCCAACTCGCCTTTGTCTCATCCATCAGCTATTAGCTATTAACTAAATTCCACACACTGATTCCCGAGTCCTGATGATGCCTGATGGAGCCCAGCGTGGTGGGGAGCCCCAGCTGAGCTCATGGAGCTAGCAAGTCAAAAAAAAAAAAAAAAGTCCTTTAATTTTGCAGCCGAGGAGACGTCAACCAGCGTTGCTGAGAAACCATAAACATGGACCCCACAATGCCATTTCTGCAGTCGTTTCCCTGAATAGATGCCCACTTTAACAGCAAGTTACTTTCCTACGGACATTCCTGCTGGATTATGACAGAGCCCTCCATGGCCTGAAAACTTTTAACATATATGCAAAAGGCTGCAGAATCCAGATTGGTTTTTTAATTTCCCAAGAAAACCTGTAAAATGCTGGAACAGTGTTGGCAATTACGTGAACTAAGGCCTCCTCTTCCCAGCATTACTGATGTGACAGGTTTTGAGAGTGAACAGTCAACCCAGAGGACCGAATACACGGAAGCACTTTAAACACATGCTTAAATCCACGTGGCACAAGAAGGTAAGGACATGGTTCTGGATATTTGCACATGGGGACCACGGCACTCCCCCGCCCGTCTGTGCCACCAGCAGGACACTGCATGGCCCTGACAGCCAGGCAGGGTTTGAGGGCAAGGTTCTTTAACTCTGCAGAAGCACGAGCTCCCAACCCCAACCCCTCCTCATGGGGAATTCCCAGTGACTCACAGGAAAAATCCTCCTGCAACTCAGATGGCTATGGCCATCTCTCTGACCTAGCATCCATGTCACCAAGGGGCCCTGGAGCATGTGCAGCACTCCACATCATGATGTAAATGTCACTTGTTTCCTTCAATAACTATCAATTTGCTTCTGCTTGCACTGTGGCTGAACTGAGAGAAGCAGCAGACAAGGGGGTGGTTTAACTGAGCCTGTGGGGTTAGGACGGGTCAGGCTGGAAGGGGCCACAGTGGGGCACCTGGTCCCACCTCCCTGCTCCAGTAGGGCCATCCCAGAGCACAGGGCACGGGATCGTGTCCAGATGGCTCTGGAATATCCCCAGTGAGGGAGACTCCACACCCTCTCTGGACAATCTGTTCAGAGCTCGGTCACTGAACAGTGAACAAGTTCTTCCTCGTGTTCAGGTGGAACTCCCTGGGCATCAGTTGGTGCCCGTCGCTTCTTAGGCACGGCCGAGCATCGTGGGCCCGGGCCCGGGTCCCGGCNGTGCCCGCGCACGAGGAGGGCAGCGGCCGGAGCGCCACATGGCACTGCCAGGCGGCTTCGGAGGACAGGGATGCCCCCGCGGGTGCTCCCCGCCCTCAGCGCTGACCCCCGAAGCTTTCTGGCCGTTCAGAAACGCGGGAAAAGCGTGGGTTTTTCTAAAAGGCAAGGGTTGGGTGGCGAAGTGCTGGGTGCTGTGCCAGCCAGAGAAAGGTGCTGTGCCGGAGAGGAGGGAGCAATGGGGCTGCTTACCAGCAGCTCTTGGGGTTTGATGGAATTGTCCGTGTATATGCACAGCTTCTCCGCTGTGAGGGGGATTGTCTCTTTCAGCTTGGAGGCCAGGAACATGCACACCGCCCCCAGCAGCTGCAGATGGCACTTCCGAGTAGGCACCACAGCTAAGAATCTGTCCAAGTAATTCATGGCCAGAGGGAAAACTTCTTCTTCGCACTTCTGCTCTTCGCAGACCTGCAAGCGAGGAGCATGGGGAGGGAAGGATGGGGCAGTCGGGGGGAAACGGGGGTGGGAAGCGAGAAAGAGAAACAAGGAAAAAATAAATAAATGAGTGAACCCACCAAACAGACCACTATTTCCCTTGCTTTTGCTCCTGCTATTTTTGTTTCCCGGGGAGCTAAGTTTTGGGGGAGGGGGAGATCTCTGGAGAGGCTGGGAAGGCTGTCAATCGGCTTTCACATTCCTTTAGTTCATTCAGTAAGAAATGAATTCAAGACACTGTGTGGGAGAGCCGAAAAGCCCCATCCAGCAGCAAGCGAGCAGCCTCAGACGTGGTTTTTTTTTTTTTTTTGCGACCCAATTTTTCTTTTTTATTTCGTCATATTTTCAAAAAATCGATAAAAAATATCAAAACTTCCCGGGAGGTCCCGGTTTTGGGGCTGGTGGCATCCCGGGACGATCCCCTATCGTTTCCGACAATTGCAAAAATTCCCCCGCCGGGTGTCCCCCAGCCCGGCGCCCCCAATCCCGCGTTGGGGGGGAAGGACGGGAGACATAGCGAGGGCGAGGTGGGGTGGAGAGAGCCCGAGCCGCCTGGATCCTTTTAGCAGGCAGCGAGCAGCAAAATTCTTTCAAAAATTTACCAAAAATCGGAGACGCGAAGAAAAAGCACAAATCGCACATGAAAACCAAGCGGGGAGTCTGGGCTTTCCAACCGAGGGGGTTTGGCTCGGGAAAGGTCCCCCCCAAAGGAGATCCGAAGGGGCAAAGGATGGCTGGTGGGGCCAGCGCAAGGCAGGCGAGCCGGCAGGGCTCCGGGCCCGCTGCCGCTCTGTCTCAAGCCTCGGGGCGAACAGGGGGTTCAGCGCCCGCCCCACGGCCCCGACACACCGGGGTCCCGTTCCGCGGGAGCGGGGGGCACTCCCGAGCCCCCCGGAAAGGAGCGGGGGCAGCCGGGCTCGGCGCCTGCGAGCAGAGTCCGCATGCAGCGCAACATGGCGAGAAAAAGGCACGTCCTCCCCACTGCATACGTGGGCACGGAACCCTCGCCGGGCAGAACGCGGGGCACACGGGGCAGCCCCCGACCCTCGCCGTGCCCCGGGCGCTGCTCCCTTTTCCCAGGAATGCCTCAATCTCAAGCGCTCCCGGAGGCGGATTTTCTTCGCTTTTAATTGCAAATGACTTTTCCAACTCTCTCCCCCCCCAACACGCCGCGCTTCCTCCCCTCCTGCACCCCGCTCCCGGAGCCCCCCGGAAGGGGCGACTTCCCCCGCGGGCTGTCGGTGTCCCCCGCGCCCCTTCCCGCACCGGCTGAGCTCCGGAGGGGTACAAGGAGGAGAGGGGATCGACCAGAAGAAGCCACCCGGTGACCAGAAGAGCGAGGGGCTGCAGGGGGAGAGGGGCCAGGGTGCTATCCGCGGCCGCTCTGCCTCCCCCCTGCTCCGAGGGGCCGGGGTGTACGAACCTCCAGCATCCAAGTGGCCACCATCCTCCTCATGAAGGGCTGGATGTCCTTCTGGACGCACTTGAAGTACGAGCATTGGGGCAGATACCTTTCCTCTATAGTTAGTAAATTGTGCAAAACGCGGTCATCGTAGAGCAAGTTCGGGTCAGGCAGAGCTCTCCTCATGGGATCCACCTCGCAGCACAGCAGCTCCATGTTTCCAAAGAGATCTCCCTCTTTCTCTGATAGGAAAGGTTTTTCCTTTTTTTTTTCCTTCTTCTTTTTTCTTTTTTT